>OX632366.1:10216206-10415781 GCA_951751655.1 Ophion costatus | reverse complement strand
TTTTTAACCTCAAATGTTAAGGAAACTTTATGAAAAAAAAAACGATCTTAAGCAGAATTTTCATACAAACATCGATTAAGTATGAATATCAAGCTGTTAGAATTTTTTTTTCTTTCGATGTACAACATTTTCTGGCGCTCCGCGGCGTGACATTTAGCATCCACAATTTTTTATCTAGAACAAAAAACGAAAATTCTCGTCAATCTACATTAGAATACCTAGAGAAGTACGTACGGAATTAAGAAAAAATATTATTTTATTCAAAAGTTATGGGTATTTGAACTTAAAAAATGAATTTTCAGTTAAAAATTTCGTTATAGCTGCTCATAAACTGCTCATAAAATGAAAAGTTTTTGATTAATCAGAAATTCCGTACGTATTTCTCTGCGAAGTGCAATTAGGAACATAACTTTTAAATTTGAAGTAAATCGAGTGAGTATTGTTGTTGTTAACAGCTTGATATTCATACTAAATAGATGTGTAATTAATTTTATGAGTGAATCACTTTTTCATAAGAAAAAAATTGTTAAGAAGGTACGATCATTACTACGAATCCAAATTTCTGATTTGAAATTTTTATATGATTTTGACGAATACTTTATGCGCCTACTTCCAAGATTTGAGCTATGTTGACCGTTTAGTTTTTTCTCAATGAAATTGCAAAGTCGAGCACCTTGAGTTACCGAAGCACGTCTTCTTATGGAGACGGTCAACCGGAAGTGCGGTAATCGTTGTTTTACTGCTCACGTATGCGACTAAACCCGTTGGAAAACTGAAATTCGATAGATTAGATATAATAGATATTGTCAAAAATAAGAAAATCAATCTTCACCGTGTAGTTAAAGCACGACATTACAAGAAAGTTTCAATTTCCGGTTGAAAATGGTCAGAACGACGAAATAGCACCCACGGACTTAGCAACGTCGCGAGTAACAGCTGATGCGTTTGGCGAACATAAGCCAGCTTTGTTTTGAAATTCATTTGAATAGAAGCCGCCACAAAATAAGCAAACAACAATTTTTGGTGTTATATCATTTATCACGTATCAGTAATATGTATAATTATATTCCGCCTATCGTGTTAATTCCGCTGAGGTAATTCAAGCCTATTTTAATAGGCCTGCATTTTATTGTACGTTAATATTATTACGAAGATTACTACCGAGTCGTTGACAATCTAATTTTTCAGTTTCTATTTTTTTACGTGCAATAAATTCGTCATTTGTCACAACATTTGGCACACTATAATCGATTATACGAATAATCAACATAAGTAAACATCAATCAGAGCAGCTGGGGGTAAAATAAATTGAGACCCTTTTTCGACCCCGTGAAAGCTATCGTACCGCCTTTATAAATACACTTTCGAAATACACACGAAAAAATATTTTCATTTATGTAAGTCATTATTTATCGACAAAAATGGTAGTTAAAATAATGTCCTAAGAAAATTGTAGGTCTGCGCTGTTGATGAAATCTCGGAGATGAATCATTCGAAACAAAAAAGTCAAACGGTTTTAGATTCATTATGTGTTGTAGATTCAGATATGGCTATCGCGCATATCAGACGATTTTTTATACATACAAACATAACAAAATGACCGACATTTTTCGAAAAAAAAAACAAACAAAAGCGTGTTGTTTTACCGTTTTTGGCAAAAAAAATAGTAAATATAAAAGTTAAAATATCCTTGATATGCGCTATAGCTATAGTTGTAAAGAATATATGGTTAAAATTTCATAAGGATCGGTTCAGTCGTTTCGAATATTTTATCAACAAGCCGTCGAACAACGTTGTTTCGAAAAAAACGCGTTAGAAATTTATTTGGGTTACTTAAATACATAAAAAATTTTTGTAATGAATTTCGAAAGTGTATTTATTAAGTGTAACAACTTTTATATCAGTATCTATAATATAAATCTATCAAAAAAATTCATGAAAATAGCTTTTTTAGCGTCTAAAGTGAGAAGACCCCTTAAGACCTTTTATACCTTTGGATGGTCGGAAAATAAGGCTTTTTTGAGACATTTTAAAAAAATACTAATAAAGCAATCAAAATGAGGTTTGGAAGGTTTATTCTACATATCCGTCCGTACTTGAATCATTTTGTACTTTTCAAAAAATACAAAATGGCGGGCCCCATCATATCATTTTTGGGATCTTCTTGGGGTGTTTATACTTATTGACCATATCATTCTTGAGCTGTTACACATAATTTAAGACCGATGACTCGGGTAATTTTTCGAATAATTTAATGGCTCAAAAACGAAAATATTCGGACAAGATTGAACTTTTAGAAAATCCAATTTAAAAAATTGATTTTTTCGATCACACTCGACGACGGCCTTAAGTCAATAAATAGAAACGATGAATTAGTTTTTTTTTCAAAAGCACAGATGACCTCAACTTGAACTTGCGGGGTAGATTTTTTAAGAATTCCAAACTTGACCGAGGGGTGACAATTTTTTTTAAGCGTCAGATAGCCCGCTACGACCTATCCTTTTGCCTTTGGCATTTTTCTCGAAGCCTTGTTTTATGAAACGGTGTAAGTCGTATCTCAAAATTTATCGGTCCGATTATCTTCAAACTCGGACAGAGTATACTTTATAACATTTTCTATCGTACGACCGCGCCGTTTTTCGATATGCGAACTTAAGTGCAACAACTTTTATATCAATATCTATAACATGAACCTCGCCAAAAAATTCACGAAAATAGCCTTTTTTAGCGTCTAAAGTGAGAAAATCCCTTAAAACCCTAAGCTTTAAAGATATACCATAAAAATCGTATTTAAAATATGTCAACCTTATGCAGAGTACTTAATAGATATATACATGGTATTTGTGTATATTACTGTCACGTGTACACAACAATTCACACACTCACACACGGACATGACGCACTGCATCCTCGTACAGTTTTGCGCAACGACAACCGCGAGTGGCGCATCTCGCAACGTGGTGCATCGCAAAAAACGCGACGCCGGATGAACTTTTCCCGTAATCGAGGACGTTCCCGCCGCATCTCAGCGTCTCTCTTATGAAATAATGTCTTTCTTGACACACACACACACACACGCACGCACGCATGCACGCACGCACGCATGCGCGCACACACGCGCGCACGCACGCGCGCACGCATGCGCGCACGCATGCGCGCACACACGCGCGCACGCACGCGCGCATGCACGCACGCACGCACGCACGCATGCGCGCACGCATGCGCGCACACACGCGCGCACGCACGCGCGCATGCACGCACGCACGCATGCGCGCACGCATGCACGCACGCACGCATGCGCGCACGCATGCGCGCACACACGCGCGCACGCACGCGCGCACGCACGCGCGCACGCATGCACGCGCGCACGCACGCACGCGCGCACGCACGCACGCGCGCACGCACGCGCGCACGCACGCACGCACGCGCGCACGCACGCGCGCACGCACGCACGCACGCGCGCACGCACGCACGCGCGCACGCACCCACGCACGCACGCACGCACGCACGCGCGCACGCACGCGCGCACGCACGCGCGCACGCACGCACGCACGCACGCACGCAGGCACGCATGCGCGCACACACGCGCGCACGCACGCGCGCACGCACGCGCGCACGCACGCACGCGCGCACGCACGCACGCGAGCACGCACGCACGCGAGCACGCACGCACGCACGCGCGCGCATACACATGTTTACCCAGGCCCATATGTGTGATTGTTAACACCTTCGTATTTCTATACACGAGTAACACATCCCATGGGCCGCCTTGCCTCTGGGCGATGCACATACGAGCTATTTTGTCGAAGCGAACGGATCGTGATTTGCACAAAGGAGACTCGATCGACCGAGAAAAGTCCTACCGATTTATTTTCCTTTTCTTTCTTATTTCTAAATGAATCCTTGTTACGAGCGCCGCGTATCGATATACGACAAGATTTATTGACCCACTTATTAGGGACTGTAAAGCGCTCGACGCTCTCTTGTGTGGTCATACCTCGACTATGTGTACGGACAACCGACAATTTTCCCCGTTTCACGAAAAAAGAAAAATCGAACAAGCTTGGCCGAGTCTGCCGACAGGAGTGGCGGGGGAGAAGATCGTTTGCATATGGGCAAACGTGTGTACGTGTGTATGAGGAAGTCGACAGGCCCGAGGCATTTTCTCAAGTACCACACGTAAAGCGCATGCAAATATAACGATGATGATAACAACAAGAATAATGATAATCGTTATCCCGCGGTGGGAGTTTGCCCAATTTAGCGTTAACGTTAAATGATCACGTGTCAGCAATACGATGTGTAATTCCGGCACCAATATATACATATACAGTGGGTAAAAAGAAAGTATTTGTACATCTCACGCGAAACTGTTGTTAATTTGCTTCATTTTTTTGTTCGTCTTTTCCCAAGGTTTGTGGAAGCAGACACCATGTGTATATTTAGGATGAGCTGTCGACAGAGAAACTTGATAAGGCATTTTATCTTTTTCGAAGGATAATTTGAAAAAGACGATGTACACAAATACTTTTTTTACCCACTGTGTATATATAAATAAGATGTGATATGTATCTAGAAATAAAATGAATTATATTGTTCTAATTTAGTTCTGCAATTTTCCAAAGTAATCGAAAATCTTGCAAATGTTGACAGTGATATATATATACATATTACATATATATATGTATATATGTATATAACTGTCAATAATTGCAAAATTTTCGATAACTTTGGCAAATTGTAAAACTAAATTAGAATGTCTTTTCTAAATCTTATTTATAAATTAGAAATAAATCTTATTTCTGAATTAGAATGCCATTCTGAATCTTATTCTCCGAAGATACTATTTAACTCTATAAAATGAATTTTATTTTTCTAATATCATTTTGCAATTATGCAAAAGGGTCGAAAACTTGTGACCGGTGCTGTGTATATATATATATATATATATATATATATATATATAACATTATAAATACAATATTGGTTACCTAGGGCTTATGATTTGCATAGTCAATCAAATCATCGACCAGCGGGAGAGAAAATTACAACGCTCAGCAAAACCGATAATTTTCGTCGTTGCAAAATGTCTTACGACCAATACCCATGCGAAACCGCGAACTTTGAATCCCCGGAGCACCAAACTAAGATCAGAGGCGTAAACAAAGATAAAGAAAGTCATCAGGAATGAAAAAAGGCACGTTGTTACAAAATGTTCCCTGCACAACGTTCGCCCAGACCTATGCCGATATCTCGCGGTCCTAAACCAACCGCGCGAGGTCTCGCGTCAATCGCGCGTGAACTTTAGCTCCCGTTTTTTGTTCCACGCGACTTTTACATGAAAGTGTGTACCGCGCGGGGAGCATAGACGTATCGATGTGTCAATGCGGGATGTAGGTATGGATGCAGCGAGGGAATAGAACCCCCCCCCCCCTCTCTCTCTCTCTCTCTCTTTCTCTCCTTGTAGATCGTGGCAGGACGAGAGAAAGCGAGATGTGGCCCGCGCGAAGAATTGCGCGAGAAACGAAGAGAAAAGAAAAAGAAAGAAATGTACGAAAAGAGCAAGCGCGAGGATGCGAGAAAGGATCAAGGGGTCGAATCGGGATGAGATCGATGCGCGAAGAAGACACCGCCGCGAAGAAGAGGCCTCCCTCTGTCTCTTTCTGGGTATGGGGAAAGGATTATGTAACGTGTATCGCGAGTTCTGAGCGCCCAGGATACATCGTGTGTACAGATATACAGGGACGAGAGAGCGGGATGAGAGTGCAACGTCGTGCGGCCCGCAACTCACTCTCGTCTCTTTTCGCAAGAGAGCGCGCCGCACGATGCTCCCAGCCGCCCGCGCGCCCCGTCGCTCGTTTATCGGGCTTGACATTTTATCCGTAAATACTAATAGGACACTTACAGCACGTCTTGGGCATTTTACTGTAGAAGGGCTCGTTTGTATATACCGGGTGTCCCATTTTAACCCTGTTCGGCATAGTGTAACACCGATGTTACACCTAATTCAATCCAGATTATGACGATTCAAGAGTGTTTTTTTTTAAATATGATATATGGCGGTTGTAAATGCGATTCAAGGTTCCTAGGACTTCAATAGCTACTAAAACATACCTGTCAAATGTTTATTTTTCACGTAGCGGGTGCCATCAATGACGAAAGTGCAAAAAAAAACGAACTTGTTACATAAATCTGACTACGACTAATCTAGCAGGTTCGCCATAACCAAAAAATTGGTAAAAACTTTGTTTTTGATCCATTGAATACGAACCCGAAGTCTAAACAGTCGAATTGAAAATGGCGGATCCAATATGGTGGCTGTAAACAACGTTTTGCATTTGTGGTCCGCCATATTGGATCCGCCATCTTGAATTCTCTTATTTTGAGTGCAGATTTGTAATCGGCGACCCCGAAAACCCCCGAGTACCAACTTTAGCTATCATCAAACGACGTTTTGCATTTGTAGTCCGCCATATTGAATCCGCCATCTTGAATTCTCTTATTTTGAGTACAAAATTGTAATCAGCGACCCCGAAAATCCCCGAGTACCAACTTTAGCTATCATCAAACGACGTTTTGCATTTGTAGTCCGCCATATTGAATCCGCCATCTTGAATTCTCTTATTTTGAGTGCAACATTGTAATCAGCGACCCCGAAAACCCCCGAGTACCAACTTTAGGAATCATCAAACGACATTTTGCATTTGTAGTCGGCCATATTGAATCCGCCATCTTGAATTCTCTTATTTTGAGTGCAAAATTGTAATCAGCGACCCCGAAAATCCCCGAGTACCAACTTTAGCTATCATCAAACGACGTTTTGCATTTGTAGTCCGCCATATTGAATCCGCCATCTTGAATTCTCTTATTTTGAGTGCAGAATTGCAATCAGCGACCCCGAAAACCCCCGAGTACCAACTTTAGGAATCATCAAACGACATTTTGCATTTGTAGTCCGCCATATTGAATCCGCCATCTTGAATTCTATTATTTTGAGTGCAGCATTGCAATCAGCGACCCCAAAAACCCCCGAGTACCAACTTTAGCAATCATCAAACGACATTTTGCATTTGTAGTCCGCCATATTGAATCCGCCATCTTGAATTCTCTTATTTTGAGTGCAGAATTGTAATCAGCGACCCCGAAAACCCCCGAGTACCAACTTTCACTATCATCAAACGACGTTTGAATTTGTACTCCGCCATATTGCATCCGCCATCTTGGATTCTCTCATTTTGAGTGCAGATTTGTAATCAGCGACCCCGAAAACCCCCGAGTACCAACTTTTACTATCATCAAACGACGTTTTGCATTTGTAGTCCGCCATATTGAATCCGCCATCTTGAATTCTCTCATTTTGAGTGCAAATTTGTAATCAGCGACCCCAAGAACCCCCGAGTACCAACTTTCACTATCATCAAACGACGTTTTGCATTTATAGTCCGCCATATTGAATCCGCCATCTTGGATTCTCTCACTTTGAGTGCAGATTTGTAATCAGCGACCCCGAAAACCCCCGAGTACCAACTTTAGCAATCATTAAACGACATTTTGCATTTGTAGTCCGCCATATTGAATCCGCCATCTTGAATTCTCTCATTTTGAGTGCAGATTTGTAATCAGCGACCCCGAGAACCCTCGAGTACCAACTTTAGCTATCATCAAACGACGTTTTGCATTTGTAGTCCGCCATATTGAATCCGCCATCTTGGATTCTCTCATTTTGAGTGCAGATTCGTGATCAGCGACCCCGAAAACCCCGAGTACCAACTTTCACTATCATCAAACGACAGATGAGATCCGTGACAAAAAAGGTTTACGGTTTCAGAGGAGACGCGACAGGGCGGCTATGAAGAATTGTCAACACCGTCTTTCAAGGTGATTTCAAGGTCAAGTTCGTGTTTCGAATGGAAAACTGTGTTTCGCTTGACGGCATCTTGTTCTCCAGGGAAAAAGAACAATGAACTTTTGTTCGGAAATTTTCGTGTACGAAATACACTTTCCAAGATAGATATTCGCCGCTTCACGGAGATGAACATCTTGGAGAATAACCACTTTGCAGAATAATATTTCTCCACAATAATATTCCTCAATTTTCTGTGTGCGACGCTATCGCGCAATATTACCTATGTCTTAAGGCGTTATGCGTAGTTGTGAAAGTCGAGAAAATCACTTTTATCGAAACTTTTGTCGAAACATATTTTGACAATTAACTTTAAACGCTTTTTTCTCGAAAGTACGTTTTCAAGTCGACGCGAAAAATGTCTCGAAAACTACTGCATCGATCGTTCTGGAATTTTTAGGGCATTCACTTGATCTAAAAATAAATTATTAGATCGAGATTTTTTCCGACATGTAATTTCGACGTAATTAACGAACAATGCCAATTTTCATCGCAATAATGAAGATTCACCTAAAAATCACCTGAATACAAACTATCTCATCAAATAAAATCCAGATGCCGTTACATTTGTAGGTTTCCTGTTTCTTTTTATTCGTCTCCATAGCTACCTGTTTGAAGAAAAAAAAACGAAATTGACCTTCAAACGGCCTTGAAACACTCGTCCTCAAATTTGTTCAATGTCACCATGTACCAATACCCTCGAAGCTCTAGACTTCTTGTCTAAACTTTTTTTTTACTCTTGACATACGTTTTGAGATATTTGGCTGGACAAGGCCAAATTGGCCACCCGGTATATATATATCTACTTATACAATTTCCTATGTAGCACTATATTGTCCCTTTGACGCTCGGGACTGGTGATTTACCGCACTCTCGTGAACCCCGTTCGCGATCTTTTCTCCTGTATCGTATATAAGTCATATATATATATATATATATATATATATATATATATATATATGTGTATATATATATATATATATATATATATATATATATATATATATATATATATATATATATATATGTATGTATGTATAAATGTATACATATATATATGTGTGTGTGCGTGTATATATATATCGTGTACAGCGCGTACATGCGGTGGCGAAGGTTCGCGCATAGATATGCTTTGGCCTGCATTACACGAGAAGCAACTACGCGACGAGGGAAGCTCCGCGCGGAGGCAGCGGCCCTCGCGCGATCTCGGTCTTCCTGTATTACGGTCTGCACTCACCGCGGCGATATACGATAGTCACGATTATGATATGGCAGTATGCGCGAACGATGTATACGACGATCGAGGAGAGTTCCCTGATTAAAGGGTTACATCGAAGGGGGCAATTTACGAGATATCCAAATATAGATCCGATAGAAAAAAACAACAGCAGAAGCTACGGTCATGTTTCTCTCTTTCTCTCTTTCTCTCTTTCGCTCTCTCTCTCTCTCTCTCTCTCTCTCTCTCTCTCTCTCTCTCTCTCTCTCTCTCCCTCTCCCTCTCGCTCTCGCTCTCTCTCCCTCTCTCCCTCTTTTTTTTTTCCTCTCGATCCCAATAACCACGAATGCATCTTGTGTACGTATACGTAGCGAGAAGAAAAAAGTTGGGCGGACAGCTGTACCCCGATGTATGTCATCGCACACGCAAAAGAAAACTCAAGTTTCAAAAACCGGCGTACAGAATGATCCGAGGAGCAAAAGGGACGAGGATTTCGGCGTGTGGGACACATTGGTGTCGCCAGCATTTTTTTATGGGGGGAGAGCCAAGAGAGGGCCAGGTTGACGTAAAAAGTGTTCCCGTTAACAATCAACTTTTGTTAAAATAAAATTTGCATAACAGTTGATAACCACGTAACGAACATACAATATGAAGCTCAATTAGTGTTAATTTTTTGCAATACTTTAAAAAATAGTGAACTAATTTTTTATCACTTTTCAATCCAGTCGGTGAACTTCACTTCCAGTAGGTACTCAACTACATAAGATGTAGTTTTCAATTTTTTCTGCAAATCGGCCGAAAAATTCAATTTTTTTCGATATTTTTTTTAACCATAAAATATCAAGCTCAATTAGTGTCAATTTTTTGCAATACTTAAAAAAATAGTGAACTAATTTTTCATCACTTTTTAATCCAGTCGGTGAACTTCACTTCCAGTAGGTACTCAACTACATAAGATGTAGTTTTCAATTTTTTCTGCAAATCGGCCGAAAAATTCAATTTTTTTCGATATTTTTTTTAACCGTCTCATTCTTTATGTTCAGAAGTGACATATGAGAGAATCGTTTCTGAAGCATAGTCCTTTTGTGCCACGTTTTCATCCGCCTCATGAAAGAAAAACTCCTCTCACAGCCGGCGGAGCTCACAGTGCTATTGCTCCTTGGAAAAGTTTATAGAAGTTAGGGCAGTAGGCACTCCTTCTTTATATGCATTATCCAATTTCCAGCATTTATTTCATCATTGTAAAAAAAGTATGTTTTTCATGACCACCCCTTCAGCTTCTAAGGCTGACGCACCAATTATTAAGGCCTTAGGCCACAGTAACAGGTATAAAATCATGTGCGAATTTAACAATTTTTTTGTCGTATGAAAAAGTGATTCGCTCATAAAATTAATTATACATCTATTTAGTATGAATATCAAGCTGTTAGGAAATATATATTTTTTTTCGATGTACGTTTCACTGTTGAAATTTTTCACTGAAAATTCATTTCTCAAGTTCAAATACCTACAACTTTTGAATAAAACAATATTTTTTAAATTCCGTACGCACTTCTCTAGGTATTCCAATGTAGATTGACGAGAATTTTTGTTTTTTGTTCTAGATAAAAAATTGTGGATGCTAACTGTCACGCCCCGGAGCGCCTAAAAAAAAAGATAACAAGAGAAAGTATTAGTAATCGGCCATTTTGTACATCGAAAAAAAAAATATATATAATATATTTTCTAACAGCTTGATATTCATAATAAATAGTTGTGTGAGTAACTTTATGAGTGAATCACTTTTTCATAAAAAGAAATGTTAAATTCGCAGATGATTTTATACCCGTTAATGTGGCCTAAGGCCTTAAGATTAAAAATAATTATTGACGAAATCGTAGCCGTTCCTCACATTCCATTAAAAAAAATGTGCCAACTGCATGAGCTAAGGGTAGATTCTCAATCCGGCGTTTTACATTTACAATGATATTATTTATCACTTGTTAGTAAATGTTGATCTTCTAGTATTATTCTATTTGTCTATCACCCGGCAAATTTAATGTACTTTTTTTAACCACCGTTACCAAAATTGTGAAATTTAAATACCTATTTAATTTACGCATTGAAATAGCTACTTTTTATATACAAGTAACGAAATTACGACGAAGAAAATAGTTCTTAGTTTGATTAAATATTATTTCTTTATGCTTGTTTGGTTGAAACAAAAAAATTAATAGATTATTCGGATTTGGTTATTTTGGATCGATATTTTTCTGCGGACACTGGGATTTGTAGAAGGGGACGAAGGGGGTGCCTAACCCTGCCCCCTCCTGGCTATGGCCATGGTGGGATGTGGGAGCGGTGTTCTCGAATTTCTTCACGCGGGTCTCCCAGACACACGCGACGTCACCGATAAATGGATTTCATCCCCGCTCGGGTCTCATTGCGAAGCAATAAAATGATACACGAGGTCGAGAAGAAAAAGAAATATTCGGAAAATATATATGTACAGTATATGAGGAGGAAATGAGAATGAGGGACTATTGAGAGTTTTGCGTCGGTGGCTCCTGTGTACTTGTACCCTATTTATTTGGGTATATTTATTTGGGTATATATGAGGTATTCCACGTAAATCTGGTTGACTTTTTCCCTGAACCTCGCCAATTCGATTAATTTTTTAAAATCAGGTTCCATTGACTCTAAAAGACACTCTGATTTTTTTAAACATATTTCGGAACAACCCTTAGTCAAAAAAATTTCCGAAAAAAACGCCCCGATTTAAAAATTTGAATGAATTCCCAAAAATGCGTGATTATATGTAAACATTTTCAAGCTATCACCGGCAGTGGAAGCATGATTCTTTCGTTATCAGTCAAAAAGTTCTGGTATTAATTGCAATTAAAGTCGCATTCAGCACAGAAAAAATCATATTCCTACTGCGGGTGATAGCTTGAAAATTTTTACATATAATGACGCGTTATTGAGAATTTTTTCAGATTTTTAAATCGGGTCGTTTTTTCTTCCGAAAATATTTTTGGTCTAAGGGTTGTTTCAAAAAAAGTAAAAAAAAATCAGGGTGTCATTTAGAGTCAATGGCAGCGGATTTAAAAAATTAATCGAATTGGTGGGGGTCAGGGAAAAAGTCCACCGAATTCACGTGGAATA
The DNA here is from genome assembly GCA_951751655.1 of Ophion costatus. Taxonomy (NCBI): domain Eukaryota; kingdom Metazoa; phylum Arthropoda; class Insecta; order Hymenoptera; family Ichneumonidae; genus Ophion; species Ophion costatus. The sequence goes on along the minus strand of OX632366.1, from coordinate 10,403,518 downwards.
CCTCACGTATATATATGTATACACACACACACACATATATATATTTATATATAGGGAAAGGATATTTTTAACCCATAATATCTATGAAGTTTTTACTATCAGCCCATCCAGATGTTTCGAAGACGAACCTTAAGTTGTTTAAGGCGGAGAACCCTTTAGGGGCGGAAAAAATTTGCTGGTTTTCATGATTTTTTTTAAAATGACGTTCCAGACATTGGCGCCTGTGTAATGTTCAGTATAGAGACAAATGCCTATTACGAAAACCATCCTCGAAGTCGAATGTCTTCTAAATCAACTTCCTCTATGTACGTATGCCTACAGAAATTCATATAAAAAATTCAAAGAATGTGTAGCACGAGGAAACGAGGGTGAGCGACTACCGAGACTCCTGTCAGTGGTTCCTGCATCCTTGTACTAGGTTTATGTGTTTACACATACATTTGTATATGCGTGTGCGTATTTTATATGTACAGCTATATAAATACGTAGGTATGTGCAGGAGGACAATGCCCGAACGATTTTGGGCGCCCAAGGTGGCCCCACGTGGCCAGTTGGAACGTCTTTGGCAGGTTCTTGAGATCCTGTGGGAAAGTTTTTTCCCTTGCGCAACTTTGCTCATTGTCAGATCCGTGATCCCGCCGGATACGACAATGAGAAACGGTGCGTTATATATCTATATGTGTACGCAAAGAAAATATGGTATGCTGCATTTGGGTGTCGTATACATGGATGATCGATACAAAAATACATACATACATACATATATATATATACACACACACATATATATACCGGGTATCCCATTTTAATCTTACACCTGATTTATCTCAAAAAATGATTCACAGATCAAATATTGAGTATAATAAAACTTTTAGGGACCAAAGGGAGACGTTAAAAAAATTTTCTTTGGTTCAAAATTCAAAATTCTGACGTTAACATGGGCCACTTGTTTTTTTTAAAATGGGATCATGAATCTTTGTCACCAAAAAATTTGCCAGGTAAAAACTAACAACTTTCGTAGGAAAAGTTTTCCGATAACGTTCATAATTTTTAGGTTAACCAGGTTTGACCAAGTGGATTTGTTCCGAGCTTACACATACAGTATTTTAAGTTCAATTCCCTAATCGGCGTTTTTTATTCTCCTAAATTTATTTCCGATGCATACGAATCACACTGAGCGTAAATGGGTGTAAATGAAATCATGCTATCCGTATTATACTCCGCATAATAAACGAAATGTATGACAAAAAACTCAATGATAATATAGAAGAAAACCCCGAGCATATAAGTAATTCTATTTTGTTGTCGTATTGAGGTTATGTCACACACCGGGTCTCACCGTACCGACCGATAGCGGCGACGCGCAGTGGCGTTGAGGCGAATAAAAAGCTCGGCCAATGAGGCTACTATTCCCCACCAGCGAAATTCGTCTTCGTTTCCGGACCTGGGTCGGGATTCTCTAATGTTTTTGCGACAATTTCCGTTATCGTTACCTAACGACAAGCACAAAAAACAATCTTACTTCCACTGTGGGTGAGAGCGCGAAATTTTTTACATATAATCATACATTTTTGGGAATTTTTTCAGATTTTTAAATCGGGGCGTTTTTTTCGTCAATGACTTCTTGATTCCATTGACTTCTAGAGTCAATGGAATCAGATTTTCAAAAAATCGAATTGGCGGGGGTCAGGGAAAAAGTCCACCGGTTCCACGTGGAATACCTCATATATATATAATAATAATAATAATAATAATAATAATAATAACAATATATAGGGTAAAACGGCGAATGGGAAGAAATATATCGGTCCGATTGTCCGTGTATGTGCAGACGGGCCTAGCCAAGGGCGCACTCTCTTCATCCCCACGCCCCATGGGCTCGCGCCATTATTCCGTAGTCGAGCACAGTGCGTTCCCAACCTTTTTCTCCTTCATTTTTCTTCTCTCTTCGCGATATACATGCATACATACACACACACACACATATATATATATATGGGTCATTCCATGTCAAATCGACAAATTTTTTACCTGACCCCCTTTGATTTCGCTGAAAATTTTCTATCTTTTTCTACCCCCCGAAAGTTATTTTTCAGAATTTTTTCAAATTTTTTTTCCCGACTCAAAAAAAGTTATGAATTTTTTAAAAAAACCGCTCTTTTATTTTTAAATTGCCAGAACTTTTTCAAAAATTGACCGTTTGGGAACTTTTTTTGTTTCAAAATTTTTGTTTTTAAATTTAGTTTTCGAAAAAAAATATGAAAAAATTTTCAGAATCCCAGATATATGAAATATTTTAGTTTTTTTGAAAAAACCGTAATTTTCTCAAAGTCCGACCGTTTTTTTTTTTTTTTTTGCTCTAAAAATACTTCAACTAATTCTGCAATGATCCCCGTTAATCAAAAGATGTGACGACAATCGCTTCTAATTTTTTTTCTTGATTATAAAAAAAATTTTGTTGAATTTTTGCTGATTTTATATAACTTTGTTATGAAATTTTTTTTATTTCCTCGTGAAACCTCAAAAGTTGAAAAATAAAATTTTATTGGAGAATTTCAAGTGATTATCGTCCTAGAAATATATGTGTGTGTATATATATATACACATATATATAGCCTCCGTTCATTCTTCGAGTCGCTTGTACACACGTCCTTTATAATTGAAAAGCGTTTCGGAGGACGTGCAATACAACGCCGACACACGACCAGGTATACGAACACGCTGAGTCGAGGATGAGCGAGGTCCTCTTTCCGCGACCGGGACGAATTCGTTGATCGCAAAAATTGTAATGGTATATATCGACCACAAAGGTGGAAGGGACGCAGAGAAAGAGCGTGATGGAGGGGCTGCAGTGAGGGGGGGGGGGGGCAAAGAGGGGAGGAGTGAAAGGAGGCAAACGATGACTTTTGGTCGATTCCTGTTGGAACGGTCACATGTAACTTCCTCATCGATGCAGGTACCTTTCTCTCTCTAGCTTTTGATACTTCCATGCGAAGAAATCCGCCCACGTCCTATAAACTTGGGACGTCCACGAGTCTCGATTCCTCGTAAAAGTCGCACAGGTTCGGCGCAGGTCGCCCATATCCACGGTTATTTAAGACCGCGCGATAATGGTCGAGTCGAGCCGTGCCAGGTCGAGATCGCTGTTGAAATCCTCGGTGTATACCGGCAAAGAGGGAATACGGGGTAGAAAAGATTGGCGGGACCAAATATGGCAGCGTGGGACGCGAGAGTACCGCGACGAGTGCGGTTGCTCAATGGACAGATCCGGTCGACGCACTCTTGCCAATCTCGGTTAGATGGAGTGGCATGGAAAGCGCTCGGAGGCTGAATTCGGCTGGAGTGACATGGGGCTCTTTGATTTTGTAGGATTTTCGAAGAACCCTCTTCTGTATATGAGTGGGCAATAAGTAGTCCGTGGTTAGGCTGCAAAAACAAGTGTTTTAAGGGGTGACACCACCCCTCGAAAAAGGCATCTCTAGGGTGGTTCACCCCTTCATTTTTTTGCAATGTCACTGTAGTGGATTTTTCATTGCTTCGGATTAGAAGAATTTTCGTTTTTGTTTAATTAAAATCGGTGGACTCCTTGTGTGTGAAACTGCTTATTACCCCTGGACATGCCTTTATTCGGGAGGTGGTTTCAACCCTTAAAACCGTTTTGCCGCCGATAAAAAGAATTCGTATCGCTTACTTTTCGGTGCTTTATAACATATCCAAATTTCAAGAAAATCGAAGAGTGTCACCTGAGGGATGTTCCTTGTAAGATGTTAATTGAATTCGTTGACCGGTTAATTGGAGATCAAATGTGGTCTTATTGACCGGTCAATCGATAAATGTCAAACCAACTGACGAGTTTCACGTGATGGCGTAACCAAGGTAATTTTTAAAACATATGATCTAAACGTATGATAAAACGTATGTTGATTTTACACAATTTGTAATGCGTAAAAATTGCACATTCACGAGTGTAATTTTAACGCATTAAGGGGAGAGTAGGGGTTTGAGCGTGAAAAAAACACTTTTTTGCGATTTTTTTTCATCTATATGGATAGAGTAAATTTATTGAAACCTTTGGTACATTGTTAAGTGTCATTTCGAGAACGTTCCGTGAAATTTGTACGCGAAAATATCTACAAACAAACCGGTGACAAAGCTTTTCCAAGAACGCCTTTGGAAAAACACGATTTGCGGTGTTCGCTGTATCTCAGTTAGAAATTATCTGAAATGAAGTACCATTAAAATTTAGTCAAAGTATCATCAAATCCTCCCCCCAACGGTCTGTGATCATTTTTTTTTCATTTCTAAATTTTTGGTGGTCATCTCAAGTGAAAAGTGCTATTTTTCACGAAAAATTCCGCCATTTTGGGGATGGAAAACCCCCTCAATGTAAAAAAAAATCTCAAACTAACCGTTGGGAGGAGGTATTTTATGTGTAGAAAGTGTGTACCAAGTTTGAAATAAATCGGTCGTGTAGTTTTCAAATGGCAGTGAACACCGACTTTGAAAAAGTGGTTTCGAGAAAAACGCGTTTGAAGTTGTCGCTGTCGGAGCTAGAGTGTTAGATGAGCGGGACTAAATAGTCAGTAACTTCAAGAGTTTAGCTCTGAGTGACTTGAAATTTTGGGATTTTATTTTTGAAATGTTTAATTATAAGAAAAGACAAAAAAATGGATTTTTCAAAAGTGCAAACCCCTACCCTCCCCTTAAGTGTTACCAAATGCATAAGTGTGTAGAACCAATATGGCAACACGTGTCTCGCCTTTATGTTGTGTTGCTTCTGCGTACTTTGAACACACGTCATTGGGGACATCAACGAGGTATGAGAGGATTGCGCGTGGCTGCTGTTCCAAACGACTACATTTCAGATCCTCTGCGGAGCAATCACGGTTATGTTGAGGATAATGGGGAACACTATTAGTCGGTGGGTGGCCCTTTCTTACGGACGTGGAATACTGTCCCGTAGTATAAAGATAGGTATGAGCAGTAGAGATAGGGATGAGTATAATTATATAGTAATCGGATGCAACGATGTCTTCATATGGTCACTGATGAGGACACGAGGGTCTGCTGGTTACAAGATGGTCTAGGAAATTTTTAGAGGGTTGGTCTCGGGGTGCCGAGCTACGCGAGACATTTTCAACGACCTCCATCGCCTCGCTCATGTCTTTGCTACACGAAATTTAAATGCAATCGTTCACATCATCAAGGGGCTACTTGGAGGCCCAAAAAATGGCCAATTCCGATTTTTTTTTCATCTGGGATTCGGTTGGTGAAAAACCTGTTTTTTTTTCAACACAAAGGTACATCTATTGAGAACTTAAAAAAATCAGCAGAAAATACAGACCAGTTTAGATGACTCAAAAAACCGATTTTTTTTTAAGTTCATATTTCTTGAGTTATGATAAGACACTAAAGTTTTTTCCATCGTATATAAGAATAGCTATATAAGTACTTAGGATTTTTTGATACATTGTTTTTCATCAAAATTGCGCATTTCTGAACCAAAAAGTATAAAATGCCACGAGAAAATCACGAGAAATTTTCGTATAAAAAGGAACTCTGCAGTATAATTTTACAAAATACTACGTAGGGCCTTAGAAGATGTAATTCTTAATATACAGTTAAACTTTCAAGTGAATCGGTTGATATTTGAGTTATGAGTCTGGGCAACTTGAAAAATGTAGTTTTTAGATAAACGCGTTTAAAGCTAGTAGAAACTCGCGACACGATCAATGTTTCAACACATTTAATCTTCAAAAATCTTCGAGAATCGAGTACTTAGTGATTTTTCATACCTATAATCTTTTGGAATATAATTGTATAGGTACCTTTTAAAAAAAAAAACATCTGTTTTCGGAAAATCCTCGAGTTAAGGACGAAGCCATCTACGGCGTCTATAGATATTTCCAAACGCCTGTATCTCGAGCACGGTGGCTGGAGAGTGACCTCAACGAGTGCAGGTCCTCCCCAACTGGACCTGCTGTCGAAGGGGGTGCGAAAGCGACGGTAATGGTGCGGTTGGAAAACGAGCCGTTCGGTCGTTCACTTCATGACATACCAGACATTAGGAAGCACATTTACGTCCAAAGTCTCCGCGCGACCACATGTCAAAAAAGCCATTTTTTCATCCTTTTCTCGCGATTAATGAGGTACGATCACTTCCACGGGGTCAAAAAAGAGTCTAAATTTATTTTACCCACAGCTGCTCTGATTGATGTTTACGTATGTTGATTATTCGTATTATCGATTATAGTGTGCTAATTGTTGTGGTAAATGATGCATTTATTGCACGTGAACAAATAAAAACTGAAAAACTAAATTGTCAACGACTCGGTAGTAATCTTCGTAATAATAATATTAATATATCCACCATAAAAACGGACTAAAAAGACAACAACAAAAAATCAACCGGAAACCTATTAAAATAGGCTTGAATTACCTCAGCGGAATTAACACGATAGGCAAAATATAATTATACATATTATTGATACGTGATAAATGATAAAACTCCATAAATTGTTGTTTGCATATTTTGTGGCGGCTTCTATTCAAATTACTTTCAAAACAAAGCTGGGTTATATTCGCCAAACGCATCATCCGTTACTCGCGACGTTGCTAAGTCTGTGGGTGCTATTTCGTCGTTCTGACCATTTTCAACCGGAAATTGAAACATTCTTGTAATGTAGTGCTTTAAGGCGTTACCCCCACTTGTAGCGCAAAAAAGGCCTTTTTCATGAATTTTTTTAAAGAAAACTAAAAAACTTTTTTCATCGATCAATATACCATCTTAAAGAACACATCTTGAAGAACTTTCAGTAATTTTTTTATTGAAAAATATTACATTGTTTAGTGGCAAATGGCCGTCAATGAAATAATGTTTTTATATACACGGTTTGCGGTGACCAACATTGCGGCGAAGTGGATCATCTGAAAAAAAAATGCGGATGGATTTAGTCAAATATAAGTATAAACTAGTCTTTAATCGAAGGATTTTAAAAAATATTCATTTTTCACAAAATGGCGGACAGTCAAAGTAAATGGTTCGATTTTAACGAAAAAAACGGCCGTTTTTTGGCTATAAAACGGCCATTTTTTTTCGAAGAAAAAATCTAACAATTAAAGACTACATTTTTATGTATTAAATAAGCCTGCAAAATTTCAAGAAGATCGGTTCATTAGTGTTCGAGTAATCTTGGTCACCGACTTCAGAAATGCCATTTTGAGAAAAACGCGTTTAAAGTTTCAATTTCAGTTCTTCAATTCACGGATTCTTCTCTTTCAACGCTCATATCTCAGTCAATTTTGTTCGGATCGACTTGACATTTTCAGGACATATTCTCAGATACTTATACTTAAAAAAAATGCAATAAAAAAATCGATTTTTTCAAAATGGCAAGTGGGGGTAACCCCTTAACTACACGGTGAAGATTGATTTTCTTATTTTTCACAATATCTATTATATCTAATTTATCGAATATCAGTTTTCCAACAGGTTTCGTTGGATACGTGAGCAGAAAAACAACGATCACCGCACTGCCGATTGACCGTCTCCATAAGACGAAGTGCTTCGGTAACTCAAAGTGCTCGACTTTGCAGTTTTATTTCGAAAAAACCGAACGGCCAAAATAGCTCAAATTTCGGCAATAGGCGCATAAAGTATTCGTCAATATCATATTAAAATTTCAAATCCGAAAGTTGGATTCGTAGTAACAATCGTACCTCCTTAAGGAGTCCCGCATGAAAACGATTCGTCATAATGCACGAATACGAGAATTTCCAGATTTTTTCCCTATCGTTTCTCAGTGAGTACTCTAGCTACGAATGATTTTTCGAATGTTGAGGGGGGGGGGGGGGGGGTGCCAGGAGAGGAAGAAAAAAAGAAGGAACCGAAAAACGGTACGGGAGTTTTGTATGCCCGGGTTAGTCACGCTCCAAACGCGTATATCCAGACCGTCTCGAGCGTTCATCTTCTATTTTTTATTTTTTTTGCTCCTCACCCTCTCGATGTCTCGGTATTTCCAGCTTGGGCTGCGTAAAGCACACACGTGCAAGGCATCGCCCGAAGGATCTTCCCAGTTACGTCACGCTCGTTTTCTTCGTGGGTTTCCTCACGCTGCCCTCTCTCTTCGTTTTTGAAGAGAGATCGACAGCTCCTTTCCATGAAGCCTATATGTGGGTGCATAAGAGAAAGAACGAGAGCGAGAGAGAAAGAAAGAGAGAGAGAGAGAGAGAGGGAGAGAGCCTGAGGGTTCGAAGGTGAAAAGAAACCTGTAACGGTCGTAGGAGGAGTCGTGGGAAAGTGGTTGGCTGTGCGTGGATTTCGTTGGTTTTGTAGGGCTAGATCAGGACACGGGGCTGCATTGTCCTGACACACGACCATCGGCAAGCTCTCGTAGCTCATACGGATGCCCGGAGGGTGCACTGTCTCTCTTCCTCTCCCAAAGCCAGAAGAGCTTTTATTACAGACATCTTTTGCTCGGTTATACATGTTGCCGTTCCTTGACGACCCTTCTTTCATCGCGCATAGGACCGCACCTCGAGTCCCGACGAGGCTCTCCCAACGTTCAGAAAACACCCGCGTGTGTGTACCCATTTACCAGGCATTCCTACCCCCGACATAACGGAAGGGAAACACCGTTTCCTCGATGCAGAGACCGAGACACCAGCCTTCTTTTGTGTTGCACAAGGGACCTGAACGACGCGTCTGTGCAACCCAAATTCATATATGCATGTACGAATGGGGCTGGAGAAAAGAGATTTTTGATCGTACGATTAAGTCTACGGATTTATAATCCAGTGACAGTGGAAAAATATCCATTTATCATTCTCGATCAGCCATTCAACGTTGGGGATGAAGCTTGTATTCATTGCTACAGATTATATGCTATAGGATTGAAATTGTTGCTGGATCTTCTCACGCATCTTCTCGTGATTGAATTGCAAGGTGCAAGATCTTGATGATGTTGCGTTCATTTTGGTCCCTCGTAGAACAAGGCTTCTGATGAAGACCATGTCAATATTATTCAAGTGAATACATTATCATTACAGCATGGGATACTTTCCAATTTGCTAGGGTTTTCCATCCACCCGATCAACAGCCAATTGAGTGTCTTCAACTCCCAAGTAGTCCACGCAAATATCCTTCGGTTAAATATATTAGCGTTCCAGCGTAACCACGCCAGTGCATGCTAGTTTCCAATCAGCCAGGGTATGCCATCCACCGGATGGAGAGCCACTTCACCGTCTTCCAGTGCCAAGCTGCCCAATCAAGCTCACGAATGAATACCATTGCAGCATAGCTGCTTGATTCACCACAAATGGGTATCGAATATATTGGAATCAGTATGCCTGTGAGTCTGCGTATATTTGCAGTCTGCAATGACAAAAGGAACGTTAGCCATCGTTGATCAATGGACGAGGTCCATTGTAGATGAGGAATCCTAAAATAATGAGTCAAGCGTCAGGTCGGAATAAGGAGCGAAGAGATCCTTGTAACTTTGGAATGGAGCAGCAGTTATTGGAAACGATGTATTTACGAGAGTTCAATTGAAGTGACTGGCGTGAGAATGACGATAACGACGAGATAAAAGTGTTCCCCCGTTTGGCTGGGCGAGAATATAACAGGGGCCGTTTTGGTTAGCGGGATCTATCCAAGCAACGAGGGGCAAGAGGGGTCGAAGTTTATAGTCATCAAATACATGCACGATACACGCGCGCGGGTTTGGCCGTCGTAATGTAGGCCACGCGACCTGGGAGAGAGAGAGGGCTACGAAGCACCAGCTCTGCCGCAAGCATCACCGAGGGTGCTCTCATCAACCCTCTTTGATCCTCGAAGCGATCGTTTTACCGTGGAATGAAAGAAGGACGAGGAAGGCCGGGAGTAGAGCCGGCAGGGGGATTAGGGCTAAAGGATAGGACCATGGCAAAAGAGCCTCCGTACCAAAACAGCCAAACTTTGCCAAGGCAGAAGAGACTCTCTGGCTGCTTCATTCATCCCCCCCCCCGCACCCTTGAAAATCCTCGAATCCTAATTTACATAGGGCACCGTAAGAGCTCAAATTCACAATGTCGAGGCTCAGCATCGCACGAACTTTATCCTACCTCGTTGAAGGATCGATCCGGCCGGGTTGCCTTATACTTCGGTTCACCCTGAAACCCTCGCCTACGCTCTTGCGAAGTCCGGAGGGCAAATATTGAAAACACACATGTTGGGCTGGATCTGGTGACTCGGTCAATCTTGGCATCGGCGGATATCCGTGTTGTATAAACGTACACAGCTGGGTCGGCAAAAATGGATGGTTGTTAGGATTTATGGAAGTTGCATTGAAGATGCAGGGTCAGTAAGATCTTCGAATTGCTGGAATTGTAAAGATGTTTTCGTGGTCCCGCTGTCAACACCCAACTATGGCGATCTTTAGATTCGAGCTGCGTTAGCCAGCACTTTGATGGGTGACCGTATAGTCGTTCATGAGCTAACGAGCAGAAGGTAGTTCTTCTGAGTTTCCTGTTTGGAATACGACCAAAACTCACTGGATCTACAGCTGTCCGTATCGACGCCTGCTTAGCCCAGTTTCCCTGTGACCTCGTGCAATTGCGAGCCAGTAGTAAAATGGAAAAGTGGGGACGTGGACACCTCCGGGGGGTCTCTGAAGACCCGGAGATAGTGCAGTAACAAGTGTGGGGCAGAGAGGATGAGGTCCTAAAGACCTGCAGGGGCATGCGAAGCAACACTGGCCATTAAGGAGCTGCTCTGATCGATGTTTACTTATTTTGATAAGAATTAAAAAGACTAAAAAAATCAGCCGGAATCCTATTAAAATAAGCTTGAATTACCTCAGCGGAATTAACAAGATAGGCAGAATATAATTATACATATTATTGATACGTGATAAATGATAATACTCCATAAATTGTCGTTTGCATATTTTGTGGCGGCTTCTATTCAAATTAATTTCAAAACAAGGCTGGGTTATGTTCGCCAAACGCCACAGCTGTTACTCGGGACGTTGCTAAGTCTGTGGGTGCTATTTCGTCGTTCTGACCATTTTCAACCGGAAATTGAAACTTTCTTGTAATGTAGTGCTTTAACTAGGCGGTGAAGATTGATTTTCTTATTTTTTACAATATCTATTATATCGAATCGATCGACTTTCAGTTTTCAAACGGGTTTAGTCGGATACGTGAGCAGAAAAACCACGATCACCGCACTTCCGGTTGACCGTCTCCATAAGACGACGTGCTTCGGTAACTCAAAGTGCTCGACTTTGCACTCTTATTGCGAAAAAACTAAACGGTCAAAATGGTTTAAATTTTGGCAATAGGCGCATAAAGTATTCGTCAAAATCATATAATAATTTCAAATCCGAAAGCTGGATTCGTAGTAACGATCGTACCTCCTTGAGACATCGAAACGTCAAGTGTCAAGTGCGCTCTTTCAACGAAGTCAGTTAATTGAACACATAAACGTCTTTTTTTCTTAACCCTGACACTTTTTTCTTGAGTTCTGCATGTGGAGAGCGACGGAACTTGGATTAATGGACCTTGGTCCATTAATCATCCGATTCCACGCATGTCAGGACCAGACGTAACTTACGAAAGAACCTCGCTGACAAGTACACGAATTTGACTCTTTTCGATCCAGCGATATCATCTCCAATTAGCTCACGTCGAGCTGATGGAACGTGCAACCGTGTCCACGCGCCAATTACGACTAATGGTCGTAAAAAAGGTCCACGGATGACTGCAATGGAAATGCAGAGGTGAGATGCAGGTGTCTTGACGAGCCTGGGAAAACTTGACGAAGTTTGGCACATTTGAAGCCTCGGCACGTACTTCAATGACGTTTAGGTATCAGGGACCGCAAAATGCATGGTTTATGGTACCCAAGTAGACGCAGTACGGTCAAAGAGATCTACGAATGGGCCCCGAGAAAAATATTATTGCCCAATCGAGCCAAGGGTCTGGACAAAGAAACGCCGGTGTGGATTTTACCCGTAAATGCAATACCATTCAAACCGACATCCCCATGGACTACTGACTCGCACGCGGAGGGAAAGAGACCGGCACCTGCCGCTCGATCGTGGGGAAAAAAAACGAATCACCCCGGCTGTCCACGCTCCGGAGATTCACAGCGAGAAAGTATCTGATGGACGTGCCGGAGGATGAAGATCCTTTGACTTTATCGGACTCCCTGGGACACTCGTTGCCTTTCGCACACGTGATCCTCTCCCAGCGGGAGACATTTTGTTCCCTGGTTCATCATTATAGACCAGGACGAGCCGGCCAGTCCGGCTCTCTGAATGATAATCACCTCACTAAACAAGCTCACGCACGAAACAACTCAAACTTGGCAAGACTGTATGTTATTGTGTGTAAAAACTCAACCACGTCGTCTCAATACTCCCGTCGGAAAAAAATGTTGACGATCAACCTTTTTTTCGGGCTCCAGCTGAAGGGTATCTCGCGCTATGTCATTGGAATGGACAATCGCATTTTCTCAGGTTGATGCATTGAATTGGGGGCGTTGCTTCATGAAGACCTAGTCGGACGCTATATGAACTTGCAGAATCATTAGGACTTGATCACACGACAGTTTCGAAACGTTTGAAACAGTGTTTGCATGATATAATATCACGATATATATCCATTGAAATTTATGTTGGATATATAACATTGATATTGCTCCTAACATACCGCTCAAATTCGCATTTTTTTATAAAAATAACTTTATCTTCATGCAATCATATATGGCGCTGCGCGGACTCGACTTTAAGGATGTTGAGTCCCAAATCGCAAATGATAATAAAATTCTGAAAATTTGGTACGTTTTTGTATAAAGTATTTCAGAGGTCGTGTAAAAATTTCACGACAATTAGGAAGCTCGTTATTGAACAATTGACATTCACAAAATAAATGTTGTCTTATGGAAACTGATGTAACTTTGCAAAAAGTTTTTTTTTTGACCTCTCAATTTTGTCATATCTACAATATACTGAAAGCAACGGAAACAAAACGAAGTTTATTGATAATTTTTTTTATTTCTTTTAAAAATTGTTCTTAACAAAATGTTAATTTTTTAATAACGAGCTTCCTAATCGTCGTGAAATTTTAACACGACCTCTTGGATACTTCATACAAAAACATACCAAATTTTCAGAATTTTCTTATCATTTTTTATTTCAACCCTTAAGGAGGTTGAAGTAATGGTGATAGAATTCTGAAAATTTGGTATGTTTTTACATGAAGTATTCCTGAGGTCGTGTAAAAATTTCATGACGATTAAAAAGCTATTAATTGAACGATTAACATTAACATGTTTCATAGGGAGTCAACATCCTTAAAATACCAAACTATGACATCTTCATATTTATGTATTTGTCCTTGATATTTCTCAACAGTAGGCTCAAAAAGGCTGTCAATAACAGTTGGCCTATTGTAGATTTAAGTTGAAAAGTATTTGATTTATCATCTGACCACACAATCAGTATCAGATTCGTTGTTCGATATTTTTGGTTCATTGTTGTTTCCATTAACTTTTTAAAACGAGATATTCAATTATCAATATGGAAGATATTAGAGCTTAAAAACGTAAGAAGTTTAATAGGACTTTTTATTTTAACCGTTGATTTATTAGGTAAAAAGAGAAACGTACGTAATCATATTTTTTAGTTGGAAAGACTTGATTTTCCGAATATGAGATATTGATTATAGTAAAATAATAAGAAAACAAATAAATATTAAAACAATCAAAATTGGAGTTTAATTTCACATCCATATTTTGGTTAATATTCGGAAGTGGGAAGTGGGGCTCCTCAGGATCTCCGCTATCCAATAATTACCCATATTTTTTTAAAATTCGCAACAATCTAAAAAACAGCAAGAATTGGGCTTATTTTTATAAATATAAAAACTATCGCAAATATTAAAAAGTCGGATATGTATATCAAACTATCGGATATTTTCGATATTTATAATGAAGATCGGATTTTTACGAACGCTGGGTTGAAAGCATTAGGAATAATTAAAAAAATAAAGCATTCATTTTCAGGTGAAAAAAAATGGCGAGAACATATTCAACATCCCAATATAATTTCGTTATATTGTAAATAAACATTAAAATAATCAAAATTGAGGTTTAATTCCACATCCATATTTCTTTTAATCCCCAACACCTAAAAGACAGCAAAAAATAGGGTTTATTTTGACAAACGGTAAATATTCGAAAGTGGAACTCCCTCTAGAATCAGGCTAATTTTCTTCAAGGGTTCAAACAAACCCAAGCAACCCAAACAACCTCAGAACAGCCCTAAACAACCCTAAACAACCTCAAACAACCCCAAATAACCCCAAACAACCTCAAACTAAAATTGGCCTGATTCTACCAAGAGCCCCACTTCCGAATATTTACCTGATAAACATAAAAAATATCGAAAATACAAAAAAATCGGACATATATATCAAAATATCGGATATTCTCGATATGTACGATAAATATCGGATTTTTCCGAACGGTGCTTTGAAAGCATTAGAAATGATTTTTCAAAATAAATCATTCATTTTCGCGAGAAAAAAAAACAGCGAGAACTTATTGAACATTCCAATATAATTTCCAAAAGTCTCCGCCTCGTGTTCCAATTCCAGCCTAATTGCAATCCGAAAAAACGAAAGTAGTTCATCGATGCCTCCATAATTTTGCGATTGCATAAGGACGCATATGAGATGACGCCAGTATGCTTCACCGACGAGAAAGCAAACGAGTGTCTTCGTAAGATGATCGGGAAGCCTGGATAGATGATCCTAAAGCCCGTAATCCCATTCGAACGTGAAGGCACGCGGGAATTCCTCCGACAGCCATGGAGGACAGGAGCGCTAACCCCATCTTTCCTAATCCCCCCACCCTCGATCCGTTAGATCCTCTTTCTTTCCTATTCTTCGTCTCGTCTTCTCGATCGCCCGGAAACGATAGTGATCGTGTGTCTCGTCACACCGGTAGGTCGAACTCGCGTCCTTTTTTTTTTTTTTTCGTTTTTTCTTTCGGGTCGTTAACACTGACACACACACCGACGAACACTCGAACGGTGCTCCGAAAGTTGGTGCGGTGGTCACGCCGCGGAATTCCCAATGCGGCGAGCACCACCTTCGCGCGCGCGCGGACTTGGAAAAAAATTTCGAATTCTCCGCGCGTATTTATTCGAGCCATCGAGAAGGGAAATAAAAAACAAAGGAGACACCAAAAGTTGAGCCAACGTCGCGGCTGCTCGGCCGCAGAGTGCATCGATTTTTCAGGAAGTCGATGATTCGAGATTCTTCCGAGCGAAAGGGGATAAAAGAAGCTCTATCGTGAAAAAAAAACACAGGACCATTGAATTCGGTAAAGCGTTAAGGGGTTAGGCCACAGTAACGGGTATAAAATCATGTGCCCATTTAACAATGTTTTTTTTTTCGTATGAAAAAGTGATTCACTCATAAAATTTATTGCACATCTATTTAGTATGAATATCGAGCTGTTAGAAAATTTTTTTCTTGGTGCTCCACGACGCGACATTTAGCATCCACAATTTTTGACCTAGAACAAAAAACAAAAATTCTCGTCAATCTACATTGGAATACCTAGAGAAGTACGTAAGGAGTTTAAAAAATATTGTTTTATTCAAAACTTGTAGGTATTTGAACTTAAGAAATGAATTTTTAGTGAAAAATTTCGTATAAAACTGCTCATAAAATAAAACGTTTTCGATTAATCAGCAGAAATTCCGTGCGTACTTCGCTACGAAATACAATTAGGAACATAACTTTTAAATTTGAAGTGAATCGAGTGAAAATTGTTCAAGTTATTTGTCACGCCAATTGGAAAAAAGCAGTTTCGAGAAAAACGCGTTTAAGGGGTTACCCCCACTTGCGATTTTGAAAAAATCGTTTTTTTATTGCATTTTTTTGAAGAATAAGTATCTGAGAATATGTCCTGAAAATTTCAAGTCGATCCGAACAAAATTGACTGAGATATGAGCGTTGAAAGAGAAGAATCCGTTCTTCGTGTAAACTGAAATTGAAACTTTAAACGCGTTTTTTTCAAAATGGCATTTCTGAAGTCGGTGACCAAGATTACTCGAACACTAATGAACCGATCTTCTTGAAATTTTGCAGGCTTATTTAATACATAAAAATGTAGTCTTTAATCGTTCGATTTTTTTTTTCGAAAAAAAATGGCCGTTTTATAGCCAAAAAACGGCCGTTTTTTTTTCGTTAAAATCGAACCATTAACTTCGACTGTCCGCCATTTTGTGAAAAATGAATATTTTTTAAAATCCTTCGATTAAAGACTAGTTTATACTTATATTTGACTAAATCCATCCGCATTTTTTTTTCAGATGATCCACTTCGCCGCAATGTTGGTCACCGGAAACCGTGTATATAAAAACATTATTTCATTGACGGCCACTGAACAATGTAATGTTTTTCAATAAAAAAATTACTGAAAGCTCTTCAAGATGTGTTCTTTAAGATGGTATATTGATCGATTAAAAAAGTTTTGTAGTTTTCATTAAAAAAAATCATGAAAAAAGTCTTTTTTTTGCGCTACAAGTGGGGGTAACGCCTTAAAGTACTCAGGTACTCTACGGCCGTGCCAGAGGTGGGCTTACGTTATACGCGCGAAGTCGGTGGAAAAAAAATGTTCTTGCCATAAATCGAATAGTAACTTATTCTTATGATGAAAAGAAATCGATTTTTTGAAAATTCTACTGTGGCCTTACCCCTTAAGAATGTATTGCCCGTACATTGCTCATCCAAAGTGAGTTTCGGCGAGAATTTTGAGTACTTCGGGATGGGATTAAATTTTCTTTTAAATCAACCACATTGAAGATACCAAGAACATTAGTTTCCGGTAATAATAATGCCAAAAAGTTATAAGTAAATTGTTGGAAAAAAATCGTTCAACAAATGTCCGGTGAACCACTTTTTTTTTAATTATAAAATGAATTCGTATATTTTTCTGAATAGGCATGAAATTTTTAAGAATTTTCTTTCTATTTTCATTAAAAAAATTTTAATTTAAAATACTGGATGAAGGGTCGAGAATTTTCAATATGTTTTCGGAGCAACGTTCCATATTAAATCCAAAATGTGTGTGGGTTATTGAACAAACAGTGTCAAAGGTACAGCGTCTGGAAAATTCCAAAAACGGGATTTTCGAAATATAGAGGAAATTCTTGAAAAAATCATATGTACTCAGAAAAGTATCATAATTCATTTGATGTCACAAAAAATCGAGTTTACCGGAAATTTTTTCAGCAAATATTTGTTTAAACAATTGATTTATCAATATTTGGCGTTCTTATGATTCAAAACCAATGTTCTTAGCCTCTTCAATACGGTTGATTTTTTGTCAGATTTTAATCGTATCGCAAAGTACTCAAAATTCTCGCCGAAACTCACTTTTGGTAGGGAATGTACGGGCAATACATCCTTAAGGGCCGAGGAAGATTCCGATGAAACATAATCTCGGAACTTGGATACTTAGCTGGCGAGCCAGTTAGAGAAAAGATGCCGAGTGGTTTGTTCGACAATGCTCGAGTATCGATTTTACAATAGTTTTTTTTCTCTTTTCACTCAATATTTTCTTTTGCAATGTCTTCGCTGTGGAGAGAAATCTCGAAGTTCCCTCGAGCGTAGCGGCATGAGTGAGACGAGAGCGCAATAATCACGGCCGCGATGAGGAGACCGGCGTTATAGTTGTTAGAGCCTGCGATTCGTATTCGCTCGACTGGACAACCTTTCGATCTAGTACTATGAAATTTAGATGAAAGAAAAGTAATTTGGAATACCATTTTGTTTTAGGTCTGAGACATTTTTTCTGCAAGATGTAAATAAATAAAACCTTCATGAAATTGAAGCTATATTCATATACTAACAATCTGCAAGCTATTAAAAATATACATATATTTATATTTATATTTATAAATATAAATATAAAAATACGCATCGCTACGGGGTACAATTTTAGTTAGGAAAACTGCATAATTGTGTTTTCGAGATGGGGTTGCAGGTATTTTAGAATAGGAGTATTCCAAAATATATTCACCGTGCTTAAGGCTTTAGGCCACGGTAAAGGGTATAAAATCATGTGTGAATTTAACAATTTTTGCCCCCCCCCCCCTTGTCTATACTTCCCTTTTGTCTATACTTCCCTTTTCGGAAAATGCACTCTGCAGCAGCTGCAGGGGGTCTTCCGTCAAATGGAGTTTCTAGTTCTCCCGACGTATTTGACTTACGACTGTCACAAGAGTTGGGAGATTCCAAACTTTCAGTGCCTTCATCATCGCTTTCAATAAGTCTTCGTTTCTTGGTCTTTTTATCGTTTCTTTTTCCTATTTTCTCATACTTCTTCTTAGCCTTCTCCATTTCTTTTGTAGCTTTTGTCTTTTCGCCTTCTCCTTTATCTTGAGTATTTTCTTTTGCCTGTCTTTTTAAGATTTTCAGATCTAACTTCTGTTTTTTCTGCTACGGCATAATCGGCAAATAAAATGAGATCTCTAAATTGTTGAAAAATACCAACATACCGACAGACAGACTTTCCTTTCGATACGCTAGTGAGATGGACCTACATCTAGTTACAAGGCTGATGGTAATTTGGAATACTCCAAATTATACCTCCGCCATTGTTAAAGATGAATCAATAAAAAAATAAATACCACGTATCAGCCTCAAGTAGTAATAAAATATATCTCAAGTCTAAAAAATAGTGAGGAAATCTTTCTCTAAAACAAAAAGAAACATGAACATCACGTATCGCACGAATTCTCAGGCAATTATTTCGGCATACCGATCACAGTACCGATCTTTGAAGAGCTTCATTCGAGCGGGACACCGAGGAAATAATTTATTCGATGATACAGAGAACTCGGAGTGTGGAAGTGAAGAACGTTTCTCTGTATGAAGGCGCGCGCACCCCCCCCCCCCCCCCCACACACACACCGCACACACGCAAGTACGTATACACACACACGTGCGCAAAACCCCACACGCACTCGCACGCACACCACCCCCCACACACCCCACACGTACGCACACACGCACACACACACTCACCCCCACTCATACATGCACGCAGGCATACACACACACGTACACAAAATCCCACACGCACACGCACACCAGCACCCACACACATACACACACTCACTCCCCGCGCACACACGCACGCACGCATACACACACACGCACGCAAAGCCCCACACGCACACACCCCAGACGCACGCACACCCACACACACCACCACCTCCCCCACACCTTGCACGCGCGCGCGCGCGCGCGCACACACACACACACACACACACACACACACACACACACACACACACACACACACACACACACACACACACACACACACACACACACACACACACCCACACACACACCCACACACACACACACACACACACACACACACACACACACACACACACACACACACACACACACACACACACACACACACACACACACACACACACACACACACACACACACACACACACACACACACACACACACACACACACACACACACACACACACACACACACACACACACTCACCCCCCACTCATACATGCACGCAGGCATACATACACACGTACACAAAATCCCACACGCACACGCACACCAGCACCCACACACATACACACACTCACTCCCCGCGCACACACGCACGCACGCATACACACACACGCACGCAAAGCCCCACACGCACACACCCCAGACGCACGCACACCCACACACACCACCACCTCCCCCACACCTTGCACGCGCGCGCGCGCGCGCACACACACACACACACACACACACCCCTAGACACGCGCGCGCGCGCGGACGCACACACACTCGAGCACAGTTACTTAAAACCTCGAGATAGTTTCTTCGAAGGCTCGTGGAATAAGCGCGAGAGGAGAGGATGATCGTTATCGATAAATCGCCTCGACAACCGGACGGACCTTGATCCGCCTTCCTCTTCCTTTCTCGTTCGCTCAATGTTCCTGCAGCGGCATCAGCATCCAAGCTCCGCATACACACATACGTAGAAATACGATTTGCGGATGTACATATGCGTACGCACACGCGCGCGCGGGGCAACCTGAAACGAAGAGTCTATGGCCGCGAGATTAAGGTGAACGATTGGTCGGTTGAAAAATGAAGAAACCCGTTCCTCTTCCTGTGTATTAAGAAGAGGAATAAGAAGACCAAGAAGACGAAGAAGCAGAGGAGGACGAGGAAACAAGACGAAGTAAAAGAAAGGCGGAGAGAGAGCCGGGTCCATTACGCAGTCCGGTACGTGTGTACGTCTCACGCACAAAACGCGCGCGCGCGATCTCTTCCACGGGGCTCCGTCCGCTCCTCGATCAGCTTGTTCTCCGTCATTAAGGAGTTTCGGGACAACTGACTACACGTTACCATTTGGTTCAAATTTATGCAGTAGGCTCTTTGCTACATACGGAATGCATATTTCAAATTTTAAGGGGCTACGTCTACCTAGAGGTCCGAAGAAAATGGCGAAATTGGAAATTTCTTTTCTGGGAAACGGTTGGTGAAAAAGAAACGCATTTTTCAGAACACAGAGGTACATGTATTGGGGGCCTTGAAAAAAATCAGCAACAAATACAGGGAAACAACAAAAACATGGTTGTCGGCAGATGATGACTTTTTTTGCGACGTTTGGCAGTGGACGCCTTCCTTAAACGGTCCATCAGATATCTAAAAGCCAAACGGGTTGTTCAGGGTAATAACAAACATGAGTCGATGACCATCGGCGATTTTTCAAATATTTTTTTTTAACTTGGTCGCGACGAATTGAAACTCGAGCATTCAAAATCTAAGAAAAAAATCGTCATTTTTACGTAATTATTGAAAAATGAAGATTGATTTTAAAAAAAGTGAGATCGTCGACGACCTTTGAATATTTATCGTAGGATCTCCTATAAATTGGGAAATAATCCATCGAGTGGTTCTCGAGGTATCGTGTCCACCGATCTTTGAAAACAGTGTCTACACCGTTTCTATAAAATGTACAATTGAAGAAGCACATTTTAATGTAGAGCCTACGCTCGTCCCTGAATGGCACTTTTACACATAAAGTAGTGTGAAAAAAATGTTATTAAAAACTGTCAAATCACACAGTGCACTATGACAATTTCGTCTCGCTCTACATTATGACAATTAGTCCTCTCCCTATGTTGAAAATTGTTTCTTCAATTGTAAATTTTATAGAAACATGACAAAGAACTAACTGTACAAATTTGAATCACTAGTAACATTTCGTCAATTGTCCCGAAACTTCTCAATGCGATTTTTCTCATGAAAATCGTGTTTGTTGAATTTTCAATACATTTTGCGGCTTTTCTTTTTTCTCGACCTGGGGAAGCAATTATTTGAAACAAAAATGAAGAAAAACGAAACGATTGTTCACTTCTACAGGGAGTTTTCATTTTCGCAATTTACGCTATGGGTCTGACGGAAAAAATAGCGATTTTTTTGCCTCACCCTCGTGTGTGTGGATAGAAATATGTCATGTACATACGTGTGGCTTTATTGAATATAATGAATATCCACGGACATACACGCCGAGGCGCGCACATGTGGCCTTTTGTAATAGATGTGTGGGTGGAAAACTCGTGTGGGCACGCAAACGTGTTTCGTTACGCGCTCTATAGCCCACAAGCCTCGAGAGGAATCTCATCGCGTGGTACCGGAAGTCAATGTGCCCGCTGGTACTCTCGGCCTTCCGGGACACCTTGCGCCCTGGTTGGTGGTTTTGTCCCTCTCTCTCTCTCTCTCTCTCTCTCTCTCTCTCTCTCTCTCTCTCTGTCTGTCCTTCTCTCTTGCCTCGTTTGAAAACACCTGAGCCCTTGGGCTATGTAGATACGCGGATATCTGCTGGTCAACGTTGGAGTACACTTTGAAGCGTTATATATATATATATATATATATATATATATATATATATATATATATCTACATACAGGGTGTCCTGTTATGAATGAATAAATCTTTTTTGGACTTTATGTAATTAAAAAAATGTTCTGCTCTTGGTTTTTCGCATGCCATTTCAACAAATGATATGAAACGACAATAACTAAGCAACTTTTTAAAGTAACTGGCCTGCGGTGTACATTTTTTTTACACCGCAGGCTATCAAAGTCAGATGTTCGCATTAGTTTGTATGAAAATTTTGCATAACATCTTTTTTCATGAAGTTTCCTCAACATTTAAGGTTAAAAACAAAGATTTTTCTAGATAAAACAAATAGCCCAGAGTATTTTTTTTAACCGGGTCAAAAAAGTTATCATTTGTAGAAATGGCATGCGAAAGCCAAGAGCAGATGATTTTTTGCTCGAAAATCATGGGACCAGATTCAGGATTCTCGAAAATCAGATGAAATCCAGTGCATTGTAGGAGATGATCTGACCTATCGACAGTTGCAGGATTTTCCATCCATAACAGGGCACCCTATAGAATATATATATATATATATATATATATATATATTCCGTACGAAACCGAATAATTGTCGCGTGATTATCTTGGTTGTTCTACGCATCTTGTCAATCTCAAAAAACTTTCCGCTGTTTTTTTGTTTTTTGAGGTTCGAGGCTAATTCGAAACTGAAGAGCGATCGGTGTCGAGTAAAAGGAAGACTTCCGGTGCTCGCGTTGATTCATTACCGCGTACGCTGACGTATTTAAACGTTCCGGCTCAGCATGTGGGCATGTGCCTCCCCCCTGATCGCATCTTAACTCTCGTTTAACTGGAAAATGTATATATTCGTCGGACACGAAACTTCTCTCGCTTAATCGACTCGGGTTGACTTTTTTTTCGCTATTTGCGGAGGCAAAACAAAGCAAAAAGGAAAAAAAGAACTGCTGGAAAAGTCTGGTCTCTCTCTTTCGAACACATGCTCCACTATTTAATCACTTCGCAGTAACTTCCACACGTCTTAAAATAATATAAAAAAAAAAACAGAAAAAAATCCCGTGGGTTCCCCGCGAGTTCAGACTCGTAATGAGAGTGTGTGTGCTCGCGTCTTTTCCACGTGTACACGGGCATGTTAACGACGAATTGGCGTGTATTGGTTACGCGGCTTATGCCAGTTTTGTTCGTAATGTGCAAGGGAGGAGGGGGGGGGGGGGGGCGTGCGGTAATACCACGATCGTTACGTCGATGAAAACCTGCTCGGATGATGTAATTTGAGGATTTATTAAAAATAAAAAATCGGCAGGCTTCCTTCCTTGATTGCTCGATCGACAACGATCGGTGGCAGTCTCGATTCAATCGAACGAAATCAAATCTTAAGGTCTTAGGTCACTGTACCGAGCATAAAATCGTGTGCGAATTTAACAATTTTTTTTCGTATAAATAAGTGATTTACTCATAAAATTAATTGCACATCTATTTAGTATCAATATCAAGCTGTTAGAATTTTTTTTTCGATGTACAAAATTTCTTTTGTTATCTTTTTTTAGGCGCTCCGCGGCGAGACATTTAGCATCCACAATATTCGACCTGAAACGAAAAACAAAAATTCTCGTCAATCTACATTAGAATACCTAGAGAAGTACGTACGGAATTTAAAAAATATTGTTTTATTTAAAAGTTGTAGGTATTTGAACTTGAGAATTGAATTTTTAATTAAAAATTTAATTATAACTGCTCATAAACTGCTCATAAAATGAAAAGTTTTCGATTAATCAGAAATTCCGTACGTACTTCTTTGCGAAATGCAATTAGGAACAGAACTTTTAAATTTGAAGTTAATCGAGTGAAAATTGTTGAAGTTATTTGTCACGCCAATTGAAAAAAAGCTGCTTCGAGAAGTTCCGAGTAGGCCAGTTTGTACATCGAAAAAAAAAACATTTTCAGCGGCTTGATATTCGTACTAAATAGATGTGTAATTAATTTTGTGAGTGAATCACTTTTTCATACGGAAAAAAATTGTTACATTCGCACATGATTTTATACCCGTTACTGTGACCTAAGGCCTTAAGGAGCTGCATCGCTCACCTTTCACCTTCATCATCAGACCAGCTCCATGGTACCATATTATTGCTTTCTCATCGAAGTTACACAGGTATGCCAAATTTCAGCTCCATCGGATGCCACCGAGTGCTCGAAAAATGGATTAAAAATTTTTAACCGGAAAGAGAAACATACGAACGAAGCAACTTAAATAAAAGCTCGTAATGATAATTACACTTTTCTATATCGGAATACTTTTCGGAAATTAAAAAAATTATGATAATGCCAATCTGCACGACAATGACATTCGACATTCGACAAAAAAAAAACAATTTTCGTTGATTGTTATCAACAACTGGATAAAAATATTCAAAAATCACGTGGTCATACGGAAATGTTATAAACCATGTTCTCTCCGAATTCGAAGCGAATCGGAACGATAGATTTGGAGATACGATTTACACCGTTTCATATAAAAGTTTCGAGAAAAAAATGCAGTGGGCGCAGAAGCGATTTGTTTCTCCACAAAAATCGTCATAACTCGATCAAATTTTCGAATTTTATACCCAATCTTTCTCGCAAAATAAAGTCGAACAATCATATTTTGAAAATTTCGAGCTTATGGAGAACCGTTGACTGTGTATTAAAAAAAAAAGTATTTTATTGCTAAAGAATGAAACGCTGGATTGGGATTCCATATTATCCTACTCTGGAGACTCTCAATTACATATACATACATATTCATATATTCGCGTAAAAATTTGCGACTAGCGGTGACACGTACGGCGCGTCTGACCCCTGATCGCGCGGCTACGAAGGAGACCAACGACTTGACGAAATTTCCGGTAGAACAAGTTTCAATCGATTTGTATACATGTATATGCGCATAGTCGCGGTTACGACGCCGCGAACACAAGTTTTAATATCCTTACGGAAAAAGAATTTGAACTTACGCGGGGCGCGCGGAAAGACTAGACAATATATATATATATATATATATTGATCGAACGAATCACACAGCGGTCCGGCGCAGCGACAGGTAACAGAAGAGTTACGTCGACGCACGCACGCAGCCCAGTCATAATATTACCAAATCTGCTGTAACCGCGAGAGATATTTTATGGTTCGATTAAAAAACAAAAAAAGAACGTCAGCTTTTTTAATAGGATTTTTCCGTGTCGAGGAAAAATAATGTTAGCGATAGCAGGTTGAGAGCTATCAATTATCTATATTTAACGAAAATTAATAATACCAGTAACTTAGAGTGTTATAATGACATGTTGGTAGGCTATTGATTTGCATATATATATATATATATATATATATATATATATATATATATATATATATATATATATATATATATTTATCTTAACTACTATATAGCGTATACTATATAGGGTGTATCTTAACTACTAGTTTTCTAGACCTAGAAACTAGACCTTTAGATCTTTCAAGTGAACAATGGACAATATTGTTCAACACTTTTTATTTATTACTTAATACTTTATTTGGGTAACCGGATAAAGTTCGAAATTCACATTTCAACATTCGAAATTGAAAGGTTTAAGTTTCAATTGCAATTTCAATTTAGCAAACATCAAGGGATTCGAATCCACTTGCGCGAATGTGGATTCGAATCGGCGTCCAAGCGAGCGCGGGAAACTGCTGTGCCATTGCTTACTCACCGTTAAACTTTACTCGTGAATATATACGGCCAATTTTTGTCGCATGACATTTAAACAAAAAGCGTTTTGCTTGGAAATAGACACCCTATATGCTCATGAACGGAAAACTAGTAGTTAAAATACACCCTGTATATATAAAATATATATACACATAGGGTGGGCCAAAAGTTAATGCGAAAAGGAACACTCAGATGCCTCGCATCAATACATATACGAATCACCCCCATGTATGTTATACGGTCTTTTTTGGTTTCCGAGAAATCGAACATTAACATTTGAAGAGTATGTGGCTTCCGGATGGAGGCCGTGTTGAGAATCAGCGTTGTGCCGACGTTTCGCAAACGTTACAGTCTGCATCATCAGGGCTGAGAGCTCCGATACTGAAGCTCCCGTGTCTCATATCTCCACGCTATCTCCACGCTACGTCCCATCACCACCCCTCCCAAAAACAATCGGTCATAAGCTCTCTGGTCTACAGAGCTCTAGCGATCTCCGAACCGAACTCTCTCGAGGATGAACTAGAACACCTACGCAAAGCTTTAGGAGATAATGGCTACAAGCCAGGCAACATCGAAAGAACGATCAAACAACTAAGAAGAAAAATAGCCGATCCGAAAACGGTAACAGAACCTGAAGGGGAGAATGAAGGACAAATAATAGCAACAACTTCCCTTCCATACCTTCAGGGCATAACCGATCGCATAGGCAGGGTCCTTGGGAAACATAACGTGCGAGTCATCTTCAAACCTCAGAAGAAGCTAGCACAAGTGGTTCCGAGTGCAAAAGACCAAAGACCACCATTAAGTGCACCAGGAGTGTACAAGATACCCTGCTCATGCGGTAAAGTGTACATTGGAGAAACCGGGAGGAAGATCAGTACACGGATCAAAGAACATCAACGGTGTATCAAATATGGCCACATTGGACAATCAGCCCTGGCCGAGCATTGGATGGAAACTGGTCATGCCATTCAGTTCGATAAAGCCCAAAGTCTGGCCCCATCAAACAGCTATTTTTCTAGGAAACACCGAGAAGGCTTGGAAATCCGAAAACATCCGGACAATCTAAACAGAGATGGTGGATATCACGTCAATCCCATTTGGCACACCGTCCTCCCGGTTTTTTAATTGACCGGCCGATCAATTAAAACATCTGATTGGCTGGTGCAGTGATCTGGAACGATGACTGCAAGTATATAAGGAATGCCTGAGACACGGGAGCTTCAGTATCGGAGCTCTCAGCCCTGATGATGCAGACTGTAACGTTTGCGAAACGTCGGCACAACGCTGATTCTCAACACGGCCTCCATCCGGAAGCCACATACTCTTCAAATTACATAAAGAGCCGTGAAAGCCTTAAAACTAGAACATTAACATTGTTTTTTTCATTTCTTCCGATAGCGCAGTTCCAATATTTTTTCTGTTTCGTGTATGTGCTCTTTTAAAAGTTTTTAAAGCCCTTAGACTAGTATGAGTAATTTTTTTAAATCACAACTTTAGTGATTGTTCCACTCAGCCTTATTTTTCAACTTTTGATAAAAACATAAGTCGTCAAAGTTAGTGTTCAGTTGATAATTTATTTATTGCTTAACAGTGCACTCTATAACGATAAGACAAGCAAAAATAAATGCGAGGAAAGTACATGCACAAACGAAACAAATTTTAAAAAATGCTTTTTTTCTCGAACGCCAAAAAGATCGTGGTACATACATGGGGATGATTCAGATAGGTTTTTATACGAGGCATCTAGATTTTCCTTATGGCCGTCACTTTTCGTGTCACCCCGCATATGCACATATGTGTGTATAAATATATATATCAATATACCAGTGTCATTAAAAAATAAATATGGTGACTGAAGAATATATATTAGAGTCTATCAATTGCATATTCAGGGAAATGTAAGAAAACTCACAATCCCTAAGAGTCAAAACGCCAGAACTCGATGAATTTAAAAAATGTTTACCAGACTTTTGTTCCAAATCGAAGTTAAAAGATCCTAGGCTTTAAGACCATACAAAAAAGAGATATATTTCTCAAATTATCAGCTTATGCAGACCCCTTAAAGAGCGCAACAGCGCCAGGCAATTTCATCAGCTAAAAACAATCCGTAAGTAAATATGTAACGATACGCGTACCCATCGCATCTCGCGGAAACTAATCGCCTCGTTCTCTCGCGCCTCGCATACGCTCGATGAATATCTCATTAGAAGCGGATACAGTGTAAGAATAAAGTGCCAATGAGACGAGACAATTTGACTGGAAATTATTGGTTAACGAACAGCTGAGCGTGTGTGTGTGTGTGTGTGTGTTCTAAGGAGGGAGATACTTTTCGGCCAGAAAAAAATTGCTGATTTTCATGATTTTTTTTACAAGTAAAGATTTTTTCACTATTTTTGAGATTTGCGGTATGTTTTAAATATGTTGTAGCAAGTATTGTCACACGGCGTGACACGTAGCGTCAGCAGGATGGATCTGAAAAAAAACTAACGAAGATTTTTCTTTTATTAACACTCATACGCAGAATATGAACCAAGAAAAAGTGAAAAATGTTGGATATCGATTAAATGGTACACTTTGAAATAGAAACATTGAATGTTCTGGAAAAAAACGCTACACTTTGTAATTTAAAGAATCCGTTTTTGTAATCTTCAAAAAAATTTAGGTTCATATTTTAGATGATAAGGTTAGAAAGATTTATACCAAATTTCATTAGAATCGGTTGATTAGTTTTTGAGCTGTACGTCACGCCAGTTGTACAATATAGTTTAGGAGGCCGTGCCATACATCCGCCATTTTTAAAGATTAATAAGAAAAAATCCTACGTTGAATGATATTTTTCTTCTTATTAATCTTCAAAAATGAAAAAATACCATGTTGTTACATGGTATTTTTTTTCTTATTAGTCTTAAAAAATGGCGGAAATATGACATGGCCTTCTAAGCTGCATGTTCACAACTGGCGTGACGTATAGCTGAAAAACTAATGGACCGATTTTGATGAAATTTGGCATACATTTTTCTAACCTTATCTTCTAAAATATGAACCTAAATGTTTTCGAAAATGACAAAAATGGTTTTTTATTTGCAAAGTAGTAGTTGTTGCATAAAGTGGTAGAAAAATATCCCCTAGGTCTAAAAAATCGTAAAGAAATATTTCCTTAAAAAAACATCATTAAAATTAGCAAATTTGTTCCTCGCCTGAAGGTGTCTCCCCCCCCCCCTTAAGTTAAAATCGGTGAAGCGCCGAATGCTTGATCGAAACTCCAGGCGTATGCACGTCAATAAGAGCCACGAAGAAGTCGCGTGACACAGGTGGCTCATTGGGGCACAAGCACCGCACAATAGCTTCGTGTGTATACCCGAGGCAAACTGGAAGTAAAGCGAATGAGGTATGCGTTTGATATCATCGCGACACCCATTGTAGATTCGGGCTTGAAAATTAATTTGCCATTGAGGCCATTAAAGTGATACCGGTCGTTAGTTTTTCATGTACGCGGCTGCTCGCTCGGCTCCAAAGAGCGCGACGAATTTTTTTTCGCTTCCGACGAGCAAACAAGGTAATTCGAGTTCACGAAATCCCCATTTAGGAAACCGCGAAGGATCGATGGGGCCGACCTTCTTTTAATTTATTCCCGCAGTGGTGCCCTTGCGGGCTCTTACCTTTCCCTCTCAACCCACGCACTTGTCACTTCGCTATTTTCATGACGTTGAAGTCTGCTCCTTTGGAATGCAACGTGGGTTAATTTTTTTTCTTCTATCGCTCACTTTTTTGCCGATTTAGGGTACGAATATCGCTCAAACGATTTTTCTTATCCTCACAGAAAATCCAAGATCATCATATAAAAAAAATTATACGTAAATAAGAATGGAGAAGTAGAAAAAGAAATTGAAAAGAACTTTCGTTGCATTCCAACGATGCAAAGCACAACGCCGTCTATTTTCAGGCCTCGAGTCATTTCTACCCGCGGAGGGCCGTCAAGAAAACGTCTATGAGGAAAGAACGAACTTTTTGTTCGGTTGAAATAATTCCGCTTTTCGGTTGGAATAATTGAGCAGACCATAGTTCGAAAAAAATGGATTCTAGATATTTCGTTTTTTAACGAGGAGATCCTGTCGAAAAGCATGCGAACCAAGAATCTTTGGAGTTTATCTCACTTTACCGATCGTCAAACCGTATCGATACATCTGGATAAACTCTACATCCACGTCTCGTACAGTCAATTAACGCGTTACCCCCACTTGTAGCGCAAAAAAGGCCTTGTTCATGATTTTTGTAAAAGAAAACTACAAAACTTTTTTAATCGATCAATATACCATCTTAAAGAACACATCTTGAAGAACTTTCAGTAATTTTTTTATTGAAAAATATTACCTTGTTTAGTGGCAAATGGCCGTCAATGAAATAATGTTTTTATATACACGGTTTGCGGTGACCAACATTGCGGCGAAGTGGATTATCTGAAAAAAAAATGCGGATGGATTTAGTCAAATATAAGTATAAACTAGTTTTTAATCGATGGATTTTAAAAAATATTCATTTTTCACAAAATGGCGGACAGTCAAAGTTAATGGTTCGATTTTAACGAAAGAAACGGCCGTTTTTTGGCTATAAAACGGCCATTTTTTTCGAAAAAAAAAATCGAACGATTAAAGACTACATTTTTATGTATTAAATAAGCCTGCAAAATTTCAAGAAGATCGGTTCATTAGTGTTCGAGTAATCTTGGTCACCGACTTCAGAAATGCCATTTTGAGAAAAACGCGTTTAAAGTTTCAATTTCAGTTCTTCAATTCTTGAATTGAGAATATGTCCTGAATTTTTCAGGAAATATTCTCAGATACTTATACTTAAAAAAAATGCAATAAAAAGAAAATCGATTTTTTCAAAATCGCAAGTGGGGGTAATCCCTTAGGTATCATTTGCACCGGTACCGTGATTCCGGGCATATGTTGGAAAAATAAACGTATAGAATCTTTTTTAAAACAAGCTTTTATTCATAAACTATGGAACTAAAAATGAAAAAAATAAAATTTAGCGTATACAGTTAAATAATGAAGCTACAGGCGTTAAACGTCGGTACACTTTAAACAAAGCCTCGAGCTTTTAATAAAAGGTTAACATTTTTAAAGGTTCTATGTTTATGTAAGTTCTATTAAGTATGTACTGCCCGCGCCTTTGATCAGTGACCAAAGATGGCGTTCTACCGTACCTTTGCTACTTAACTTCATACACTAAATATTGTTTTTTTTACGTTTTAGTTCAAGAGTTTATAAATAAAAGCTTGTTTTTAAAAAGATTTTTTACGATTACGCTATTATATACATTTTCGTTTTAAAATTTATTAATTTATTTGCCACGTCAGACCCCCATGCCATTCAGACATCGGCGTAACCAAAAACCTTGCCTTAGGTTATAAAGGTTCCGCGGGAAACTTCAAAATAGTGTAATTATAAATAATGCTCGAGTCAACAAAGTTAACGAGCCCAAACTCAATTGTCCTACCTTGCCATTAGGAAATTTCAGTTCCCACCTCCCACCGCCATTATAAGACCCTCGTTATCATGTGCAATGAATTGTGCTCATAATAACAAAACAAATGAGCACAAACTCCACTGTCCTAGTATACGCTATTAATGAGTTGCATTGCCCACCTCCCCCCTCCGTCATCAGACCAGCTCCTTGCTACCATATTATTCCATTGTCACCGAAGTTACATAGGCATGCCAAATTTCAGGTCAATTCAATGCCAGCGAGTGTTTGAAAAATCCATGACAAAATCTAAACCGGAAAGACACACGAACGATGCAAGTTAAGGATGTTGAGTCCCTATGAAACATGTTAATGTTAATAGTTCAATAAATAGCTTCTTAATCGTCATGAAATTTTTACACGATCTCCTTAATACTTCATGTAAAAACATACCAAATTTTCAGAATTCTATCATCATTACTTCAACCTCCTTAAGGGTTGAAATAAAGAATGATAAGAAAATTCTGAAAATTTGGTATGTTTTTGTATGAAGTATCTAAGAGGTCGTGTTAAAATTTCCCGACGATTAGGAAGCTCGTTATTAAAAAATTAACATTTTGTTAAGAACAATTTTTAAAAGAAATAAAAAAAAATTTATCAATAAACTTCGTTTTGTTTCCGTTGCTTTCAGTATATTGTAGATATTATAAAATTGAGAGGTCAAAAAAAAACTTATTGCAAAGTTACATCAGTTTCCATAAAACAACATTTAATTTGTGAATGTTAATTGTTTAATAACGAGCTTCCCAATTGTCGTGAAATTTTTACACGACCGCTGAAATACTTCATACAAAAACATACCAAATTTTCAGAATTTCATCATCATTTGCGATTTGGGACTCAACATCCTTAAATGAAAGCTTGTAAAAAAAGGACTCGGAAAACCCTATGTAACATATTCAGGCGCCGTCCATTTACATTCTTGGGTCCATTGGACGGGTCTCGCAGTCGGTAGTACCGAAATGTCCGCCCAGTGGCGTAGACCACGATCAGCCGAGTTTCCATGCATAATATTATCGAGAAAGACAGGACTCGGCCATGGCAACAGAGAGAGGGAGAAAGAAAGCTGTATAGAGGGAGAGAGCCAGAGTGACAAGGACACGACGGAATACCTGATCGAGGTTCGTTTCATGGTCGAAGTTCTTCCGGGATCCGGTTCTCCAAGTCCTCTTTCTCTCTCTCTCTCTCTCTTCCTTTCTCTCCCTCGTCACGCTTCTCGGGCTTCTGAACTCTTCCTCTTTGCTGCGCTGTTAATGCCGCGAGGCTGTCTAGGAGAGACTCGTTTCGTTGGGACGCCCAATGCCCAATGACGTTCATACATACATATCTATCGGGAAATATGATTTTCAAGACTTGTTCAAGAATTGGACTTCGAGGACCAACCTCATATCAACCAAATGTCTCCATCGTGAATGTTACGTGAGGCCCGATGTCGTCAAAATCACTTTTGGATGAATGGAAGCATGTTTAGACGTCATTTCCAGGACCAGCTTGGCTCTAAAGTCACGGATTTGTTTGAAAAAGTTTGAAGGGTCGACTTTCAAGATGTACTGATATGTGGCGTTACGTGGATGGACCGGATCCGTAATATCCTGTACCCATATGCATTAGGGTGGTTCATAAAAAAAATTAAAAAATTTCGCGGTAGTCAACGTGAAATATTACTACGTTACGAAAAAGTAATTCATACAAAATTTGAGAGGTCTGAACATTTTTGTAGGTAGTGCTCAAACGACTTTTAATTTTTTTTTCTCGTTTTTTGGACAATTTTTTTCTTCGTTTGTTTTCTTACTCCAAAACAACGTGTTACTTGAAAAAAAACACGCATACTTGTTAGATGTTTTGTGATGTAAACACCGTGTTCTCGTTCATCAAGTGGTTGATATTACTTTCCAACCGAATTACATGTATTGATTCTTAATCTGCAAATAGAAAGTGTTTATGGTAAAAAAAATATTTCAATAAAAATTGTGTCTTTTCTGCACCGATTGCATCGACTGCATCTTTTGCAAAAGATTGCGAAAGATTTTCTGCATCGAGATAAAAAAAAATGAATACTCCGATAATCATGGAAAAAAGCATGGAAAAGGCGATTGAGCACTAATTTAAAAATTATTTAGAACCCCCAAATTTTGTAAAACCGTCTTTTTCTTAACATACTTCAATTTTCCGTTGAGAAAAAAATCGGTTTTTACTAACCACCCTAATATACATACGAGGAACTTTAAGGGCTTGGGAACGCCATTCGACGATGTGCCATCTCCCGCGACGCGAGGCAAAAGCGAGAGGTGAAGATGGAACAAGGATTAGGAGACGAGAGCAGCGCACAGGAAAAGCGTACAGAGCGAGATGAGCGAAGATCGGAATGCTGGAGCTTTATCGACTTTGTGGACACCGCAGACACAAATTCAAGTTGACAACATAGGCTATAAAACTGTACAATGAAAAAATCGGTTTTTTGACGTTTCAAGCTTATGCTCATTCCTCAAGTGCTTTTATTCATTGTTCCGAACAAGAGAATAATTTGAGGGACTGCATCTACCTAGAGGCCCGAAAAAATGTCCAAATTCCGATTTTTTCTGGGAAACTGTCGGTGAAAAAAAACGCATGTTTTCAAACGCATAATCAGAAATTCCGAACGTACTTCTCTGCGAAATGCAATAAGGAACATAACTTTTAAATTTGAAGTAAATCGAGTGAAAATTGTTGAAGTTATTTGTCACGCCAATTGGAAAAAAGCTCTTTCGAGAAGTTTCGAGTAGTCCGCCATTTTGGACATCGAAAAAATAAAAAAATATATTTTCCAACAGCTTGATATTCATACTAAATAGATGTGCAATTAATTTTATAAGTGAATCACTTTTTCAAACGAAACAAAAATTGTTAAATTCGCACATGTTTTTATACCCGTTCCTGTGGCCTAAGGCTTTAAGGGGCCAGTTCACTTTGGAGCCACAAAAAAGGCTATTTTCGCGATTTTTTTTGGAGGATTTTATAAAATATATGAATATAAAAGTTATTGGGCTTGATAAATAAAGTCTTGAAATACATAAAAAAAATTAATTCATTTTTATTCATTTTTAAGTGCAAAAACTATAGTTTAACGTACCGCCTCAAAAATAGGTGGGCTAGGTAGCTCCGTCACAACTCGGCAACGGCTTGACTGAAACAAAAAATCAAAGTCCATTAGATTCAGTATGACACCAGCTACAAAGTAACCCTCGGATATAAAGTTTTATCAAAAAATAAAAAATGGCAGATGAAAAACTAAAAAAAGTAAAAAAAAGCTTTTTTCGCAGTTTTTCGCCAACAAGAGTAAAAATAACAATTTTAAAACCATCGAGGGTCATCTTGTTGCAAATCATGTTTACAATATGTGGTTCAAATTTCAAGAGAATCGGTTTATTAGTCTTAGAGATAAGATGGATCTAGATTTTGAAAACGTTGTTTCGCGAAAAACGCGTTTGAAGTTTATACTATGAAAAACTCTTACCTAAACTCAATCGGCAATTCCTGCACCGTACAAAATCCCTTCTGATTGCTCATCATCGTTGATTTCTTCAAGTGAAATTTTCAAATTGAAAATTTGAAATTTCCAAAATGGACTGGCCCCTTAATCTATTCGTAGAACAGCGCGTTATTGCGGAGATGATCGCGCACCATGAAGCAGTTTTTAAGGATGTTGAGTCCCAAATCGCAAATGATGATAAAATTCTGAAAATTTGGTATGTCTTTGTATGAAGTATTTCAGAGGTCGTGTAAAAATTTCACGACAATTAGGAAGCTCGTTATTGAACAATTAACATTTACAAATTAAATGTTGCTTTATGGAAACTGATGTAACTTTGCAATAAGTTTTTTTTTTGACCTCTCAATTTTATAATATCTACAATATACTGAAAGCAACGGAAATAAAACGAAGTTTATTGATAATTTTTTTTTATTTCTTTTAAAAATTGTTCTTAACAAAATGTTAATTTTTTAATAACGAGCTTCCTAATCTTCGTGAAATTTTAACACAACCTCTTAAATACTTCATACAAAAACATACCAAATTTTCAGAATTTACTTATCATTTTTTATTTCAACCCTTAAGGAGGTTGAAGTAATGATGATAGAATTCTGAAAATTTGGTATGTTTTTACATGAAGTATTCAGGAGGTCGTGTAAAAATTTCATGACGATTAAGAAGCTATTTATTGAACAATTAAAATTAACATGTTTCATAGGGACTCAACATCCTTAAGAGCCATGAAATATGCTTGAAAATCGCGTTGGTCCTTCGAAAAGAAAATATCCCTTTTTTTCCCGTTCATCTGCCGTTGAGGGATGATGGCACGTCGTATAGTTTTTTTTTATTCTTCTCTTCTTCTGTCCGAAGAAACACGTGGAGAAGTCACGAGCAAGTGTATACGATCGGGGGAAAGGGCCGAACCCGTCTCGACTACCGCAGTTATCCTCGCAGTGGGACGCCCCTCTGGAATAGTTACGACCCACATATAGAAAGGGACGAAAAAGGGACCTGTTAATTTTCCACGCTTAAGGGACCGCGTAACGCGTCTGAGGCAACAAGGGGAGATCCCAGTGGCTCTCCATATTTGCATCACAACTCACGTTTCCACATGTCACTTTCAAAAGCTACCTATCATTAAAAAGCGTTTCTCTTTTCAGTTGATGAATTGGGGGAAAATTGTACGGGTCCGCATAACTCGTTATGTGCTCGCAACTGTTCGATACGTCTTCAAACAAATAGCTTTTTCACGAGCTTCGATTTGACGGTGTTTCGAAATAAAAGGTTTTTCTGTAGGAAGGTCGAAGTTGGAAACATCGCTTTTTCATCACTGTATTTCGCTCATAAAGTTCTCCTCTTAAGCAACATTTTCATTTTTCGAGAAATAGCTGACTTTCGCGATTTTTTTTTCTCGATGGTCCTAATACGCTTATCAGTCTGATTTTTTATGTCACGTCAAAGCACTCATGAAGAACAGAAAGTAAATTTTTAAGCGCTTATTTTTCATTTTTTTACATTTTTTTGACGGTTGAAAATGTCTGGAAAAAGGAGTCCTCGCGGTGTACACGGTTGTGGCTGTTAATATTGTCGGAAACAAAATTGGTGAAAAGATTATTCATCAGTATTATAATACTGCTATAAAAAAGATAAAGCCTCTATCTTGCTATGGAGGTTTTTTAAAAATCAAAATTGACATAATGACGGGTGTTTGAAAAAAAGTATCGAATTCAGCCTATTTTTTCTACAGGTTTGGATTGAAAAAAATATGAAGATTTCGGCAAGAGTACGATATCCAAAGCATCAATATTTGACGATGAGTTTAGGGTTATCGAGTCAAAATAAACAAAATATTAGGTGTGGTAAAAGTTAATATTTTCCTTATTTTGCGTTCAAATAAGAATTTTTCGTTGGTTATCGAAAATTACGATATTTTCGCGTGTACAGAAAAACATCGGAATCACAATTTTCGAAATATCGCGTACAAAAAATTCAAATGTCAATGACTTTTTGAACGGTCTCTAACACTTGTCCATCAAAATGTCGGGCATATTTTTCCCCCCGAAAGCAATTTTTGTCCTGCACTGCCAAAAAAAATATTTAATTTTAATAGGATCTATTTAAATCAAATAGGTTTTTCCCTTGTCTCACGGCCTGCTATGAGCTTATTTGTTTCAAACATATTTTTTAATTTGTTTCAGCTATTTTAAAAAAATATTAAGTGTATTCAAATTGAATGGATACAGATTCGATTCAAATAAACCTTTATTTGCCTACAATATACACTGTAAATCCAGGTGTACTATATGCATTAAATATTTCATAAATCCAACATGAAAAATATACTATATCAAATAGTTGCTATCATTGTGATAATGAGAGTTTTATATAGCATGTTATTCGATAAAACTCTCTCATTATCACAATGATATTTGTGGTAATATCACTATATATATAGTGATATGTTTATAATTCCTGTCTCTCTCCTCTCTCTCTTGCTCCATCCCCCTTTGATGTGTGTGTTGCAATAAATACAGACCAATAGTTCAATTGAATAAAAAAATGGTCGACTTTGCGAAAATTCTAGTCGATGTAAATTTAAAAAAATTGAATAAATACATTTAGTGGACTCAACTAAACTATTTTTTGAACAGATGAAGCCGAATCACAGATTTATTAGGATTAAATCAAATATTCAGTTATTATACGATATTAAATAGATTTTGATTCGAACAAAAATATATTTAAAATCAATAATTCCAATAATGGAATGCGATAGCAAAAATTTGATTTCACGAAAAATGTAGTTATTTCAAGTAAAAAAATCAAATAGACACGGGCGGTTAATATCAATAGAATTTTTCTGTCAGTGTATGAGGAAGCAAAATTTTTCATGTTTTAATTATCCTCGTTGGATTTTTTATTTTAACGGAGCACGCGTTTGGTACGTTGCGACGGTTTTGATTTGCTCGCTTGGCGAAACCGAGCGCGTCTCGCTACACGACGAGTCCGAAAGAGCGGATCATTAGTGTGGCTTCTTGCGGACCCAGGGGCTAAAGTCTCTTCCTTCCTCTCGAGCGGATCCTCGAATTCCCCGGGCCAGCGTAGAGCGCGGAGGAAAAACGAAGAAGGTGGAGGCGAGAGGCAGAAACAGAGATGGATGAAAAAAAAGGAATTTGAGCGACCGGGGGCTCAACATCAGCCGAGCCTAGGTCACAGTCCGAAAATTTCCCGTTCTCCTCTTTCGTCTCTGGACCAGCTCGGAAAGCAGCGGCGCGTAAGATTATTATTTTTGTGTATGTAGTCATTTTGTCATATACCCATACATGCACATATATGAGGGGGAAGGATGTTTTTGAAGATATTTGACTTCCAGGACAGTCCTCAAAACAGCTGCGCGCTGATAGCCAACATTATATTGATATAACGGATTCGAAAAATCCTTTTTTAATATACATAGAAGATCGTACCGAACGCACATCGGCCAACGCAACATAAAAATCATTCTTATTGCCCAAGAAATGAGAATTTTTTTTTTGTACTCCTCGCAACGGTTGCGTTATCAAAAATTGGCGAAAAATTAAACCACTACCCGAATACAAAGAAACTGTAGTATTTTTAAATTTTCCGGCGGAGTATGCAATCTCGATATCGATGTTAATTTGCCATTTTTTTCCTTCCTGCAGGACCTATTAGGACTAGGAGTTGAGGGAACCTGAGTCGATATTTTCAGCCTACCTTGAAGGCCTTTGACTACATTTCAGTATATTTTAAAGGCTGTGACATTTGACTTCATTTTAGCCTATTTTGAAGGGCTTTGATTTCATTTGAGGCCTTAGACCACAGTAACGGGTGTAAAACCATGTGCGAATTTAACAATTTTTTTCGTATGAAAACGTGATTTACTCATAAAATAAATTACACATCTATTTAGTATGAATATCAAGCCATTTTGTACATCGAAAAAGGAAAAAATATATTTTCTAACAGCTTGATATTCATACTAAATAAATGTGTAATTAACTTTATGAGCAAATCACTTTTTCATGCGAAACATATTGTTAAATTCGCACCTGATTTTATACCCGCTACTGTGGCTTAAGGCCTTAAGCCTCGCTTGAGGCTACTCAATGCTAGAAGTCCTACTATGAGCCTCAAAGTGTCACCCAAATCGACTTTCATAGTAAAAGCAGGACATATTCAGCTAGGTTCGATTCCATATGCAAGCGAAGTAATTTTTTCCGAATAAATCTTGCCAGAGGGTCAGGGAATGACGAATTGTAATTAAAAATCATTGAGGTAGAACTGTCAATTGAGTATTTTAATTTATCTTGGATTTATGCAATATGCTACGCATTTAGTAGAAGTGCCGTGATCCCTTGCATGTCATCAGTGTATGCCTTCATGCATAATAGCGTGTATGCATGTGCAGACATACGTGTGGGAAAAAAGTGGAGAAAAGGAAAATTTAGTCTCGCTTTAGACTTAAGTAGGAGTTCATTTGAAATTGAGCAATTTCGTGACCATTGATGTCATGTTACATTTGTGATGACATGTTAGCATTTGATTCAAATTTTCACCCTAAATGATTTGTTTTATATCGAATGCACGCTTTAAATTTTAAATCCCTTTTTAACATAGGGAGATGCCTAATTGTCATAATGCACTGAGCGATTTGACAGTCGTTTAATCAGTGCATTATGACAATTTCGTCTTTCATGCCAACTGAGTTTGTTCGAGTCTGTCAAATCACTCAAATCACTCAGTGATCGATCGATAATTGAGACTTAAAAAAAAATCGCTTCACGACCAATTGCATATTGTTTTTTTTCCCCAACGTATTTTTTTAAGCAAAATAAAAATCGATTTATCCAAAATCCTCGAGTGGTGTTGTCCCTTGAGCTTGACGCTATACCTGACTACCGTTATTATTAACCCCCACCACGGTGAAGAGCAGGATCAAAATAAGCTGAACATTTCGACTCGGGAGGACGAGGAATCTCGAAATACAAGGGCGATTTGTATTATATTGTGGTTCGGAGCGAGGTCAATTGAGAGAGGGTTGGAAGTATACTTAGCGCCCATTGGATTCGTCAAAGGGACATTTAGGGTTCTGGAAAGAAAAAATACTCTAGAGAAGGAAAAACTACATAGTTATTATCGACACGATTATCCTGGGAGTGTCGATTACGAGTAATTATACAATTCGTTCGAACTATATCAGACGATCTCAAAGTTTGACGTACTGCTAGTTTTCCCCTTGCGGATCAGCCACAAAGAGGGCTCATCAAGGAATGGCGAGGTCACTCATCCGTGCGTAGCCCACAATTGAACAAATATTCGTTTAGATGGATGCTCCGTTCCTCCGTGTTCAAAATAAAACAGTTCTCTGGTTCAGCTCAATTCTAAGGGGCGTGGTCTCGTTCGTTATGTATTCAACGTCTTTGATAATTGGCATGTCGTCAACGTTCAGGAAGTATCGAGTGAAAATGTGAACGCTTCAAAGATTCGTTATCGCCAATGGAAATATTCCTGTCGCAAATGAGAAATGACATTTTTCGAACATTCGTAATTTATGCAAAAATAATGATATTGAAGTTCGACAAAATATGTTTTCAAGGCTGCAAATATAAGATTCGGGAAGCATCAACCCGATATGGCACATTTGTCGTTGAGTTATTCGAGTTTGCACGTGGAGGACAAATTCCTCGTGCAAATCGAGTGAGGAAAAAATTATCGACCACTACCGTCTGAGTAGGAGACCACAAATGTGGTATCAAGTTCTTTTCGCACCCAATGACAAGTTTAACAATCGTAGGGGAAAGGTGTACGAGATGATCTCTTAAGGGAGAATGCTCGTAATATGGAAGTCATTCAACATAAGATCTGAAAGCATTTACCACTGGAATATTTATCCATCTTACGATAGGCATATTCGAAATATTGAATTTATTAGGGTTTCAATAAAAAGATTTCCTTTTTTCAAAACCTTACACAAGGATCATCTTCCACACCCCGGGGTCCAAGATGATCCCAAGGGCATGGGCAAGATGATCCCTCCGATCATCTTACCCCTACTTTGGAATATTTTATTTTGGAGAAATTAGGTAAATGAAAATAAAAATTTGCGCGAGTTTACAACATTTTTATATATATATTAATCATAGGTATACAACATAAACTGAGCTTACAAGTTAAATTACTTTTATATTATAAGTTTCATTTCATCCAACTGGACTTAAACTAAGCCAGTCTTAGGTCACTTAGGTATATCAATTATTATTTGTGAGATCGATGATACATTAGCAGTGTAGTTTGAACATAAATAGACAATCTATTTAACAAAAATAGAGCAGGTACGTTATTTGCACCTACTCTAGTGTGTACGTTATTTGTACCTACTATAGTAGGAACGTTATTTGTAGCTACTCCTACTCTATGATGCCTAGGTATCATCTTGTACACTCAGAAGATAATCATCTTGCCCCAAACTCAACTTTTTCATTCATTGATCGGTAACATAACCTATAAGTGTTCCACTGTTCCCACACCAACCAAAATGCAAATTGAGCATATTATAAATCCACAAACACAACAATAATTGCAACCAACAGTATACAATAAAAGTTGCCTAAGCTTAAAGTCAACCTTGCTTTAGATCAACAGCTCACAATTTTTATGTTTTTTTTTCCGTCAAAACAAGTGCGTTGCTCACTCCGCTCATCATGAATTGCCAAACGCGGTGAGTGCTGGGCACTGTGTTTCACTAAAGAATACCATTAAGGTAACGGTACCAATGCTCGGACGGGTCCCACTGTTCGGACAGTAGTTCGAATATTTCACTATATTAGGCATACACTTGATGGGTAACGAAACGTGACGCTTGCATTCTATTCAGCCTTCAACTATTAATTTATTACTGGAAAATTGTACGCTAAAGCAAATTTTAGTAGTAAAATTGACGAGTTGTATTAACGAGTCCGCGTCAGTCATGTCATAAATGCACTTTTCTAACCCGAAGAGCTAGCCAACTTGAAAAACATTTAATTTTCCGGCAGTTAAGGCATATGTTTTGAGAACTAGAACTTACGAGCTTGCTGTTAGATCCGGTCATTTTTTTCAAACGCTCCATAAATGAATAATAAGTCCTACAATCTAAGGATGCTCTTAACCGTCCGAGCATTGGTACCGTTACCTTAGTTTCGCTAATAGTTTCGTCGCTATTGAAAATGATCATCTTACCTCATGGGATCAACTCGTACACCTTTCTCCCAAGTGTTGCATTTTTTCGAGTTTCTTGATTCGGAATGCTTCATATGGGAAAGCTTCGCCATTGGCCCAATGAAGTCCTGCTCCGTAACTCTTGACTCATGCTCTTTTTTCCCCGAATCTCAAACAATATGAACTTCCACGCTGACTCAATTCTCCTTTTCAATAAATCCTCTCCCGATGATCCGGCATTCCTGCTCGTAACCATTCGCAGCCCCGCTTTTTCCTACCGCAAGGACACCTCAATGAGAGGTCTCGCTTTTTTCTTTCTTTTGAAAAAA
The DNA here is from genome assembly GCA_951751655.1 of Ophion costatus. Classification (NCBI taxonomy): domain Eukaryota; kingdom Metazoa; phylum Arthropoda; class Insecta; order Hymenoptera; family Ichneumonidae; genus Ophion; species Ophion costatus. The sequence goes on along the minus strand of OX632366.1, from coordinate 10,361,233 downwards.
GAAATATCACGTCGGAGCATCGGGGGAGGATGATATTTCGGATAGAGAGTTGAGTTGCGGTCAGGAGAGAATGGCGGCGTGTCAGGGGCTCCGCGTCCACAGGTGCCGTACATTTTTGGGCCTTTGTGCATTATCCTAAGAGGCAAAAGGAGAAACGGAAAGAGACGGAGTGAAGGAGACGTTTCATCGTTCCCTTAGTGGGAGGAGGAGTATACAGCGTCATCGGCGAAAAGCAACGATTCCCTTCGTTTTAGACAAAGATCTCTAACTGGACCACGCCCCGTTGCCTCTCCCTCCAATGTGGGTCCTGCGGGTCCTGGGTCTTGATCCTGTCGCTGGATAAGACGGATTATTGTCTGAACCAGCCTGCCTCTGCTCGTTTGCCTTCCGCTATATCTATATATGAATATATATATATTTATGCGGAGACGTGGACGAAGGCGCAGGTGACCTGGCCCTTGTCCTTCCGTGACGTCCTGCCGGGACGAGAGAGTTGCTCTCGAGACCGGCAGCGAGCAACGATCGCAGACGAGAACCTCTCTGGGCTCGGATATCCAGTGGTCGCTGAATAAACTTTTCTTGTAGTACCTAATATGGAATGATTACATTTTCCGCACACACACACACACACACACACACACACACACACACATATATATATATATATCAGGACGTTGCATAAGTTCTCGTTGTTTTCCAACAGACGGAGTTACCAGAACTGCGTGCGTGCAATTTAAGATGGTAACGTTTGTATAAAGAAGCCCTATAAGCAAGCTTGCAATGCAGTGTATGTCATTTTGCCGAGATGTGAACAACTTTTTTTTCATTGAAAAAAGAGTATTTGCGGGAATTTTTATTGATCTACTTTATATCTACAAAATCTACAGCTGAAGCACCCACAATTCTTGTTGAGACTTACGACAACCATGCTCTGTCAGAAACAACATGCAGTGATTGGTTCAGCCGCTTCAAAAATAATGATTTTGATGTGTTGAATTGGAGGCATTACTTCACGAAGACTCACGGCAGGCGGTAGCTGAACTTGCAGAATCATTAGGACTTGATGACAACAGTTTCGAAAAGTTTGAAAGCATTATGAATAATAATTTTAAATAAAACATCAATTTTCACGAACAAAAACAACGTGAGGTTATTCAACATCTCAATATATACACATATATATATATATACGAGTATATAGAATCGGATGGGGGAAGTCGATTTTAAGCCACACCTCAAAACAGCCACATGTGCTAACAGCCATCGTGGCATATACATAACGGATTCAAAATTACTTTTACCTATCTATAGAGGCATGAATATATTGAGAAATAGGACATGTATCTATGCAACGCTATGTATTGTCCAACACACTTTATACGGGACAACGTAAAAGGTCCCATACCTGCTTCCTGGATTCCCTCCCAACGAAGTCCTCATCCGAGGATAGTATGACTGTGCACACTCGGGCCAGCCAAAATAAACCTGGCGACTTTGCAGTAGACCCGATCGTTTTTTTAGGACTCGGAATTATCGGAATAACGTTAAGCCTTTGGAAAAACTAAACGAGGAATGGCGTTAAAGAAACTGTCGTTGGGTAAACGATGAGGTGGAAAATAGGGATCTAGGATCTATGATGCAGTAGGCGGCGTGTACCTGCCGTCCCGTTGTTTTTTTTCAAGTAATTACGTATACGAGAGGGGTGTTGATTCGAATGATACCGGGGTATGGGTTTGACCGCGAGTCGCTTGAGTTTCGAAGGAAACTACGAGGATGAACGAGGGGAGGTAGAGCGATTGATGTCATTGTTCATTGATGAAGATGTGCATGGAGAATGGAGCGAAACTTGGTCTGATCTAAGCAAAGAAGGCATCGGCTACTAGAGCTGGTCAATTTACGTTTCGCAATTCCATGTGGACGTATGTTCAGTGAGCCGATCAGGCTCTCACGGTGGAGACGTCTTTGGGGTAGTCCATCTTGCCAGCTTAACGTCCCTATTTTCCGATGCTCCTTTTTTAGCCTCTGGCTGAGCAACGTGCATGAACAAAACACACCTTCTTACTGTACGCGAAGAAGAAGCTGATCCAACCTTTGGGTTGGACCCAATTTGGGATGATAAGGGGTAGCTAACTTCTGGCCGAGGTTTTACCATTCCTGGGCAGCTCCCGAAGCCTGCCTAGCCTGCTCATAATACGAGGGTCGTTTGATAAGTCCGTGCAAAAAAGTTAAGTACTTAATTTTATGGAATAAACATTTTTTATTTTTCAACATAGTCTCCTTTTAGGCTTACACACTTCGTCCAACGCTGCTTTAGTTTGTTGATCACTTCCGTATAATATGATTCGTCTAAGTCTGCAAAATAGCCGTTCGTTTCTTTCGAACAGCTGCAAACCGTCCTTGCAACACTTGACACGATTTCGTTTTTGGTCAATCGTGAACAATCGCGGCGCCCATCTTGCGGATAGCTTTTTCACGTCGAAATGTTGGTGCACAATATTATGTACCCGTTCATTCGAGATACCCACAGCACTAGCAATCTCACGCACCTTCACTCACCTGTCATCCATCACCATATCATTGATTTTATCAATGATTTCTGGAGTAGTGACCTCAACAGGGCGTCCAGAACGTTCAGCGTCGCCTGTGCCCATATGTCCACTCCGAAAATTTTGAAACCACTTATAAACTGTTCTAATCGAAGGTGCACAGTCACCCTAATATTCATCAATCTTCTCTTCAGTCTCCTGAGCCGTTTTGCCTTTCATGAAGCAATGTTTAATCAACACACTCAATTGTTTTTCGTCCATTTTTTTTAAATCACTCGACTTCGTCGGTTCAAACGAATGCCAAACACATAGAAATACACCGATCTGGCTGAAACTTCGTATGTTTTCTTCCAAGAGATGCTACTAACTGAAAATAGCGAACTTTTCAAACGACCCTCGTACAGCTCGCAGGGTTTGCTCTGGTTATCGAGCAACCCCTGGCGTTGTATCGATCATTCTCTTTCCATCCATCAAACCCTTTTGGCATTCGCTGATTCAGCGATGTTCATCCAGCCGTCATGTATCCAAAGACGGTTCCGCGGGCTCAAAAGTTGACGCGTCCACGCAAGTCGCCGCCACGATAGGGACGGAAGATGATCGTTGCAGCGTGGGGTAAAAATCGTGATTTCCATTCCGCCGTTCGAATCCCTCGTCAACTTGGGGATTAGTGCCCGAAGAATCTCCCATATACGTCCAGATCCTTCGTCCCGATAGGACGTCCACAACGAAGACCGAGGTGAAAGGAGACTCGCGATAGGTGCACCCTGCGCCTGTATACGTAGGCAGAGGGTCCTGATCGGCTGGCCGCGCATAGCAAAAGATCGCGGCAAGAATAGAAGCTGCGCTGGCATCTCCCATCGCCAAAGTCCGTAAGAAGAGATTGGAGCTGCCACGGCAATGGAACGAGGAAGAAAACAGAGAAGTAGAAAGAAAAAGGAGAGGGAGCGGAAAAAAAGATCTGCCACCTTGAATAGAGATGAAGATATAGAGTGACGAGGACCGGGCGCGAGCGTATATACAAGCGGGGCCTTAAAGTGGGCAGGCGTGGGCGGCCTGTGTATACTCGGAGAGATCAAAGGAGAGGAGGCCTCGACGATTGAAATATTGAATACCCACCCGCCAAATCCTTTTCTTCATCTTTTTCCTCCATGGCTTCTTCCTTTTCTTCCCTTCGTACAAATATACCCCCCCCCCCCCCCCGCCCGTCACTGGCTCGCGATTCTTTCCATTCTCAGAGGCTCCTCTTTATCTTGCTCATCCGCTTTATCTTACACGCGCGAGCGTGCGCCACTTATTTTGCCGCGTTTGCGTTTCCATGCGTCCGTGATCATTGTTTCGGGGTGCCTGGAACGCACGCACCAGGATCATCCCTGAAGTTCTTTATTTTCCCGACGTGAGAAGGGCCGCTAGGGAGAAATGGAATCTGGCTTGCGGAAAAAAATGGTTCTCGGAAGGCATCGCCGGAACAACCGCTAAGGCAGACGAGAGCGGGGCTTTTTTGGGGGATTTCTTTTCAGTGGTCTGGAATTCTCCCCTGGGAAACGCCGCTCTTTTCACAAGGGACCACTGAGATTTTTTTCCTCGTCTAATTGACTTGCTCTAAGCGGAGATCGTTATCCTGCATGGTGGAAAATGTTTTAGGGTTTTTAACGATAATCACCGTACGGTAGCCTTCTATTACCTCTCATTTATTTCGTGAGTCCACCTTGAGGCTAGACCTCAAGGAGTTGACCTCAAGATCAAGAGATTGCCGCAAAGAGGCTACCATGCCAAAGCGATTTGTCACGTGGTCAGTCGATTTTTTCGCAGCTTCTTTTGAAGACGATGAGACGTCAAAGTCGAGAGGTGACCTCAGAGGTCCATTCAAGAAGGGAATGGTCCTGCAAACCATACTTCCGGTAGGAAAATCCAAGTGCAGGTCGAGTGCGCTGGGAAAACTAGGCGTGTTTGACGTGTATTCAAAGTGTGTAGAAGAAGAAACACACACTCGTGTTTGCAGTGTGTCTCGAAACCTTGCAATCTTCCGGAAATCAGCGTCGGGATTGCACGTTCTCCAAGCTTGGTGATCAATCAACTTTTCTCCACCAATGTGGATCTGCTTGGGTTCTGCACGAATGCAAAAAAAGAGAGGGGCTCAAGAATCTTCAGCAAAACAAGCCCAATCAATCATTCGAACGCATGGAGTCATCAGGCTGGTAACGATCACCGAAAGTTACGAGAAAAGGGACCTTATCGACTCACCAATCAAGTACTCATCGAATCAATTGAATAACAGTTTTCTTCGCATCCGTTCCTACCCTTGGATGCCCAACTACCATCGCCTTGTACCCCAAAGTCCCTTGTCACACATCCTACACACGATGTAAAGTTGCGATAAGACAACCTGATTTACGTCTGGTGACTAGAGCGCGTTTGCCCCCTATTCGTGGAAGAAACGTCCCCAAAGGAGAGACCACCAGCAATTTTTTTTTTTTTTTTCGTCGAGAACAGACTTCGAGAAACCTGCAACGATGGTGTGTGACTGCGTCATCAGAATTTTCGTAAGAGAGCCGAGGGGGTCGACAAAAAAGCGCCTGTTAAGCCGGGGAGGTCCGGAATGAAGAATACAGAGGCAACGAAGATGTGCATACGGAGGAAGATGGTGACGGCGAAGGCCTGAAACGAGAGTGGTGCGTACGAGACGGTGCAACCGGGTCGTTTGTCCCTTTCTCTCTTTCTCGAACATCGACGAAACAACCATAACGTTGATGGAGTCTCGGTGTTGTATTTCGAAAGGCGAAACCTGTAATAACACAGGCATCTGCTCCGTTTTCTTAAGAGCTAGTCAGCCATGTCCAATCCCTCTCCCTTTCTTTCATTCTTACTGTACAAGATCCGCTCTCGTTTCAAACATATATATATATATATATATATATATATATATATATTATATGTGTGCGAGGGTGTGTGCGTGTGTGTTTGAAACGAGACCAGAACCGCCGATGGACAGAAAGACCAGCCACATTTACAAATCTACCAGTAATGTATGCCTGTATCGTAACAACCCAAATACCACATAACACCTCTGCGGGGCGTTACAAGCAAGTCCACATGGCACAGTTATTACTTGGCACAATTACATGGAGGTGAAAATGGAAGACTCCGAAATGTGCACTTTAAATGGAACATACACTTTTTTCACCAGATCATGGTTTTGGCAACGTCCGCTCCATTATCATGTATCGAAGGCCGTTAGTTATCCATTTCCTGCGACTTTACACTATCGGGGATATTGATTAGCCGTTGGCTCCAGTATGGTGTTCTGAAGGTATAGGTTATCCATTTGAACCAGTATCCTGAAGAACATTGGGGATTCTTTTCAGCCAGTAGCATGTCCTAAAGGATTATGGCTATCCATTTGATCCAGCATGATATCCTGAAGGATTTTGGCTATCCATTCGATCCAGTAGGATATGATGAAGCATGTTGGGTGTTTCATCGATCCAGCACCATATACTGAAGCATTTTGGCTGTCCATTTGATCCAGGATCATACGCTGAAGGAATTTGGCTATATCCATTCTATGCAGTATCATATCCTGATCTATTTTAGCTGTTCATTTGATCCAGTATCATATGCTGAAGGATTTTCGCTGTCGATTTGATCCAGGATCATACGCTGAAGCGTTTTGCCTATCCATTCGATCCAGTATCCTATGCTGAAGCATTTTGAGTGTCTATTGGATCCAGCACCATATGCTGAAGCATTTTGGCTGTCCATTTGGATCAGGATCATACGTTGAAGGATTTTGGCTATATTCATTCCATGCAGTATCATATCCTGATTTATTTTCGCTGTCCATTTGATCCAGTATCATATGCTGCAGCATTCTGGATGTCCATTGGATCCAGCGCCATATGCTGAAGCATATTGGTTGTCCATTTGATCCAGGATCATACGCTGAACGATTTTGGCTATATCCATTCTATGCAGTATCATATCCTGATCTATTTTAGCTATCCATTTGATCCGGAATCATATGCTGAAAAATTTTCGCTGTTATTTTGATCCAGGATCATACGCTGAAGCGTTTTGCCTATCCATTCGATCAAGTATCATATGCTGAAGCATTTTGGGTGTCCATTGGATCTAGCGCCATATGCTGAAGCATTTTGGCTGTCCATTTGAACCAGGATCATACGCTAAAGGAATTTGGCTATATCCATTCTATGCAGTATCATATCCTGATCTATTTTAGCTGTTCATTTGATCCAGTATCACATGTTGAATGATTTTCGCTGTCCATTTGATCCAGGATCATACGTTGGCGCGTTTTACCCATCCATTTGCATTCGTAGCATATACTAGCCGATTTGTATCCTATTCTGAAAGATTACGGCTATCCGTTGATCTACCACGACATTCTGAAAGTTATGCCCTAACTTTTCGCACCCGCATGATACGCTGAAAGACTCTGGGCTATCCATTTGCTGCGAGTGAGGTGAAAATCTTTAGATTTCACCTTGAATTTCAAATCAGTGATTTCCAGAATCAGGCCGAAGTCGCGAATCCGGGGAGGCAGTTGCCAAAACTGGAAATCCCTCCGTTCCAGCCGCTCTGCACCAAAACAAGAATCTTCTCCAGCGTGCACTCATATACACATACAGACCCCACATAACGCGATATCCACACAACGCACTCGAGATCCAAGAATGAGGCAAAAAAAGACAAAAAAATGTGTTGGTCACCGCACAGAGACGCGACGGATTTGAGTTTCGCAGCTGCAGCTGCGCGTGCCTGTGCACGAGCAAAACACAGTGAGAGGGACACCAGAAAAATGAAGCTGAGCGAGGGAGACCAAATAAAAGAGAAAGAGGAGGAGAAAAAACAGAGCCGACGAGAGGGAGAGAGAGACGAGATCCTGAACAAACATCGCTCCCGTTACCTCGCTCATATTCACAGTGGGGTCTGTGTGGGTTTCGAATTACTCATTCAAATCGGCCAAGAGAGATTACGCCGGCAAGAAGAAGAGCGCGCAGAAGCGCGCGGGAATAATACACCACCCCGACGAGGAAGGGTACATGGGGCCATTTCCATGCCGGCTATACAGATGGCTAGACGAAAATATCAGAAAAATACATAATGAAAGAGAATAGATTATGGATATAGAGGCACATATATCTATATGCAAATAAATCATTTGAAGACCCCTAAACCCCACATTTCGACGGCATCTCAAGAACATTTTTTTTTTCAAAATCGCCCACCCTTTTTCACCAACAAATTCAATGTGTGTTTACCTGTCAATAATTTTTTCTATAAGCTCCTAAATTTTCTTGTAGGGCTACATCTACCTAGAGACCGGAAAAAATGGCTGAATTCCAAAAAAAAATTCTGGACAACGGCGGGCGAAAAAGAAGCGCATTTTTTTAAAACAAAAACGTACATATATTGACGGCCTTTAAAAAAATTACCAAAAAATGCAGAAAGCCAATGAAAACGAGGCCGCCGGGGGATGAATTTTTGTCGCGACAGTTGGCGGTGGACACTGTTCAGCTCAAACGGTCCATCCGAAATCTAAAAACCAAATGGGTTATTCAAGGTGACAATAAATAAGAGTCGTTGACGATCGTCGATGTTGAAAATCTTTTTTTTTAACAACTCGGCGATGAATTGACACTCGAGCATACAAAATCTATGAAAAAAGTCGTCATTTTTACGTAACTATTGAAATTTAGCGATGGGTTTGAAGAAAGTGAAATCGTCAACGACCTTTAAATGTTTCTCATCGTATCTACTGTAAGTTTGGAAGCAATCCATCAAGTGGTTCTCGAGATATCATGGCCACCGACTTTGAAAGCAGTGTTTCGAGAAAACGCGTTTACAGTTTGAACTATTGGAAGCTGTAGCCCAATCAATTTTAGGAATATCTCAATGAAATTTTTCGGGAATATAGCTAAAAGGTGATACTATAAAAAAAATATATTTTTGAAAAACGCTACTTTTTGGCCCACCTACGGATATGTAGCCCGCTTAGGGGTGAAAATATTGAATTACGGGGTTATATAGTTAAAGTTTTTTAAAAAACGATTTTTAAAACATTTTTTTTCGTTTTGTACATATATTTTAGCACGCACAGAAAATTTTTTGTCAATCCGGCGAATATTCTCGAAGTTACACGCACATTTGTAATGACGTGTCAGACTATATGTAAAATGCTTTTGAAACTTCAAACGCGTTTTTCTCAAAACTGTGTTTTTAAAGTCGGTGAGCAAGATTTCGCGTAAACGGCTGAACCGATCAGTCTCAAATTTTAACACAATCTTTTCAAGCACATTTTTTAGTAATTAATCGAAGGTATTTTCTCACCGATAAATATGTTCCATTTTATAAACAATTTGAGGCCTAAATTTTAGTCAAAAATCGATTTTTTTTAGAAGCCGCCATTTTGTCAAAAAATACTATTTTGTTTATTCCTTCGATCAATTACAAGATAATCCATTATATTAACGGAATATTTTCGTTTTTTTCATTTTAGATAATCCAGTCCAGAGATATCGTGCTGACCGCAAGACGCCTTTTTTCAGAGGTGCTCCCGGAGATCGGCTATAGCAGCTTTCAAAATAATTATTTTTACAAATAAAAAATGTTAAAATACAGTTAAAAGTTACCATAATATATGTACAAATTTTTCCGTTGATAGATTTAAAGGTCTTTTCGAGAAAAATTCTTGAAAAATCGATCTTTTTGGGCCTCCTGACTGTATATAACCCCTTAACAAAATCGAGCAGGCGAAGAACCCGTGTAGTTGCTGGCGCCACGAAAAGTGACATGCTTTATTAAGCTTATTATTATTGTTATTGTTATTATTCTTATTATTATCAAAATCCCTTTTGTCTTTGTCATCGTAGTAATTATAATGGCAATAATCGTAATTCTGTTAATAATCGCATGTATAAATGCGGAATATCCGTTGATGGAACCTATACGAGACAATTAATAATATGATTGAATCACAGGACGACGCGTCCAGACTCTCTGGCACGAGACCTCCTGTCAACGGGGATAGCAATCACAGTGTAAAAATGGCCCCACGTACCTATTCTTACCATTTGCGCCCAAAAGTCGAAAACTTTGCAACAAAAAAAAAACAAATTAAAAAATCACCCCACGATGGACGCGTTCTTTTTTTCATTTTTTAATTCTGATTCGTCTGGAGCTAATTCTCCAAAAAAAAAAAAATCATCGACATTCGTTCCCCCATAATTGCATCCTCGGCAAATCGTGTTTCACGTTGTATTCCCGGATTTCCTCTTTTCTGCAACTCGCGGGATTATCATAATTCTTATCTTACGATTCCGCTGTTTTTTCTTTTTTCTTTCCATTCGCTTGGTTTCTTTTTCTTTTGTTTTCGTATTTTAACAAAAGGAAACAATACGCCAGAAGCAGCTCACGTTCGAAGCTATAATCGTGGCAAGAATGGATAATTGAAGGAGAGCTCGCCGCGAGACGCGCGAGTGTTCGACGATATAAAAGTCGGGATATGCGCGAGGCATCCAAGTGATTTTTCGTTCATCCTTGTATTATTACGAATGCACATCGCGGACGAGAGAAGGAGAGAGAGAAGATGAATAAAAGAGTAGGAGGGATTTGAAGTCCTCATATATATATATATATATCCAATACCTATAGCAATATATATATTTAAGGGCCGTCCTTAAAACGGCCAGATGTACTTATAGCCAACATTACATGGATTGGAGGGTTCAACGTTGCTTTATATATCTATATATATAGATATAAAATTCTTTAAATGTAATCCATGTAATGTTGGTTATAAGTACATCTGGTCGTTTTAAGGACGGCTCTAAAATTAATTTAATGAATCGTTCACTCCCGTTCCAGCGCGGTTCCCGAAATGACCTTGATATAGATATGGCTACATTCATCGAAAAGTGATTCTCAAGACATTGAAGTTAACGTAACGTTGAGTATGGGGACAAAAGGCATTATGGGGATGGTCCTCAAAGTCGAATGTCTTCCAAACCACCTTTTCTCATAGGTATAAATATATATATATATATATATATATATATATATGTATCTGTGTGTGTATGTGTCTTTCTTTCCTCTCTCCTCGGTCGTCGAACTCGTCGGGGATCCAAAATAAGCGGGCGCGCGTGGTGCATCGCGCGCGCACGGCCTCGAGTCAGCAGGCGGTGCTCGCGCGACTAACGCGCACATCGGGCTACAACTTCTTCCTTTCTCTCTCGCTCTTCCTTTCTCTGTCTCTCGTTCCCTTTCTCCCTGTATCGCTGTCTCTTTATCTGCCTCTTTCCCGATCTTTTCGTGTACTCTCTGCTCGTGCACTGTGCACCCAGTGGAGTGCAAAGCCACACGCATGAAGTAGCCTTTATTATTGCGTACACGTATGCGAGTGCATCTATGCACGTGATAATGATGATAAATAAATTAGCAATTAAAATAGCAATACAAGACTCTAGATTTCTTATCCGTCGTCCCTAAATTGCTATTCGACGTGTAATGATGATAATAATAATAATAAGAATTATCATTGTTGTTGTTGTCATTATTATTGTTGTTGTTGTTGTTGTTGTTATTGTTATATTATTATTATGATTTTTTTTCCAAATCCGAGGTAGGCCATTTTTAATGTATTTAAAAAAATTGTAATGTCAAACTCTTTTATCATCTGTGCTTTGAGTACACAGTAACATATAAATATCAACAATAAAATAAGAATAATGTTTGGATTTGCAAAATTGTGGATCCCTGATTCGAAAATATTTGTAGGTTATGCTTATTTTATTGTTGATCATTCGTTGTTAGTGTGTCCTCAAACTACATGTAATACAAAAAGTTGGATTCCATACAATTGTTTTTGAAATTTTCACTTCAATTTTAAGGTTATAGAAAATTATACCGGTGTAGGGAATTTGGGTTGTTGTGTGTTGAAAATCTTCGTCAGCTGTTGGAGGGAGATGATGGCGCTGCAGAAGCGGTCTTACGGTCCCTAAACTGATGGCTAGCACCATCTATAGGGAAATTCCGGTTTCATACTTCTACACTTGGTATATGCTACTTATGTTTCTATAGGTATCACGGGTGAGGTGTTATTACGTTAAGTTGAGCTTTAGAAGTATAAAACGGTAGTAACTGCTGATGATAGGAGCTGATCATGATTAACTGAACGAATTGATCGAGTGCACGATCTCGAGAGGTGCATATATATATATATACATGTACATAAAGCATTATGGGTGCAGATACTGCACTTGCAGTCCGACTGCACACTGCACGCGTCTAGTCGATAATGCAACGAACGTCAGAGAGTCGAAAGAGACGATGTACATAAATGTACCAATGATTATTATCATGATTATTGGCACTGTCGTTACCATTGTTACCGTCATCTGTATGAATTACAAGTTTTTTAAAATTATTTATTATTTACATATTTACGTACTATGATTATTAATCTTGTTTTCGTTATTATTCTTTTATTGTTTATTAGTATTGCTATTATATTATTCTTATTATTAGCATTGTTGCTGTTATTATTGTTACCATTGTCAGTATTAGTTACAAGTTTTTTAGTATTTACTATTTACACATTTACATACTAATAATATGGTTATTGTTGTTGTTGGTATCATTATTATTGTTATTAGAATGATAATAGATTTTATTGTTCCGGGCGAGGAATTTCCTCAGTTTGCACTGGGAAATATTCACCCACCCCCGGGAGTCGGGCTCGATATTGATCTAGACCGGAACAATATAATATAATTATCAATATAATTATCAAGTAATTACCAATATAATGATCAATTATCAATTATCATATTATCATATTATCATATTATTGATCATATTATCAATCAATCAATTATCAATATAATTATCAAGAACAATATAATTATCAATATTTTGGCAAATATTCAGAGGCGGGGCTCCTGCTAGAATCTGGCTAACTTTTGTTTGGTGGGTTTGTTTGGGTTTGTTTGAACGCTTGAAGAAAATTCACCTGATTCTAGCAGGAGCCCCACTTCCGAATATTTACCATTATTTTTTATAAACAATAATAGTTATTATTATTATTATTATTGTTATTATACTTACTATTATTGTAGCAACGAAACTATACTAAATTTTTAATTTATATTTCACTACAAAAAACCCTGTTATAGTCCTCACGATTCTCCAGTATATATATGTCACTCATAATCCGCGAGCTCGCATTTTTCGACGTGTTTCCGTTCAAACTTGACGCACGATATCCGGAACAAAACGCTATCGAGAGGAGGAACCCTCGGAATAACGACCGTGATTCAACTGAGTCGAGGGTTTCACGCGCTTCTTTAAGGGGATATCCTTCTCTGGAAACTTCGAAAAATCGTTTTCTTTGCATATTGTTATAGTGTGAATTTTCGAGCATATTTTAGGACCAAACAGACCCTGAAATTCTAAAAATTGACGAATTTACACCTATTTTAGTGGAACATTTTAGTGGAACATTTAGCGGACATCAAAGCACAAAGAACACAAAAGAGGCCCGAACTGCCCGCAGATCGCATAGATTGGGTGTGCAACATGATCTCGATGATGAGGAACGACACTTGTACACTAGAATTATCCAAAAATATTCATCCGCTTTTATTTTATGAACAAAAAACTGCTAAAAACTAACCTTCCCCTTTGATCGCCTACTATTTTTTATTATCCAACTTTTCTTCTCGATTCTAGTTCAGGACTTAGGGCTTCCCCAAGCAATGAATATCATCGCCAGCGCGCCTACTCCTCCCTCTCCCAGTACCACGTTTTATCAAACTTCAAAAATACCATCACGTTCAATAAAGACCGCTCAGCAAACATACTCAATTTCAACATTCCACATTTACCATTTTCCGCATAAAAAATTGCCGAAAAATCGAACATTTTTTGGCCCAAGAATATTTACTATTTTCCGCATAAAAAATTGGCGAAAAATCGAACATTTTTTGGCCCAAGAATGCTTACCATTTTCCGCATAAAAAATTGGCGAATAGTCGATCATTTTTTGGCCAAAAAGAATACTTACCATTTTCCGCATTAAAAATTCGCGATAAAACCGAACATTTTTTGGCCCAAGAATACTTACCATTTTCCACATTAAAAATTCGCGATAAAACCGAACATTTTTTGGCCCAAGAATACTTACCATTTTCCACATTAAAAATTCGCGGTAAAATCGAATATTTTTCGGCCCAACAAAGTAGAAACCTCCCTTTGATTCAACGCCAATAAAATTTCAGCCACTCTCGATAAATATCGTATCTTAACGATTTCCGCGTTCGAATCCTATCGGTTTTCTCCCTGATACGCATTCTTTGTTTTTTTTTCAGCTTGCAAAAATTCGTATGTACCTTGGTGCTGTTATTATAAGCGTACTAAGGCTTGTATAGTGTCGTTATGTGCGTCTATGCGGTTGCACTCTTACGTTATAACCCGGGCCGATGATGCGAGCACAGGCTAATGCAATTGCCACGGTTTCTCACGATTCAATGGCTTATTACGTGGCGCAATTTTACACATACCTGAATAACTATATATATATATATATATATATATACGCTTACGCATCGTATCGTATTGAGGATGCTCTTTATACTATATGAGCATTATACAGCATGTATATATACTCGCTTATTAACAACCCGCGCGCGCGGATGCGAGAATAGAACTTCGCGCTCCCGTCTATATACATATGCGAGTTTCCACCGGTTTATCGAGATTACAGTGAGCCTACTATCTACACGAATATTAGCAGCATCCAATGTGTGAGCACGCGGCTTATAAAGAGTTTACTAACCTGATGTTGCTATGTTTCCATATATATATATATATATATATATATATATATATATATATATGGATATTGAGGTAAGAATTGTGAAACACCTTATAACACCTAGTCGTCGCAAAATCTCTGTAATCTCATGAACAATTTTACGACGTTCGAATTCGAAAAATCGGACAAAATGTTGCTCTATTCGCAGCACTCATCCTAAAGGGTGTCTCAAAATGACCTGACATTTTCATTTATTGAGGAAACGTATTATTCGATTTTGGAAGAAGTTTTGGACAGGTTTAGATAGATGGAAGAGGACCGTTTAGGAGATCGTGCCATTCCTGCCAATTTCAAAGGTTGATTAAAAAAATACCACGTGACAGCCAGAAGTAGTCATAAACATACTCTAAGTCTAGGAAATGGTAAAGGACATCTTTCCTTGAAAATCAGCGATCTTTTTATGCTTACGGATATCTTCCCCCTTAAGCTACAGTTAAAGGGAAAGGTTGCGAAGTCGATCTCTCTGATTTTGATGAAACTTGGCATGCTTGTAGAATGGGTAAAGATAGGCGCACGTGTTTTTTTTAATCGGCGGAAGCCGATATTTAAGGGGTGAAACGCATCCTCGAAAAATAGGGGTGATTTTCGTTTTTCGTCGATAACGGTTGTTATGGTTCTCATCTCCAATGTATAGTATACGAAAAAATAAAAATTGTTGCGATTTGAAATTTTTTCATGTCTCGTAGCGGTTAAACGTTATAGACGAAAAACGAAAAACACCCCAATTTTCGTGGGTGCGTTCACAAATGTTCTTGGACACTCAGCAACACTTCGACGAGCTGTTTCGACGTTTTGTGTTGAACGACTTGTTGAAGAACGGCCAGAGAGTATAAGATCACCCCGTCAATGCAACCCCGTAAGACGGGGTTAAATTGACGATACAGGTGACTTTCAGATTTTGGGACTACTTTAACAGAGCGCCAAAATACGGTTTAAATGTGTGGGCATTTTAATCTGTTAAAATTTGTTGTTCGAGTTTATTAGAATGTTGCCAAAGTTGATAGCAATGTTGCTCAGGTTGATTTTGACCTCAATGATAATTGTAAGACTGATGGAGTGCCTACAACAATACCCTAGGTACTTGATATTTTTATGTATCATGTTTGCTCGATAAAGATGACAACTTGATTGTAAAAAATCGTTTTTCTTTCAACCCACTCCATGTATAATGTATAAAATATTAATTTTTCAATCAAAATGATGTCAAAATAACCCTCAATCTTTGACATAAAGTTGCATTTCAATGCTTTGTCAAAGAAACCCCACACTCGAGGTTACTTTGACACTTTGAAATATATACACTCATTGCAAAAATTAAGGGAACAGTAAAATTTCAAAGTTTTTTCATTGATTTTTGAATTGCTGTAACTTCGCGAAAAATGGTCGTATCGTAAAAAAAAATGGAGTTTTAAAGCTTGATATCTCTAGTTTACGAGTCTCACCGGTAAATTTTTTTGAAGTAACACGCTCGGCGTGAATCTAATAGCGCGAGGCAAAAATTTTCGAATTGTTTTTTTTTTTTCAAAATCCTCCACCATCTAAAAAATAATTTTTTGAGGTTTATCAATACTGGGGTCAGTTAGCCTGATTCTTCAGCTTCAACGTTATTTGTTCGCGTAACGCTCCGTTTTTCATAACCCCGAACTGTCAGCTGTCACGTTGTCTTTTTTTTCGTTGGCGACACTTTACCACAGAAATGGCGCAAGATTCAAATCTTTCGTGAATTTTGGAACATATATCCTTCGTGTGTGTGCGTGTGCGTATATATATATATATTAGGGTGACTGCGATTTAGGGCGAACTTGAATTTTCGAATTCCCCACGTAAAAACACAATGAAGATGTTTAAAAAAAATGTGTGCAAAGTTTGAAGGCGTTCAAATTTTTTTAAATGGTGTCTGTAAGGAGTTGAATTTTAAATGACAAGACACATGTATTTTGCTGAGATATAACATATTTATTTCTTAAACTCGTAATAGTGGTGAAAAAAATTTTAAACTAGGCACACATATTGTACACATATTGATGTTCAAAACATAATTTTTACAGATTTTTGCAGTAATAATTTCCACAATTTCACGCTTTATAAAGACAGCCTCGATTTAATATTTTTCAACGTTTTTCGTGAAATGTTATTACTGCAAAAATCTGTAAAAATTATGTTTTGAACATCAATATGTATACAATGTGTGCCGAGTTCTAGATTTTTTTCACCACTATTACGAGTTTAAGAAATAAATATGTTATATCTCAGCAAAATACATGTGTTTTGTCATTTAAAATTCAACTCCTTAGAGGCACCATTAAAAAAAATTTTAACGCCTTCAAACTTCCCACACATTTTGAACAAAATATCTTGATTGTGTTTTTATGTGGGGAGTTTGAAAATTCAAGTTCGGCCTAAATTGCGGTCACCCTAATATATATATATATGTATACATATATATACACGCAAGCGAGTGGATATTCTTCCATAGATTCATCTTTACCTTCCGCTATTTTTTTACTCCATTCTGGTGCAGTGCCTATACCACCATGCATGCACATGCACGTGCGTAATACGTGTAATAAATTTTACACACACTCTCTCTCTTACATAGGCACGCACATGACACACACACACACACACACACACACACACACACACACACACACGCGCGCGCGCGCGCGCACGCATGTGTATGTATATATATATATATATATATATATATATATATATATATATATACATATACACTTTGTCGGAGGCGTTACAGTCTTCCGGCTCTTTGCGTTCACCGAGAGCTCAAAAGCCTTTTAAGATGCATATCTCGTTGCGGGAAAATGCGCGTGTGAAAGAAAGAGCGACGAAGAAAGAAGGAGGGAGTAGAGTGAGCGATAAGGAGCGGGAGGCTCGGAAGACAAAAAGACAGAGACGGAAGAAGTTACAGCTACATATATATATATGTAGAGATGAATCTTCAAAGTCTCAGTCTGTCTCGCTGATGCACCGAGCGAGAGACACGGATCACGGATATACCGCAGCGGGAAGCCACCGCCACGAAGAAACTCACGGCACGAGGCGAAAGACGAGCCAGTGTACCTGAATATATAGGTTTCCATACGAATATGGGAAAGGGTGGTTTCGAAGACATTCGACTCGGGAAGTATCCCCGTAATAGCCAACTGTTCCCATACTCGACATTATGGAAACACCCACGTCTTTGAAATCACCTTTGGATTAGTGTTAGCATATTTATATAAAGGTTATTTCGAGAACCGTTCCGTACCCACAATGAACGTGGAAGTTGGAACAAAAGTTGAGGACGGTCTCCAAAACAGACAGGTGTGCTTCCTAACCGACATTAGATAGATATAACGCGTTCAAAATTCCCTCGCCGAGAATTAATATATATATATATATATATATATATATATATATATATATATGATGCACCATGAAAATTAATATATATATACATATATATATATATATATATATATATATATATATTAATTTTCATGGTACACCATAGATATGGCAAGGGTGCATGTATGTCTGCGGGTCGCCGCGAGCGGGTGTGGGATGCGTGCGTAAGATGCATCGTTACACCGCCATATATACCACGTGCATGCATCGGAGTAAGTGCGGCAAAAAAGGGAGGAAAAAGATTTTTATATATATGTATATACATATATATATATGTATATATATATACGGAGTGTCCTATTATAAATGGATAATCCTGCAACTGTCGATCGTCCAGATCATGCCCTACTATATGCTGAAATTTCAGTTCAGTAAAAATCCAACGAATTTCGAGATTTTGGGCCTATGTTATTTTTTGAAAAAAATTATCGGTTTTTGATTTCTCACTTGTTATTTCTACAAATGATATTAATCGACAACAACTAAGCAACTGTTTAAAGTTATTGGCACGATGTACGTAGTACTTTTTTTCACATGCAGGCTATCACAGTCAGATGTTCGAATTGGTTTGTAAAAAAATTCTGCATAAGATCGTTTTTTCGTAAAGTTTGCTTAACATTTAAGGGTAAGAAGAAGAGTTTTCTAGATAAAACAAATAACGAAGAGTATTTAAAAAAAAATCGGATGAAGAAAATTATAATTTGTAAAAATGGCATGAAAAAAACCAAAAGCAGATGATTTTTGTGTCGAAATTCGTTGGATTTTTACTAAACTGAAATTCCAGCATATAATAGGACATGACATGACATATCGACAGTTGCGGGATTATTCATTCATAACAGGACACCCTATATATTTATATATATATCTATGTGTGTATACATGTCAAGAGGGGGAGAGAGAGTGCATCGGATATACAGAGAGGCAAAGAACGAGGAAGAAGTGGGTATGAAATTGAGCATTAAGGAAGCAAGAGATGCTGGTGAGATCATAACGGCGTGGCGAATGGCTGACGCAGAGCTGCGCTCGCACAGCCCGGAGTTCATCAGTTCTCGCTGTCCCTGATGATCCGCGCTTCTCGGGTTGAGCATTTTCGCTATCCTCCGAATCCAAGCTGAAATAAACGCTTATTGGAAAACCGACTTCAGCTGAATATGAGCCATCATTTTTATTCACAGTTGTGTTGACGATGTACAGACGTTTAACGTAAAATTAGCCTGGGGAAATTCATTCTTCTGGTAGAAGACTTTTTTCGGCGAGAGAAAAAAAAGAAATTACAAAAAATTATTGAATGTACCTAAAAATGGGTGGTGATTTTTATAAAGCGTTTCTTATGCATGTATTGGTGTGTATGGAAAATGTAAAAAGATGGTAGGGAAAAAGCTTTGTAATGGAAGAGAATATTTTTTTGGGGGAAAAACCTCCGAAAAGATCGACGGCACCTAAAAATCGGCTTGATACTTTTGCGATGGGCTTTTCATTGATATCTATCGACCTATAAAGTATAAAATAATCGTCAAGAAAGATGATCTGTTGACCAATAACGTTTAATAAAAGGAACATATAGGAAACGTAAGACGATGGTAGGAAAAAGCCTTTATTACAGAAAAGATGATTTTGTTTTTCGAAAAAAAACCTAGAAATTCAACGGCACTTAAAAATGAGCTTGGTACTTCTGGAATCGGCCTTATGGATGTCCATCGATGTATGAAGTACAAAATAACAATAAACGCAGACGATCTGTTACCAACAAAAAACAGAAAAAAAAACACTAAAAAATTCGTCTCAATCCAATTCCACATAAAAAATGCTGCAATCTTTTTTTGTTATTTTTTCTGCCGCTCATCTACCGATCTATACCAACATAAAGCAGAATTGCACGCCGTTTCCGGCACCCAAAATTCCGGCAATCAATACCAGTGTCTCGATTTTGCTTACGCAACAACAAAGAACATTGTAAAAATAAACATCTGTCACTCTGCTTGACGTCAAAGGCCAACGGGGTTTAGGCGCAGCGATTATTACCGATATCGGATCGATAGATCGCAAAGCTCTGGGAACTTGGCGAGAAAAAAAGTGGCGACGAAGCAGCAAAGATTGAGGAAAAAGGAATACGAGATCAGTGCAATTTGTTCGGTGATCGCGCGCGCTCGTCACGCGTTGCGGGGTCAGTGTCAAGTCTCGCCCCGACTATGTCTCGCACACTTCCGCGTTCGCTTTATCGTCGCTTCAATTATCTCGTAAGAAAGACGATGAAAAAAAAACGGCACGGCTGTACGATCGCGTTTACTATACGAGCATAGACCGCGCGCCAGTGCATTATTCGAGACGCGCGGCAACACTTTGGTCGTTTTTCCACTCTTTTTTTAATTATCTTCCTCCCTTTTTTCTTCCGAGACCGCGAGCTTGTAATGCACAATTTATTTATAGTATAAAACGTCAATAAACGCGTTCTGCACGCGGCATGCGTCAATTGTTTACCGTCACGCGTCTTTGTGTGTGTGTGTGTGCACTACACGCTTGTGTTGACACACACACACACACACACACACACACACACACACACACACACACACACACACACACACACACACACACACACACACACACACACACACACACACACACACACACACACACACACACACACACACACACACACACACACACACACACACACACACACACACACACACACACACACACACACACACACACACACACACACACACACACACACACACACACACACACACACACACACACACACACACACACACACACACACACACACACACACACACACACACACACACACACACACACACACACACACACACACACACACACACACACACGCACACGCGCACACACGCGCGCACACACGCGCGCACACACACACACACACACACACACACACACACACACACACACACACACACACACACACACACACACACACACACCCCATGCATGCACACGCAACTTTATAATGGGCGATCGGTCCTGATATATAATTGCACCGTCTATATACCGGAAAAAGTACGATCGCGCGAGTATCGATCGATCTATCGGATGCCCCCCCCCCCCCCCCCCCCAATGACGTTACGAGGAATCAAGATAGATTTGCGTTACCGGCACGACAATGATATGTTATATAAATAGTGCTCCAAGTCTGTGCACACTCACGTCAGAGTCCAAGGGTACTTTGCTTCTCGTATTCGCGATTATTTATAATGTGACGAGAATGTACCATATCTCGTATTAAGAGGGAATGATACCTTATCGCGGTCGGTACGGTAGAACGATTATAGATTCCCACGAATCTCTGAAACGGCTCTTCAGATCCCGTCGAAACTTTGCCAAACGACGTCAAATAGATAGACGAACGGCTGTCTTCTCCTCAAATTTTAGGAATTTGAGAAAAAAAATGTCGATTGGGTTATCATAAGCCAATCTACATTCTTTTTCTTAAGATCAGAAAAAATTGGGAAATTTCGCGTTACGTAATTTATGGACGTCCCCTAAGAGTGCGCATGAGAGCGAAGTAGTGGTAAGGAATAGTGGTGCGCACTCTCACCACATACGTGCTTTTAGTCTACGGTCACTATAATTTTCGTAAGCAAGCAAAATGGCGTCATAACCTCTCAATAAAAAGCAAAATTTGGATCACAAATGTCAAGTATAACAACATTCGTTGGGTGCAAATTAATCGCAAACTTAACAAAACGTGTTTAAAATTGTTATAAAATAAGATCAAACACATCGAAAGTCTATTACTGGTCATAACATGAGAAATAGATACCGCAACGAAGCGAGTTGTTGTCCAACACCCTGACATATGCCACTGACAGGTTAGGTGGTGTTGCCAACGCACGCAAAAATAAAACAATTAAAAGCACTGCGTACTCTTAGGTAGCGCGCACTCTTTGATGGCTCTATTCTGAGCTGTTGGTCTGGAAAAGTAGTCTACTAGGTTCAATTCGTACTATATGACACCACACGTGGAGGGACATTTTTTTCGTCCAAATATTCAATACAGCTGTTTTTATTCTCAGGCCTAGAACTTATTTGTACACCTAATATATCCACACATATTCAGCAACTAAATGCAGTCTGCGTCGTATATAACCGGATCGTCGATCTATAAATAGCACGAGACGATAATTCTATCGGTTCGGCTTCCGAGAGAATTCTCGCAAAAACTGATTCTGCTTTGCGCCGCAGGACTTTGGGTGAAGAGTCATCGTACTCGGGGGCGCGTGTGCCACCATCCGTATGCTCATATTATTGCTGTGATGATTCTCTCTCACTCTCTCTCTGTCTCTCTCTTTCACTCGTCACTCCGTGCACAGTGGCCCTGCATGTATGCGAATGTGATGACGTGTTTATAAGCTTTTCAGTGCAATCGTAAAGCGTCTATATAGTTCGCGAGAAGATGCGAGTAGCAAAAGTGCAGCGGGTGTTTTATCCCGTGCCATGCGCATCATAATGGATACAAACTTCAAAGCGATGGGAGATTATCCGCGCGTATGGTGTCCAGGCGCGAACACACCGCGAAAATAATTCGATGACGACACGAAGTGATTATACTTCCGCTTGTTTGGCTTTGTTTCGGTTCGACGTGACCTTACGCGCTTGTCGAACTGGATATACACATATACAGGGTGTTGGGAAGGTAGACGACCTTAAGGGGGTGACAGGTGACCTCGTTAGGAACAAACCTAACCTTACCTCAGTCCAAAGCCAAAGCTTAGGAACAAACCTAACCTTACCTCAGTCCAAAGCCAGTATTTCGAGTTATCATGGTATGATTTTTGGAAAATTTCCCAAAATTAAGTACTAACTCGTTCATGATGTTCAAACAGACAATAATTGGTAACTAAAAACTTATTTGCGTGTTAGCTTGATGTGTATTCAATCGACAAACACCAATAAAATCATGTGTATACACACAACTAACTAAATGTGACGTGTTGAATCATGAAAAACTTGTCGAAAAATAAAAATACCTCTTATGTTAATGCTATTTTTGAAAAAATAGCATTAACGTAAGGGGTAAACGAGTTTCCTAGTTTTCGGAAATTTTCCAAAAATTATACTTAATATGATAACTCGAAATCCTTAGACTTTGGACTAAGGTAACCCAGGTTAGATATGTTCCTAACAAGGTGACCTATCACCCCCTTAAGGCTTTCCATCGACCTTCCTAACAACCTGCATATGTGCGTGTTTTTGTGGGTAAGTGTGTCGAGCGAGGCTAATTAAATAGAGTAGAATTATCCAATAAAAAAAATAAAGGAAATATTTGTATTCAATAAAATCAATAAAATATTAGATACGGATTTTTTTACAATAATTCTTCGAAAATATACATTGTTAATTTTAGTTCAGTATATGTATATAAATCACGATGTCGAAGATAAGCACAATTTTTTTTATTGCTGTCAATCCGCAGACATGTTATTGGTTTTTACGAACATTTTTTTTTCGTCATTATTACAAACATCTATATATATATATATATGTGTGTGTGTGTATATATATATATATATATATGTATGTATGTATGTATGTATGTATGTATGTATGTATATTTATAATTATTAGTTTCTATACTGGATGCTTCACAGTTAGCTCCTTCGTGATTTCCGTAACGAGAAAAAAAAGTCGCGATTCTGTCGTGCGCTCATTATTTATTCATCGATTGTTCAAAGCGGGAATCGCAATATTCTTGGGAACATTGATTGTACTATCGCTTCAAGGTATTATGCCTAGTTGTAAAAGTCGAAAAATCACGAAATCGGACATTGGCTGTAAATCGATTACAACTGAATATTTTTACACGAAAAAAATTACAGAGTGTTCTGCAGATGATATTTTTTCAAACAGCCAATTTTTGTAGGAATTCGTCATCACCGTTTAGTAAAAAAATCCCAAAAATGAGCTGTTTGCGATGAAATGTATGTACGTATACCAGTGATCTAAGTATGTGTGCGTGTGTACGTGTATATATACTAGGGTGGTTAAAGAAAATCGATTTTGTTCTCAACGGAAAATTGAAGTATGTTAAGAAAAAGAAAGTTTTGCAGAATTTGAGGGTCCTGAACAATTTTTCAGTTACCACTCAAACGCCTTTTCCATGTTATTTTTTCATGATTATCGCAGTATTAATTTTTTTCTTCGTGCAGAAAATGTTAGTGCGTGATCTAATGTAAGTCTTAATTTCATTTTTTCTGTAACAATACACAATTTTTATTTAAATATTTTTTTTACCATAAACAATTTGTATTTGCAGATTAAGAATCAATATATGTAATTCGGTTGTGAAAATTATATCAACCACTTGATGAACAAGAACACCGTGTTTAGACCACTGAACGTCTACCAAGTATGCGTGTTTTTTTTGGAGTAATACGTCGTTTTGGAGTGAGAAAGAAATGAAGGGAAAAAATGAACGAAAAATCGCGAAAAAAATAATCGATAATCGAGCAACTGTCGATAGGTGAGATCATGTCCTACTATACGCAGGAATTTGTTTAGTAAAAATCCCACGGTTTTTTACAAAATCATCTGCTTTTGGTTTTTCGCATGCCATTTCTACCAATAACTTTTTTGGACGCGGTTGTACAAAAAATACTCTTAGTTATTTGTTTAATCTAGAAAAGTCTCTTCGCGAAAAGTTGCGAAGAGCTCTTCATCCTTAAATGATAAGGAAACTTTATGAAAAAAGATCCTGTGCAGAATTTTCATACAAACCAATTCGAACATCTGACTTTGATAGCCTGCGGTGTAAAAACAAATGTAAACAAAATGTAGTAAAAATAAATGGAGAAAGAGTATTTTGAACGATCTATGCAGTGTTGGTTATGGGAACGATTGTCTACTATGAGGACGTTCCTCAAAGTCGAATACTTCAAAATTACCGTCCGCATGCCCACGTGGGATCCATCGTCGTGCACTCTATGAAAAACCGTTCCGATAATCTCCCGGACCCTCAACTCTTCCGGCCAGGTTTGATGCGTTGCTTTTTTTCTTTTTTTTTCATTTTTTCCTCGCCCGAAGCGCATATAATGCCTCGTGGTATAACGAACTCGATAATCGTCTGTATCGCGCCTCTCCTCGCGCTCTGACCTCCGGCCATCATCTCTGTATTCTTCCGTCGCAAAACATCGTCCTCGTTACGGCATCGTTCGCGCGCTCGTGTCCCGTATCTCATTTATAACGCTCATACTCGTACAGCGCACTACCTATACGCCTGTACAGTCACAAAGCAACGAGCGTTTCGTTAGTCGTCTTAATTTTTTTTTTAATATTGAAAAAAAATTAATAAAAAGTTTCAGCCAATGAAGTGAAGAATGATGATGATGAACAATAATGATGATGATGCTGAACAATGATGATGATGATGAACAATGATGATGATGATGAACAATGATGGCGATGATGAACAATGATGCTGATGATTCACAATGATGATGATGATAATGATGATGATGAACAACGATGATGATGATGAACAACGATGATTATGATTAACAATGATGATGATGATGAACAATGATGATGATGATGAACAATAATGATGATGATGAAGAATGATGGCGATGATGAACAATGATGCTGATGATGAACAATGATGATGATGATAATGATGAACAATGATGATGACGATGATGATGATGAACAATGATGATTATGATGAACAATGATGATGATGATGAACAATGATGATTATGATGAACAATGATGATGATGATGAACAATGATGATTACGATGAACAATGGTGATGATTATGAACAATGATGATGATGATGAACAATGATGATTATGATGAACAATGATGATGATGATGAACAATGATGATTACTATGAACAATGGTGATGATTATGAACAATGATGATGATGATGATGATGAACAATGATGATGATGATGATGATGATGATGATGAACAATGATGATGATGATGATGATGAACAATGATGATGATGATAAAGAGTGATGATGATGAATGATGATGATGATGATGAACAATGAACAATGACGAATGAGGCATTCTCAGGTGTGTCAGCATTTGAGTTTCAGGAACTTGGTTCTTCCTGGAACGAAGTTCTGGAAATAATAATAACAGTGATAATAATGATAATAACGATTATAATAACAACTATAGTAACGAAAAAAATGATGATAATAATAACAGTAATAATAATAACAGAGAATAATTTGATTGATAAGATTAAGATCGAGCCTGATAAGATTGACAAGATTAAGATCGAGCCTGATAAAATTGATAAGATTGAGATCGAGCCTGATGAGATTGATCAGATAAAGATCGAGCCTAACACCCCGAGGGGTAAGTGAATGTTTCCCAGTGCAAACTGAGGAAGTGCGTTGCCCGGAGCAATATCTCTTGTTACAAAAAAATGAACTAATAATTACAAACTAGCATGTCTCGACTCGTATGTAAATTGGAAGAGAATTTTTTCAAGGGATAACACGACTCTAGGATTTTGGAAAAATCGGTTTTTGTTTGGCTTAAAAAATACTTTGGGGTAATAAAGACAAGATGCAATTGGTCCTGTAGAGAATTGTTTTTTCAAGGTTCAATTATCGTTTTTGCCGCAGTAGCGCGTGCTGATTGCTCGTACGTGCAAAACGCTTAAACGCGTTTTTCTCGAAACCATTTTTTGTCAAACTGGGGAACGGATTACTCGAACACCTTTGTATGGATCGATTTGAAATTTTGCTCCAACGCTGTTCATTCAAGTTGGGAAATATGTAAAAGATATTGTTGATCCGAAGCTAGGTAAGAAGCCAGTTTTTAACGTGATACAAGACATTGGCTAATTACGGACAGCAAAATTTTTTTTTTTCAAATATTAATGTTCGTCGATCACTTAAAAATAATTAATAATGTTGATCTCGTAAGGTAATTACCAAAGTTTAATACTTGATAAAAAGAGACTGATTCATACTAATATTTTGACTTTTATTAAAGGATTTCTTTAAGCCGCCGCAATTATCCCACTCTTCCATATACGTGTAGATAAATAAATATGTACATATATTGGAACTCGTAATTTCGAAGAGATGCGGCTCGAGCGTCGATTTGTCCCTGAAATCAACGTTTTGTGTAAAAATCTTTCGAGGACCGGTCTCAAAACAGTCAAATGTGTTGACAGCTGACGTTTCGTGCATTTGACTGGTTGAGAATATGCTTCATGCAAATGCAAAAATCATGTAAAATATATATATATATATATATATTAAAGTTTCAATGCATTGCTTTTATGCTTCGATTTTCGCGTCACGATCAATCCCCGATGTCTGCGTTGGCACAATCAAGTATCCGGGTTGCACATATTTATCAGAAATTTACGTAATGCATAATAAGTTATAAAAATCACAAAGTGACGTATACGAGGTGCACGTGTATATATATATACACGGAGGATGCAAGTTCTAAGTGCACGCGGAGTATGACCGAGGAGAGAGAGAGAGAGAGTTCATCGAATCTCCGACTAACAATAAACACAGACGCTATAACGATAATCGTAAATAAAATGTCTGCCTATGTGTGTGTATATATATATATATATATATATATATACATGCCACGATATGCAATTATATATAAGGTATTCTGTGTCGTATCGCCCTAAAATATATTTATCACGTCTAATTCAATTATTATTTTTTTTTTCTCTCAGGATACATTGCAGGATAAGGAAAAAGAACTAAGCGTATGTCATATTTTTCGAAAAAAAATTCGCCCCTACGGTCTCGATCCAACAAAAAGGAAAAAAGAAACGATCTCATTTTTCCAATTGACGATACGATATATTTTGAATTTTCAACGGCGCCATCTTTTTGGCCGCACGAAATGAGAGGATGAATTAAATAACGGCAAGTTTTGAGAGTCGGGTGGATTTCCACACGGAATGCCCCGTACGGTAGGTGCATGTGTGCGCGCGCTCGCACGTGTCTACACACGTTCCTGACAACAGGATCTCTGCGCCCATGCCAAACGAATAATAGCCGCGGAATGAATAGCTGCTCCGCGCGTTAGCCAAGAAGGATGTTCGATCTTCTCTCGCGAACGAAGGTGAAAGGGAAACGAGAGACACGGGAGAATCTTTGCCTCGCGAGAAGAGACAGGCGCAATAGCGGCGGATCCGTCGTCATCGTCGTCGTCGCCGTTGGTCGCTGCACATCGAGGGGGTTTGGCTCGTTTTCTCTTTACAGCTTCGTCTACGCTGTGGACACATGCACATGCATATGCATAAATATGATGTTTGTGCATATGTGTGTGTGTGTGTGTGTGTGTATATTTTCAAACCCGCGTAACCCCTTAAAGATTTTGAAGGTGTGTGTGTGTGTGTGTGTGTGTGTGTGTACATTTTCAGACCCGCGTAACCCCTTAAAGATTTGGAAGGTGTGTGTGTGTGTGTGCGCGTGTGCGTGTGTGTGTGTGTGTGTGTGTGTGTGTGTGCGCGCGCGTGTGCGTGCGTGCGTGCGTGCGTGCGTGTGTGTGTGTGTGTGTGTGTGTGTGTGTGTGTGTGTGTGTGTGTGTGTGTGTGTGTGTGTGTGTGTGTGTGTGTGTGTGTGTGTGTGTGTGTGTGTGTGTGTGTGTGTGTGTGTGGGTGTGTGTGTGTGTGTGTGTGTGTGTGTGTGTGTGTGTGTGTGTGTGTGTGTGTGTGTGTGTGTGTGTGTGTGTGTGTGTGTGTGTGTGTGTGTGTGTGTGTGAGAGAGAGAGAGAGAGAGAGAGAGAGAGAGAGAGAGAGAGAGAGAGAGAGAGAGAGAGAGAGAGAGAGAGTTGTGTGAGTTTGCAGTTATCCGTGCAACGCGACTTCCTTTCTCGCTTCCTTCTCTTCTCGCGCCGTGTCTCCTTATCTATCGGCACTTATCTATGTATCAATCCTGCAATCTATCTTTCTCTCGAGTGCAGTAACGTCAACCTATCGTGATCATTCGTGAGCGATCGAGCGAAAGATAGCGCTTTGAGGGGCGAGAGAGAGAGAGAGAGAGAGAGAGAGAGAGAGAGAGAGAGAGAAGATGCGGGAGGAAGAGAGATGGATTATGAAAAGTAATACCAATATTAATAATAACTATAATCATAAGAATAACAATGATAATAAGACACTATACTACTAAGTATACAGATGATAATAATAATGTATTGTATACGATAATATACTTCATATATTAATATAAAATAATCTATTGTATAACGAATAATAATAATAATATATTGTGGTATATTATATACATTAATATACTACGGATATTAATTTATTATATTACGTGCGGATATTAAAATTATATATTATATATTATATAATATATAATTATATTATATTGTAGTATGTTATAGATAAAGTAAACCGATGCTAATAACAATGGTAATAGTGCATGATATTTATACCAATACCATTAGTAATAATAATAAAAACGATAATGATAATAACAATGTGGCACGAGTGAGCGCGAGCACGGCACGTTCGCCAGAAGGGTCAGAGCCGAGAGCACATAGCGCGCCGAGTCCTCTTAATTGGTAAGGCGTCTTGAGCGTTAGACCAATTGTCGACGTGCACATATGAATGTATGCGTGTATATATATATATATACATATATATGTGTATATATATATATATACAGGGTGTCCCTTTATAAATGAATAATCCTGCAACTGTCGATAGGTCAAATCATGTCCTACTATATGCTGGAATTTCAGTTTAGTAAAAGTCCCACGGCCTTCGAGATTTTAGGTTTCATATTTGTTTTTTTGAAAAAAAGATCATCTGCTTTTGGTTTCTCGCATACCAATTCTACAAATGATACGAATCCCCAATAACCGAGCAACTTTTTAAAGTAATTGGCACGATATGCGTGTACATTTTTTTTACACCGCAGGCCATCAAGTTGGTTTGTATGAAAATTCTGTATAAGATCGTTTTTTTCATACTTGCCTTAACATTTCCAAGGTTCAAAAAAAGACTTTTTTAGATAAAACAAATAACCATGAGTACTTTTTTGATAACCGGGTAAAAAAAAGTTATCATTTGTAGAAACCGCATGCGAAA
This sequence comes from Ophion costatus, assembly GCA_951751655.1. Lineage (NCBI taxonomy): Eukaryota > Metazoa > Arthropoda > Insecta > Hymenoptera > Ichneumonidae > Ophion > Ophion costatus. The sequence continues at coordinate 10,331,303 of OX632366.1, read as the reverse complement.
AACCAAAAGCAGATGATTCTTATCTCGAAAGCCACGGGACTTTAGCTAAACTGATATTGCAGAATTAGTAGGACATGATCTGACCTATCGACAGTTGCAGGATTATTCATTCATAACAGGACACCCTGTATATGTGTATATATATATATATATATATATATATATATATATATATATATATATATATATATATATATATATATATATATATATATATACACACACACACACACACACACACACACACACACACACACACACACACACACATATATATATATATATATATATATATATATATATATATAGAAAACGCGATCTTGCAAGTCGCGTTACGCCAACGCACACCGTCTTCCCACACACGCCGTGCACACTTCATACTCTCTTTCTTCTCATAATGCCACTGCGGATTCCGTCGAGATAAGAAGAGTGTCTTCGACGAACGAGATGTGTAACGCGGCAACGAGGATCTCGGGCGCCTCCTCGCACTCTTCTACCCGCGCTTTCGTTTTATTCTCAAACGGCCCAAATTGACTGAAAACCGAAACGCCTCTTATTCATTTTGAATTAATGGTTGGAATATTCGAAAGAATTGCAGGAAAATCCGGAAAAAAAATTCAACATTTTCTAACGATTTTGGGTTAACTATTATTCCGTGGTTATTGGTTCCTTTCTCCCCGCCCCCTCTCTCTCTCTCTCTCTCGTCCTGGTGGCCTTTTTAGTCTCTCGTAAGATCGACCATGCGGCAGGCTTCGCAGTGACAAGGTCCACGATCTCACTATCTCTCAGGGCCACGTCCCCGATGTCTTTCACTCGACTTTCGGCAGACGTAGGTATTTAACGCCCATCTAATTTTTACAGACTTTTATGTGTGTGTGTGTGTGTGTGTGTGTGTGTGTGTGTGTGTCTGTGTGCGTGCGTGCGTGTGTGTGTGCTAAATATGTACAGGGTGACAATGATAAAGCAGCCACGTGTTTTTTAAGCGTCTTGCCCGGAAATTTTGCTGGTGAGAAAAATGTCATTTTCAATGGCTTTCCAAGTCCTCTTTAAAGAAAAATGTCGCGTATTTTGGCGATGCCTAGTATATGTCAGAAGAAATTGAGCCGTCTGGAAAAAAAATCCAAATCCTATCTTTCGTACAGCAGCGTGAAGACAATTCAATTACAAATACGAAACACCCCGGAAAACACGTTTTTTGTCTATTCCGTCATCGAGAAAAGAAATTATAAATGCATTTTGAAGTGGATAATTGGAATTCAATTACATTGGATGGATGATTTTTTTTTTCAGCGTTTCAGTGTTTCGTATTCGAAATTCAATAATTTTCATTCTGCTAAACTCGTTCATAATGTTAAAACAGACAATAATAGCTTATTTGCGTCGTAGCTTAATGTGTATTCAATCGACAAACACCAATACAAACATTCGTATCCACACAACTAACTAAATGTGACGTGTAGAATAATGAAAGACTTGTCGAAAAAGAAATACCTCTTATGTTAATGCTATTTTTGAAAAAATAGCATTAACATAAGAAGTAAACGAGTTAGTATATAATTTTGTGAAATTTTCCAAAAATTATATTTAATATGAAATCTTTAATATGAAATCTTTAATATGAAATCCTTAAACTTTGGACTAAGGTAACCTAGGCTAGATATATTCTTAACGAGGTGACCTATTACCCCCTTAAGGCTTCGCATCGACCTTTCCAACACCTTGTAGTTGTAATAGATCACCATACTATTACCTACTATTACCAACTATTACCATACTATTACCTACTATTGCCATACTATTACTTATCACCTATTACTATTATTACCTATTTCTTATTACTAGTATTACCTATTACCTATTACCTATTTCTTATTACTAGTATTGCCTATTACCTATTGCCTATTACCTATTACCTATTACCTATTACCTATTACCTATTGCCTATTGCCTATTACCTATTACCTATTACCTATTACCTATTACCTATTATCTATTACCTATTACCTATTACCTATTACCTATTACCTATTACCTATTACCTATTACCTATTACTATTATTACCTATTTCCTATTACTAGTATTATCTATTACCGATTACATATTACTATTATTGCCTATTACCATTATTGCCTATTATTGCCTATTACCTATTACTATCACCTCTATTACCATATATTACCTACTATTAGCCTGCTGTCACCATACTATTACCTTCCTAGCACCCTGTAGTAGTAATAGATCACCATACCATTACTACTACCACTGGACTATTTAATACCTTACCCCGTTTGGGTGAACAGGTTTTCGGCCCGGTTGACCAATCAGGAGTAAGATACAATAATAATATGCGAAAGTGTGCATGTTGCGCCTGTCTATGTGTATTTAAATGCTCAATTGACCACGCGCGTTTTCGAATCCAACATATTCCCGATGACGCTTAAACGAAAATATTGCGATGATTTCTGCGTCTCCTATATGCGTTCAAATATATATATATATATATGAAGGGGAAGATGATCGAAGGTTGTCCGGTCCTCGACCTCCGTGCGGGTCCAGCTTCGGGCTTGACAAACAAACGTCGAATTTTTCGATGTTGATCTTCCTCCTGACGACGATACTCGTCGTCGCTCGAAAACAGAAGAAAAAAAACCAGGTAAAGAGTGAGAAAAAAAAGACAAATGAGAAAATGTATTGAGACAATATTTGAGCAGAAAGAACGATTTGTTTGATTTGAAAATTAAAGGCGTTTCCGAAAACTCCACCGGGGAATTGTAAGATTTCTTTTGTTCCGTATATTCACATTCGGTTTCGAGCTGTGTCAATGTCAGCCAGGGCGAAAAGAAACGTGGATGCTTCAGGTTATTTTTTCGGGTTTTGAGATTTTATTTAATTCGGAAAAATTTTTGCCGGTCATTCGTTGATGGAATTGAAAAAAAGCAGGCCTCGCGCTTGGCAGTCGACGGGCGAGCGAGTGCGTGGCTGAGCTTTAAGGGGGAACATACCTTTAGGCAAGGAATTTTTGAGACTTGGGGGTATATTTTATTACCACTTTTGGCTGTTACATGGTATATTTTTTTCTTATTAATCTTCAAAAACGGCTGACGTATGACACGGTATTCTAAACTGCATTTTCACAACTGGCGTGACGTATGGCTCAAAAACTAATCTACCGATACTGATGAAATTGGGTACACATCTTTCGAACCTTATTGTCTAAAACATGAACCTAAATATTCTTAAATATTACAAAAAAGGATTTTTTTATGGCAAAGTGCAGCGACTTTTTTCAGCACTTTCAATCTTTTCGTTCCAATGCGTACCATTTTATCAATTCTCAACATTTCTCACTTTTTCTTGGTTCATATTCTGCGTATGAGTGTTGATGAAAAAAAACTTAATCAATTTTTTTTTCAGATCAATCGCGACGACGCTATGTGTCACGCCGTCTGACACATCCGCCGCAACCCGTTTTAAAGGCCGTGTCATACGTGAAAATGGTGAAGAAATCTTTCCTAAAAAAAAAATCATGAAAATCAGCCCGTTTTTCGCGCGTAAAGGGATCCCCCCTTAACCATCGGCGTATCGGAGCGATTCAACGCTACGTGGAATATCGACGCATCATCGTAGTTGCACATTTTTACTTAGAATCGGGGGTTTTCGCTTGGATACCCTTTTTTGCTTGGGCACGTCATCACAGGTGCCGAAAAATAGAAACTCGTTTTTTTTTCTCCGCAAGACGTTGCGTTCGCACCCCCCGAGTTATTCATTCAAGCTCTCCGCAAACGATAAATAACAGTCGCAAAATGTATGCACAAAACGTCACGGAGTTGGACCGAAGGAAAAAATGTCACGCTTGAAAAGTGCAAGCGACTGCAGTCACGGTTCTTTCCTGCTGCTCCAAGGTCGCCAACGTATATAGACATGGACCCGTATATATGAGGTATTCCACGTGAATCCGGTGGACTTTTTCCCTGACCCCCGTCAATTCGATTAATTTTTTTATCTGATTCCATTGACTCTAAAAGACATCCTGATTTTTTTTACATTTTTCGAAACAACCCTTAGTCAAAAATGGTTTTTTTCCGAAAAAACGCCCCGATTTAAAAATCTGACAAAAATCCCAAAAATGCGCGATTATATGTCAAAAATGTCAAGCTATCACCCGCAGTGAAAGTATGATTTTTTCTGTGCTGAATACGACTTCAATTGAAAGTAATACCAGAACTTTTTGACTACTAACGAAAAAATCATACTTCCACTGCGGGTGATAGTTTGACAATTTTTACATGTAATCACGCATTTTGGGATTTTTTTCAGATTTTTAAAACGGGGCGTTTTTTTCGATTTTTTTTCGACTAAGGGTTGTTTCGAAAAATGTAAAAAAAGTTCAGGGTGTCTTTTAGAGTTAATGGAATAGATTTTTTAAAATAAATCGAATTGGCGGGGGTCAGGGAAAAAGTCCACCGGATTCACGTGGAATACCTCATATATATATATATATATATATATATATATATATATATATATATATATATATATATATATATATATATATATATATATATATATATATATATGCAACCAAAAATGCATATGCAACGGGAGGCAAAAGGTGTTTTCGATCCGGTCCTCTTAGCGATCCTTTGTCGTTCGTTGCAGTCAGGAGATCCACCCCTTCCCCACCCCTCGGATTCTCCTTCGGTCTGCAGCACTCCTTTGCTAATCTATGCGACGTGTACCTATACCTTGTTTTGCGCGGCATCATTAGCATACGAATCTCCCGAAGCGGAACAAGAATCGAAAGAATAGATCCACCAATTATCACCGAATAAATATCTTCTCTCCCTTTTCACATTTACTTTATTCGTATTTTATTTTTATCGCAAATTTTTTTGTTAAGTTTAAGTCAAGTTTTTTTCGACGGACTTTCGACGGTAGCTTGTATTCTGGACTGAAGAAAGTGCGAAGGTACACAATTATAAAGGTGCAATTTTGGTGCTGGATTATTTTATTTTCGTTTTCGAAGACCGGGTGTGCTCGGGATAAAAAAAAACAGGTTGACTTTCCATATTTCTTTCCGACCAAAGTATTGTGATGACGAGGTCGAGATTTTGCGGATAATTGATGCATATTCTTGCCAAGTTTGAGTTTTTTTTTTTTAATTCACAAATATCGATAAGCCATTGAGTTATTATTATTTCAACAAAGTGTCGCATTTGCTGCATGGCTAATCGGTGGAGACGGTCCTGGTAACCAGGCCGAAGCGAAATGAAAAATTGGAAAAAAGAACTTTCAGTGATAACAATAAAAGCTTCGTCTTACAGGATACGTTTTTTTCGATATTCTGCAAATTACCGAAACGTCAAGCTGTCTAGAGAAAGTTCGATTTCGACTTTGAAAAAAAAAAACAAAACAACTTTAATAATTGATAGATATTGACAAAAGATATTAAACTTGAGGCTTGATTTAGCAAAGATTTTCATGAAAAAAAGTGAATTTAGTTGTAGCTAAGGTAGCATTGGTTGTTTATCGTAATCGAGGTAGTAAATTAAAATCAAGAAAGTATCGCTAAATAAAGAACACACGACGTCGTTTCGTTAGTCGTTTATTTTGTTATTCGAATTTGTCGCGACAATGCAAGCGTGTGTGTGTGTATTTGTGTGCAGCGCTATAAAAAAAGGGCTTACGACGACGTTTCACAGACGGTGGTGAACCGCGAAGGCCATGGCAAATTGCACTAGTGTACGGATGCAGAGCGAAGGTTTCTCCGGACCGAACTTTGCACCAACACACATCCACACACACACGCATACGTGTGTGTAAATATATAGGTATGTGTGTGTGCGTGGGTGCCTCATAATTTGATTAATTGTCTTTTTTACTAGAATAATGCTAGGCCGAGTAGCGACGACAAAATTAGTGATTCGATGCTCGATGATGAATATATATATATATATATATTAGGGTGGTTAAAAAATAGCCATTTGTTTCCAACTGAAAATTTAAATATGTTTAAGAAAAAGAAAGTTTTGCAAAATTTGAGGGTTCTAAACAATTTTTTAGTTCGTGCTCAAACGCCTCTTTAATGTTTTTATTTTAGTGATTATCGGAGTATTATTATTTTTTATCTCGATGCAAAAAATGTTAATGCATGATCCAATGTAAGTCTTGATTTAATTTTTTCTGTAGCAATACACAATTTTTATTTCAATATATTTTTTTTACCATAAAAAAATTGTATCTGCAGATTAAGAATCAATATACATGTAAATCGGTTGTGAAAATTATATCAACCGCTTGATGAACAAGAACACGGTGTTCACATAACTAAACGTCTAATGAGTATGCGTGCTTTTTTGGAGTAATATGTTGTTTCGGAGTAAGAAAATAAACGAAGGAAAAAATTGACGAAAAATCGAAGAAAAAAATATTAGAAGTCGTTTAAGCACTACCTGAAAAAATGTTTAGACATGATTGGACACTTTTTGTAAATGGAACCATGTATTTTTTTCGATGACATTGTTACCGATTTGAGGACGAATTCGGTGACCTATAATAGAAGGTCATCGAAAAAATACATGCTTCCATTTATAAAAGGGGAGTTGATCTTGACGTAGCTTCAGCGCCTCCGCTGATAAAAGAAATAGGGTGGTCCAGTATGACGGCCTTCTCGAACACCGAAACTTTTGTCTGAAACATTTTTGGATATGATCAATAGTTTGAGTGCTATTGCTCTGTAACACTTTATGTGCCTCACCCTGTATATCAGTTCGTGGGGACCGCAAATCCCGCGCACAAGACCCGCAAAACGACTCTCCGTGTTCCAGAACAAGTAACTGTTTCATATACTGCGACAACCTCATCGGGAAGTCTTCGGGTCGATCGGTCGCGTTCATAGACACACACAGAACAGCTATTTCAACTTTACACCCATAAATGTGCCTTATTCTGAACTTCGAAATCCTGAGACGAAAAGTTCGCATTCAACAAAAAATCACAGATTTTCTTCTGTCAAGATATTGTACATTTCATTGAACCATTTAGTCGGCAGTAAAAATTATATATAGGTACTTTGGAGCTGTTGTATCTATACGATCTTGGCTATCGGCACATCCGGCTGTTTCGAGGTAGGTCCTCGAACGGTTATTGAAATGTTGAAACTGTGGCGACGGTGGTCCTTGAATTCGAGAGTCGTAAAAATCACTTTTTCGCATATACGTAGATATACAGGGTGAGTCACATAAAGCGATACAGAGCAATAGCACTCAAACTATTGATCATATCCGATAATGTTTCATACAAAAGTTTCAGTGTTCGACAAGGCCGTCATACTGGACCACCCTACTTTTTTCATCAGCGGAGGCGCTGAAGCTACGTCAAGGTCAACTCCACTTTTTCAAATGGAATCATGTATTTTTTTTCGATGACATTATTCCCGGTTTTAAGACGAATTCAGCGACCTACGACACAAGGTCATAATGTCATCGAAAAACATTCATGATTCCATTTAAGTTGATTATGAGCTTTGACTCATTCAAGCCCTAATCATTTCGAATGTTTATCCCGCCCCAACCGTATTTCGGTGGTCTGCGCGTACGAAGCCATGGGCACAGCTACTTACAGAGTCAAATTTTATGTCAGATGAAAATCACTCGTCGATGTTGAAGCGCAGACCAACATTGCCGAGAGAGAGAGGGGGGTGGGGGAGAGGGAGAGAGAGAGAGAATTAAAAAGGGACTCTAGAGGTAGCGCACATGGTCTATCGCTATACTCAACATCCTTCTTTGGAGGTACCTCTTTTCGTTACTCCTATGTCACTGGAAATGACACCGTATGGATACCGGAAACCAGGACGAAGTCCGGCAAACATCGTGAGATTGAAGAGTTTCCCTTTACATAAACGCTGGTGGATATACGTGTGTTTTCATATATATATATATATACATACAAATAACTTTTGTGTGCGTGCGTGCGTGTGTGTTTATCCCGGGATGGTGTTGGGGAGGTTGAATTTCGCCCCGACACTGAGGGTCATCAAGAGTACACACGTATAGCAATAAGAGGACCCAAGATCGTTCCGTTAACGGCTCGAGTACGAGCTCACCTCCGTATAACCGTACCTGCATCACATACGGCGTGCCTGAGCATATAAAGAAAAGTTGGTGTCAATATGGACCCCCATGAATTTTTCCATCAGTGTGCCTGCTCACACAAAGAGAATGCATCACGCGTGTAATTCGGCTCGATTTCCAATATCGACAAATGATATAATTGGTATCGTTGTACCAAAAGTGGTCATGGTGCGGCAACCTCCCGTGTCAAGCACGGGGTTGGTTTTGGTTTTCTTTTGGTTTCAGAGATGATAAACGCAACCAAAGATCAGTGACAATACAGTCATCTGAGTCGGACCGAGTTTTACCGTGTCCTCTTGGACCCCCCCTCTGCCCATCCGCCACGCCACCCTCAGGGGTCACAGGAAAAGAAAACAGTGGGCTGACAAGTGACAGCGATAAAAAGCATGACGGCAGGCACGCAGGGTCCCGAAATCCCCCGCAAGGTCACCCGCACATTTTGGATCTGAACATTACTGTTACTACCATTTGCTTCGCGGATCTCGAGGAAACAATGATTCGCCGCGGTCGTTCGGGGAGTTCGCGGGAACTAGGACAGAATGATTCCCGGTATGTGGAAATCCTACGGGTGGTCCATATTGGCACCAATTTCCCTGAAACGCGAAAAACGCGCAAGGTGTACGGTTATATATATATATATATATATATATATATATATATATATATATATATATATATATACATATATATATATATACATATACATATATATATATATACATATATATGTATACAGCATAGAGTATCGAGTACGTGCGAGCTCGATGTTGGCGCAGTTGATGGTGTGTCTCGAGGGCGCGATCGGTTAGATCACCTCGTCGTCTCTCCCGACATGGAAGCCGCGCCACGGGTCACCTAGCCGTACTTGCGCTGCTGCCCGAGACCGCGTTCGCCGGATTCTCTCTTTCCTTCCCTCCTCGCCTTATAGCTCGTCCTCTTGGACGATACTGCTCTCACGGAGCCTTCATATATATAGAAGAAGTGCACTTATATATATATATATATATATATATATATATATAGTGCACTTCCCTGCCCGGTATGTGCACTTCTATCTCGCGAGAAACTTTGTATGCGGTCCACCGTATACAGGGTGTTAGGATGGTCGACGCAAAGCCTTGAGGGGGTGATAGGTCACCTCGTTAGGAACAAACCTAACCTTACCTCAGTCCAAAGCCTAAGTATTTCGAGTTATCATGGTATGATTTTTGGAAAATTTCCCAAAATTAAGTACTAACTCGATCATAATGTTCAAACAGACAATAATTTGTAACTAAAAACTTATTTGCGTCTTAGCTTGATGTGTATTCAATCGACAAACACCAATACAATCGTCTGTACACGACTAACTGAATGGGACGTGTCGAATAATGAAAAACTCGTCAAAAAATAATAATACCTCTTATGTTACTGCTATTATTGAAAAAAAAGAGCGTTAACGTAAGAGGTAAACGAGTTAGTATTTAATTATGGGAAATTTTCCATAAATCATACTTGCCACGATAACTCGAAATCTCTAGACTTTGGGCTAAGGTAATCTAGGTTAGATGTGTTCCTAACGAGGTGGCCTGTCACCCCCTTAAGGCTTTACATCGACCTTCCTAACACCCTGTATATAAGATGATCGCGCAACATACCATCGTGGATCGTTCTCCAACGACGTCATCCTCGTCGTCGTCGTCATGTCCTTCTCGACAACACATACGTATATATAGCTATTTTGTTTCTGTATCCGCGCACGCTTTTACTTCCGCTTTCGCCTATTCCAGCGTTACTCTCGATAAGCTCGGTCTCTCTCCCTCTCTCTCTCTCTCTCTCTCTCTCTCTCTCTCTCTCTCTCTCTCTTGAATCTTTCGCTCCTCCCTCGCCTTATCCTTGCCCCCCTGCCCTTTCGCCTTCTTCTAGCCCCTCGTTATAATATTAACGCGTGACTTAACCGTTAAAGAAACGTGGGAAAGTCTCGCGCACCACGCCATATCCTTCGAGTCATTTTACTTCGACTCATCCACGTAATAGTTTTAACGATAATAATAATGATGATAATAGCAACAACAAAAATAGCAACAATAACGATGATAATAATATATTATAACGATGATATAAATGACACATATTATTCCAGATAATAATGATGATAGTAGTGAGAATAATTATTACTATTCTTGCGGAATATTTATATCCATCGAATAATATTCCTACATATTATTCCCTGTAATGACAGTAACAAAATTAATCATTTATATTATTAATCTTATTATCGTTAGCGTCATTGTTGGGAATGATATGGAGAACTATTATCAATATAAATATGCTGTAATAGTTATAACAGTAATCATTATTATTATTATCAGTGGCATTGAATTATGATAATAATAATTATTATATAATAAGAAATAGAGGAAGTGTGAAGTAAGATGTGCAAAGAGGAAGGGGAAGGAGAAAGAGAGGAGGCGAGGATTCGTCTAAGAAAAAGAGAGGAATGTTAGATAGTTACAAGGGAAAGAATATGCAGAGTGGAAAATAATTTAAGGTTTTTGTCAGAGAAAAAGTAGCATTTTGTAAGAAAACTTGTTAAAAATGTTGCGCAAATAAAACTCGATTTTATTGATAATTATTATTGTTATCGATGTTATATTGCCATAAAAATGATAATAATAATAATTATTGTTGTTATAATAAAATATTAATGATACTAATAATGGCAGTGTTAACAGCAACAGTAATAACAATGTTAGAAAATTAACGATCTCAACAGCAACAATGATAATTAATATTATTATACCGACGATAATAAGAATGGTAACAAAAAAGATAATATGTTTACACGTATTACCGTGCACACAGGCGTGCGTGTAAGTGAATAAATGAACGTGGTAATGGCGCAATAGTAGCGTATGCAATTTATTGTGTGCATTCGCAAATGTAAATGCACGTAACGGTGCGATTCGCATGTGAGACGTCGTAGGAGAATCCGTTGCTTCGTACCTTTCTTTTTTTCGCTGTTTTCCTTTTTTTCTCAATATCCAAAGAGGGTATCTTCGTTGCATCGATTTGGGACGATCGATTCAATGCTCGTGAACTCAGTTTTCTTTTTCCTCATGACTCCGTTTCCTTTCTACTTTTCCTTCGGTACATTCCTTCGTGTAGCGTGTACAAATGTTGCTCGGAAGATTTTACGACTCTGCGGATTTCTAAATCAAGTGTATCTTATCGCATCGTTGATTGACACACAATGAAGATACCAGAGACACTTTAATTATAAGTTGTCCGCGAGTAGTGTGCGAACGCGATGATTATCACGAGGGAACGTAAAGAATGAAAATGAGCTTCGAGAGTATATCGGGGAGGTAACTATATATATGTATACAGGGTGTCACAGAAGTGAATGCGTACCCAGAAATCGAGGTGTTGGGGGTGAAATTCTGAGCCGATTGATATAAGCATATGTGGGTCTCAGATCCACCCCCGAATTATTATTAATTTTTAAAGGCGGGCCAATCAGGTGCGCTCGATGAGCCAGCGTACGTCGGTAAGCGACACGCCGATACGATTGGCCGGCCTTTAAAAATTGATAATAATTCGGGGCTTGATCTGGGACCCACACATGCTTATATCAATCGACTTAGAATTTCACCACCAAGCTCCCATACAAATGAACGCATTCAGTTCTGGGACACCCTGTATATATGGTACTACGACGAGGTGTTGTAATTTTTAATTGCAATCTTCACGCAACCTTCCGTGTTATTACATCCTCATTTGGTCGAGTTAGTCAATCGCGTTTACGTAAAATTATTTTTTTCTTCCGTCCAAAATATACTTATACCGCGGTCACTGTTTTTATGCATTGCAGAGGTGAAACTCAGAGTCGGGAGCGTTTTATCGATTAAGATTGAAGGGCATTGTGTTTTTCTTTTTTTTTTGTCGTCGACCCATTTGATGAAAGTCTTCCGAAATTCTCGCAAGATTGCATCGTTGGCGGAGAGGAAAAATGTAGACAGCTGGAAAAAGTGTCCGATGAAAGATAGTGAATTTGGCCACGGTGAATCTCTCGCTGACAGGTTGAGGCAGTAGGGTAAGCCGACCAGTAAATGGACGAAAGCGGATTTACAATCAATGTAAGTAAAGAATATGAATTGTCGAAAAAAAAACTCGAATCAGTATAATTTAGGGGAAAAAAACATAGGTGTCGTGAATATCGTTTTCGCAGTTTAAGGGGGTCGATGATAAAAAAAAAATGATGAAAATTATCATTGTAATGGTGAGAGATGATAATGTACGTTTTATTAAATGTTGCGATGAAATAATTCCATTCTTTTTTTTTAATCGTGACAAAATTTGATTTTCTATCTCTCTGTTGAAACAAACTTTGGTAGTTTTTTTTGAGGAAGTCACGTTGAGATGCAAAAAAGTTTTGCATATTTTCGACGAAATCGTAATAAAAAATACAATGTTCTCATGTATAAGAATGTTATTATTTTTTATTGCGGACAGATAGATGAACATACTAAAACATTATCCGGTCACACGATCGAAAATGTTATGAACTATGCTCTGTCTGAATTTCACGTGAATTGGACAATTTTGAGCTACGACGTACACCCTTTCATTAAACGTCGTTTCAAGAAAAACGCAAAAAAGGGTGGCGCTCTGATAATTCACAAAAATCGTCGTAGCTTGGTCAATTTTTGGAATTTTTACAAAATCTTCGTTGCAAATTGATTTTAAGACTCTAGACTATAAAATTGTGCAAGAAAATCGTATTTTTGAAAATTCATAAATTTAGGCAAATCGTTCAGATGTTATCCATTTGTTTTTCAAAATGATTCACAATCAGTGGAACTCGTGGAAACTTCAGGCTTGCACCGTTATTGGTCTATGTCTAAAAAAAATCGTAATTTTTAACGCGTTACCCCCACTTGTAGCGCAAAAAAAGGCCTTTTTCATGAATTTTTTTAAAGAAAACTACAAAACTTTTTTAATCGATCAATATACCATCTTAAAGAACACATTTTGAAGAACTTTCAGTAATTTTTTTATTCAAAAATATTACATTGTTTAGTGGCAAATGGCCGTCAATGAAATAATGTTTTTATATACACGGTTTGCGGTGACCAACATTGCGGCGAAGTGGATCATCTGAAGAAAAAAATGCGGATGGATTTAGTCAAATATAAGTATAAACTAGTCTTTGATCGAAGGATTTTAAAAAATATTCATTTTTCACAAAATGGCGGACAGTCAAAGTTAATGGTTCGATTTTAACGAAAAAACGGCCGTTTTTTGGCTATAAAACGGCAATTTTTTTTCGAAAAAAAAAATCGAACGATTAAAGACTACATTTTTATGTATTAAATAAGCCTGCAAAATTTCAAGAAGATCGGTTCATTAGTGTTCGAGTAATCTTGGTCACCGACTTCAGAAATGCCATTTTGAGAAAAACGCGTTTAAAGTTTCAATTTCAGTTCTTCAATTCACGGATTCTTCTCTTTTAACGCTCATATCTCAGTCAATTTTGTTCGGATTGACTTGAAATTTTCAGGACATATTCTCAAATACTTATACTTCAAAAAAAATGCAATAAAAAAAATCGATTTTTTCAAAATCGCAAGTGGGGGTAACCCCTTAACACTCATCGATGAAACGCTCGAGCCTCCTGAAGCGACCGTACATTGAAAGTTACGCCACGCATTTTTGTTGGTCCCGAACGAAAATATTGGTTTTTCCCTCGACGTAATCGCGCAATGCAAGGGTGGTATGAAAAAGAAAACTGCGATAGTCGTATCAATCAAGATGGCGGAGATTATCGTGGCCGGACGGTTTTCGGTAACACGATTAAGGGGGAGCCGCACGCGGAGAGACGGGCATGCTGGGCTGCAGGGTGATGAAAAGCAGCACGCGCTATTGGCACGTGCTCAAACCAGGAGACAATAGCGGGCAATGCGCTGAGCTGAGCGATGAGCTATACTCCCGGCGGAATTTTTGTGTAAATTTTTCATGGCGGATCTGATATGGTGGACGAAAGTGCAAAAAACAGCTCGATTTGGATAAATCTTGATACTCGGAGGTTTTCGGGGACGCTGAGTGTCATGCTGAACTCAAAATGAAGGAATTTTTCATGGTGAATTCCATAACATGGACCATAATACAATAAATAGGTCGAAATATATGAAGCTTGAGTATAGAGTTTCATCTAAATCAATCTGTATTATTTGTATTTTCATTCGCCATATTTGTTCGACACTGTGAATTCCTGAATTTTGAGTTCAGATCCGTAATCAGCACCCTCAAAAACCCCAGAGTACAAGCTTTCAGGATAAAACATTTTCCTGCCATTTTGGGCACTATTTGTCGAATTCTCTCTGCCAACGAAGGGGTTAATGAACCCTTTTAGCATTTAAAATCTCCATTACAGAACGCTTTTATTTTTTTGGCATTTGAAATCTTTTATTTTTTTTAGCATTTAATGTATCCATTAAAGGACGCTCTTATTTTTTTAGCATTTTAAATCTTTTATTTCTTTACCATTTTAAATCTCCATTAAGGATGTTGAGTCCCTATGAAACATGTTAATGTTAATTGTTCAATAAATAGCTTCTAAATCGTCATGAAATTTTTACACGACCTTCTGAATACTTCATGTAAAAACATACCAAATTTTCAGAATTCTATCATCATTACTTCAACCTGCTTAAGGGTTGAAATAAAAAATGATAAGAAAATTCTGAAAATTTGGTATTTTTTTGTATGAAGTATTTAAGAGGTCGTGTTAAAATTTCACGACGATTAGGAAGCTCGTTATTAAAAAATTAACATTTTGTTAAGAACAATTTTTAAAACAAATAAAAAAAATTCATCAATAAACTTCGTTTTGTTTCCGTTGCTTTCAGTATATTGTAGATATTATAAAATTGAGAGGTAAAAAAAAAACTTATTGCAAAGTTACATCAGTTTCCATAAAACAACATTTAATTTGTGAATATTAATTGTTCAATAACGAGCTTTCTAATTGTCGTGAAATTTTTACACGACCTCTGAAATACTTCATACAAAAACATACCAAATTTTTAGAATTTTATCATCATTTGCGATTTGGGACTCAACATCCTTAAAGGACTCCACTGGACTCTTTCAGCATATAAAATCTCCATTAAGTGTCAAGAATAAATTCCACCGGTGTATATTATTTATAAAAGTAAACGTCATTTAGTTTCGCTCTTTGACACTTTCAGTCCTCATGATACATACGTGCTCTCTCGGCCGTGAATATATGAATACATCTACGAGTAGAGATACTTCGAACAACATCGAGAACCACGCACTCGACACTTCCGGCTATCAAACTTCGTTAACTGCGCTATTGTTACCGAGAGTTTAACTATCTAATTACGTCTACTGCGACTCCAGACAAGTCGCGGGGCTTCGACAATCAAAAAGCGTCCCCTTCGATGAAACGGGCAATTCGTGCATGTATTATTCACAAATACCAAGAAGTGAATGGCAATCGTATCCCAGTCGCGTTTCTCATCCCTGTGCGTTCTCGTATACGGAAGGCGGCGATATAATTTTAACGCGCTTTGGGGTAACGCCACTGTCAATTTAAGGCGTTACCCCTACTTGTAGCGCAAAAAAGGCCTTTTTCATGAATTTTTTTAAAGAAAACTACAAAACTTTTTTAATCGATCAATATACCATCTTAAAGAACACATCTTGAAGGACTTTCAGTAATTTTTTTATTGAAAAATGTTACATTGTTTAGTGGCAAATGGCCGTCAATGAAATAATGTTTTTATATACACGGTTTGCGGTGACCAACATTGCGGCGAAGTGGATCATCTGAAAAAAAAATGCGGATGGATTTAGTCAAATATAAGTATAAACTAGTCTTTAATCGAAGGATTATAAAAAATATTCATTTTTCACAAAATGGCGGACAGTCAAAGTTAATGGTTCGATTTTAACGAAAAAAACGGCCGTTTTTTGGCTATAAACGGCCATTTTTTTTCGAAAAAAAAAATCGAACGATTAAAGACTACATTTTTATGTATTAAATAAGCCTGCAAAATTTTAAGAAAATCGGTTCATTAGTGTTCGAGTAATCTTGGTCACCGACTTCAGAAATGCCATTTTGAGAAAAACGCGTTTAAAGTTTCAATTTCAGTTCTTCAATTCACGGATTCTTCTCTTTCAACGCCCATATCTCAGTCAATTTTGTTCGGATCGGCTTGAAATTTTCAGGACGAATTCTCAGATACTTTTACTTCAAAAAATGCAATAAAAAAATCGATTTTTTCAAAATTGCAAGTGGGGCTAACCCCTTAACCTCCAAAATTGAGCGATATTTCGCGATTTTTGTTTTTTGGTGAAAGGACAAGTAAGCGGATAATAATATTCAAGGATGTTATTAGTCATATCTTCGAGGGACCGAAAAAAAAGTTATATTAAAAAATTATACGAAATGGTGACGCTGGGGCCATTCTCGCGAGGTATGTTGAATTTGAGACGCCCTCCGCCACGCAGTATACCTGACGCAAATTTAAACGTGGAAAAAAAATTAATTTCTATTAATTTACATGAGTATAGCTAGAGAAATATGTAGGGGATTGTGAAAATATGAATTTTTGTGCAATTGGCAAGCATTTAAACTAAAAATTCAATTTTCGACAGAAAAAAAGGACAATCATTTGTTAAAAACTAATGTTATAAATAACTCATGGAAAATCCCGTACGTATTTCTCTTCGGAATGTCATTTTAAAGATGTGCTCAAAATTTGGAGTGAATAGAATGAAAATTGTTGGGTGTGTGCCGTTTTGAAAAAATTGCGTTCCAAGGAAAACGGTCGACGTCTCGCACACGCGCCAGCCACTGCCACCGCAGACCCACACGGGCCTGCTGGCCTTTTTTCACAGGTGCCAAACTTTTACACCATATTCTAGATGGTACAAAGCATCTCTTGAATCGACAAAAAAAAATTTGTTGCCATTTTCGTTTAAGCGTATTATTTAAGAATTTAAGAATATTATTAAAGTTAAGTTATTAAATTAAAGAATATTATTAAAGTCAAGTTATTACGAAATTAAAAGCAAAAGTGTAAAAGAAAAAAGAATATTATTAAAGTTTAAGAGTTTAAGAATATTATTAAAGCAATCGAAATAAGGTTTGGGTACTTTATTTAACGTATCTATAGGTACTCAGATAACTTTTTTACTTTCGAACAAATACAAAATAGGGCCCAACTTTATGCCCTGTACGGGTAGACTCTCCGGAGACGTACATGAGCACCTAGAACGAAAAATAATTTTCCCTCATCATCCACGTGAGCTTTGCTATCGAAGTACAGAGGATTATTACAAACTATTGTTTTTTGTCAATTTGGCACCATTCTGAAAAAATTCGCATTTTCGGTTGAAAAACTGCCTTAATTTGTTTATAAAAATCGCAAAGGTTAATCGAACGTAAAAATCACGTGTACTTCGCTTAAAAATACATCTAAGCAGGTTCAGCTGAAATTTGAAGTCAATCGGTAGAAAACTGTAGAAGCTACGAGTCCGCCCGATTTTGAAAACATGTTTCCAAGAAAAACGCTTTTACAGTTCTAAAACCATTTTTCTTCGGCCCATCTCATTCTCGGGATGTTTATATACATCAACCTTATAATACTTCAGATTTTCATACATCCTTTAAGCCAATTAAAAAAAACGATTCATTCTTTTTCAAAGGTATATAAGGTCTTATTTGTTGGACCTGTCAAATGTGACATGTCCAACAAATAAAAAGTCAAATTTTGCACAAATTGTATAAAATGTGTGTATTATATGGACCATCCGCGGCATAGCAGACTAATGGTGAGTCAACATTTTCTTTGTGTAAATCGTACTTGAACGTCAAAACGCGTTTTTCTCAAAATCGTAGTTCTGTCTTAAGCTGAAAAAGTCGAAAAAAATGACGAAACTTTGAACTTAACTTTTACAATCGTGTCAAAAATGTCATTTTCGATATTTTCACTTCACTCTAGTTCCGACGATAGCCTCACGTGTACAAACTAAAATGTCGTTTGATTGTTTGATCTCCAATGAGCAAAACCGCCGGAATCATGACAGCCGTCAACCTTTTTTTACACACGGGTGCCTTCCGAACGGTATATAGTGGATTCAACTCGTTATTTTCGTTCGATAAAATTCCGAAAGACTGTAAAAATGTCAATATTCGTGTGGTAAAAATTCAAAAATGGTGTGTTGTAGTGGTTCATAAAAAAATCCCAAAAAAGCAAAAAAAAAATTGCTGTCACTTGAGACGACCCCGTTAACTTGGCACGTTTGCATTGGGAATCCCAACATCCGGTCTGGGGCTTCGGCGCCTAAGGAGAGGACGGAAGAGAAAGGCGGGCGGAAGGTCGCGAACAGCGGCGGGGCGGAGGGGAGGGTAGATACGATATCGTTGCAAAAACCGTTTCGTATCGGGAGATGAGACCATTGGAAATATCAAGCTGTGTATATGTACATGAATACGACAATGTTCGACATTATCTTGTGCGTTGAGAGTTTGCGGGGGTTCGGGGGGTGGGGGGCAGATATACGAGGTGAAAGGAGAGGTAATGGCAAAGTTGCGGAGTCGGGCGAGGTCGCCCGTGCATTATAGATCCATACCTTCCAATAAGCACGTACATGCATATACGTATATACATGGACATATACAAGGTGTCCCAGAATTGAATGCGTTCCCTGAAATTGGGGGGTCGGGGGTGAAATTCTGAGTCGATTGATATAAGCATGTGTGGGTGTCAGATCAACCCCTGAATTATTGTTCATTTTTAAAGGCGGGCCAATCAGGTGCCGGCTCATCGAACGCATCTGATTGGCCGGCGTTTAAAAATTAATAATAATTCAGAGGTTGATCTGACACCCACACATGCTTATATCAATGGACTCAGAATTTCGCCCCCGACCCCCCAATTTCGAGAAACGCATTTCGTTCTGGGACACCCTGTAGATGTAATGACTAAACGTACCCTCTCTTCAGTCCACGTGTGCGCATGGACGAACGAAAGGGCGAGGTAGAGAGAGAATGGGAGAGTAGAGCAATCGTATACGTCAGTGTCGGGCTCCGTATAGGCGCAAATGGTAACGCCCGATACCGGAACCGGAAGTGTCTCGATACCACGAGACGACACCAACCCTGCCTCCTCACACCCCGCTCTTGACTGCGCGTATGTGCAGTCCCATTACAGTGATAACACGGGCGCCTGCATCCATGTATAGTCGTATCTTTTCTCTCTCTCTCTCTCTCTCTCTCTCTCTCTCTCTCTGTCTCTCCCTCTCTCTCTCTTTCTCTCTTTCCCCCTGCGCCCTCTCTTACTTTTTCTCACAGTTTCGTTCTGAGTTAAATTGTTATAGATATACACGTGTATGATTCTGTGTATATTTCCGTATATATTAACTTTTTCTTGTGACGCAAAAAATTTATTTATAAAAGTAAACCAAATATTGTAATCGTTAAAATAACCTGCAGCAGTTTCGATGACTTTAAAAATCATGGGGACTATTTTAAGATCTAAATCTTTCTGGTTCTTTTATCTATCGGTTTTGAACTTTAGAAAAAAAAGGGAAATCAATTTCTACATTTAAGGGGTTGGGCTACTGTGACGAACCGAAAATCAGGGTTGTTTACCAAATAAATATTTTTCAAGGAACGAGTAAGGTGATTGCAAAATCGTTGGGATATTTAGTTGTACGTACTAGGTGCGCAAATTAATTCGGTGCCTTTTATAAATCTTGTTTGTTAACTCCAAAAGCACCGAATCAATTTCTACACCTTATATATACATGTACAAAGTTGCGTAACAAATGATATTAAAAACATCAATAATTGAAGAACTTATAAGAAATCTCGTGGAGGATCTTCGAACGTGTGGGGCTCAACGGTGTACTTGATTTTGGCCACCCGGTTCATTTGAAATAAAAAGGAACGAGTTTCTTTTTTCTTAAAATCGATAATATTGGGTGAGACTTTACCGACTTTTTCTCCTTCGTGTTTCAATTATCAACAAAAAATGTGAACATTTTAATCGCTTTTTCGAGGATAAATTATGTCATTTTATTGTTAATGACTAATAAATAAAACATGTTGAGAAAAAAAATGTCCGCCAACATCAAACTTTACTTATTAAGTGTACCAATTTTTAAGCCAATCCGTTTTTTCGATGTCGAGAAGTCACGAACACCAAAAAAATAATTTTGAAAAAAAACGCGTGTGAAGTTTTACTAGCAAAAACTTCCTCTTCGTTTTGAGTTCCCTCAAGGGACGAACGAGCGTTCGTCATTTTCACAGTAGCTTAACCCCTTAATGTATGTGCGTGTATATATATATATATATATAAATCTTTATTTCATCCAGTATTGTATACACATGTATGTAAATTAATATAATCATAAATATATCAATAATATATAGGTCATGCACAAGAAAACTGTCATAAACTAAAAATGCTGTTTTGAGAAAAATTGCATTGAAATTTTTGTTTCACATTCGCGAGGCGAATGTGACGTCAATATTCATCGCAATTAGCGTTTGAGGATTTTATTTTAAAATGATTGTTCTGTGTTATGACAGTTTTGTTAGAGGATGAGCGATACATTAAGGGAGCTTTCCAGTGTGAAATTTTCAAAAAATCGATTTTTTTTTGCTTTATCGAATAGTATACACTCTTCCGAATATTCCCTGAAATTTTCATGCCGAAATTCAGATTATTTCGGTTACTGTACAGCATTTCTTGGAAGAAGGCAACGGAGCGCTACAGCTACAGGGAAACTTTGAACGCGTTTTTCACGAAACAGCATTTTTCAAAACGGTGCCCAACTTGGAGGGCAGAGTTTTAAAGCTATCGAGTTGAATTTTTTACACAATATTCTTAACGTCATTGTTTATCGTGCTATGGAAGCTTTTTTTTTTTTGACATCTCCCTATTTTTTTGTAAAAAAAAACTGCCAAAAAAGATGCTAAAATCGATACTTTTTGTTCAAACCGGCGCCATTTTTGCAAAAAAAAAAAAAAAAGCCTCCATAGCACGAAAGCCAATTATATACCGATCAATAATCTTTTTGTGTTTTTTGTTTCAGATCAAAATTGTGACCCCCAACGTGGACACCACATCCAAGGGCATTTTCTGCAACAATTGTTTCATCATTTTTATAGATATTAATTAATAAATAAATCGATCTTTAAAAAATTGTTTTGTATTCTTCAATACCCAATTAATATACAAAAAAAAACCAGACCGATTAGATTATTTTTTCTTTAAAAAAAAAATCGCGAAAAACAGCGATTTTTCGGGCTGTCACACTGGAAAGCTTCCTTAACCCTTCGAGTGCACACCTCCGCCGCCAACCTATAAGTGCACCTGACCCAAGGCGTTTTTCAAATCGTTGTATTCCGGTAAATATGCATTTTTTGTTTTTTTTGTAGAGTAAATTATCTATATTTTATGGCCCTGAATTTATTTTTTGACGAAAACGAAAATTAAATGCCAAAGCATTCGTTCGAAGTGGGGCATACGTTGAAAAATACGTACTTGCACGACGTGCACTCCTAAGGTGCACTCGAAGGGTTACTATTAACATATTACATGTATGTATGTATATTAACATTATACATGTATGTATGTGCGCGTTTGTTTTTATCACTAAAAGTGTGTATAAATATTGAATTTATTTTATAATATTTAGCAATGTGCTAAATTGAATAACTTTTTATTAATTTATGCACAAGAATTAACACATATATAATATTGTATAATATTAAATCATACAATAATAAACATGTACTGAATATACCTGTGTAGCAATGCGGGCAATTGATCTATACCCTCTCGTAACACACACGTATACAGGGTGTCGTGTTACGAATAGAAAATCCTGCAACTGTTGATACGTCAGATCATATCCTGCACACCCTGGTATTTCAGTTTAGTACAAGTCCCACGGTTTTCGAGATAAAAATCATCTGCTTTTGATTTTCGCATGCCATTGCTACAAATGATAACTTTTTTTACCCAGTTGAAAAAAGAATAGTCTTGGTTATTTGCTCTATCTAGGAAAGTCTTCTTTTTAACATCAAATGTTAAGGAAACTTTTTAAAATAAAAGATCTTATGCAAAATTTTCATACAAACCTTTAAAAATTTTAAACGCGTATCGTGCCAATTGAAAAAGTTGCTTAGTTATTGTCAATTCGGCAGTATTGTTGTGGCCCCTAATTTTGACCACGAGGTTTTCTTATTTGACCCTAAATAAAACTCGTCTTTTAAAGAGTGGTAAATGTCGAAATTCGTCCCTCAAGGGGGTGAACCTGGGGTTTCAAAGTTCATATCAGATAACATATTCTTTTTATCAGATTTGCGTGAAACTTGGTATAAATATACTCCGAACAAACAATTAAACATGTGTTTCAGCAATTTCCAAAATGTAACCTTTAAGGGGGTTAAACGGGAGTGTTAAGGCTTGTATGAAAAACTCTATTTTTTACCGGATTTACTCGAAACTTACCAAGTTCATTTTATAAATAACACTATACCATGTTTTCCTCGCTGTTCGGTGCGTGTACAATCAAGTAGTACTTTTACCTCCCACTTCAAAAGTGGTAGCTGTCTATGTCACACATATGTGAGCATAAAAAAACCATTCAAACAAACCCAAACGAACCCAAACTCTAAAACCCCTTCACCCCTTAAAGGTTGAATTTCAATTTTTACTATTCCGGAAAAAAATTCTCATTTTGGATCGAATACGAAGGCTGCGTGGTGAGAATTAGGGGCCACAGACATCTTAAGGCGTTACCCCCACTTGTAGCGCAAAAAAAGGCCTTTTTCATGAATTTTTTTAAAGAAAACTACAAAACTTTTTTTAACGATCAATATACCATCTTAAAGAACACATCCTGAAGAACTTTCAGTAATTTTTTTATTGAAAAATATTACATTGTTTAGTGGCAAATGGCCGTCAATGAAATAATGTTTTTATATACACGGTTTGCGGGGACCAACATTGCGGCGAAGTGGATCATCTGAAAAAAAAATGCGGATGGATTTAGTCAAATATAAGTATAAACTAATCTTCAATCGAAGGATTTTAAAAAATATTCATTTTTCACAAAATGGCGGACAGTCAAAGTTAATGGTTCGATTTTAACGAAAAAAATCGAACGATTAAAGACTACATTTTTATGTATTAAATAAGCCTGCAAAATTTCAAGAAGATCGGTTCATTAGTGTTCGAGTAATCTTGGTCACCGACTTCAGAAATGCCATTTTGAGAAAAACGCGTTTAAAGTTTCAATTTCAGTTCTTCAATTCACGGATTCTTCTCTTTCAACGCTCATATCTCAGTCAATTTTGTTCGGATCGACTTGAAATTTTCAGGACATATTCTCAGATACTTATATTTAAAAAAATGCAATAAAAAAAAATCGATTTTTTCAAAATCGTAAGTGGGGGTAACCTCTTAATATCCCCGTCGACTCATATCATTTGTAGAAATGACATGCGGAAAACGAAAAGCAGATGATTTTTTTCAAAAATAACGTAAAGTCCAAAATTTCGAAAACCGTGGGGATTTTTTACTAAACTGAAATTTCAGCCTATAGTAGGGCATGATTTGACCTAGCGACAGTTGCCGAGTGATCCGTTGATTACAGGACACCCTGTATAGACAGCGGAAGAAACGTCGATCGCGACCCCGGTAAATGTCTGAGCGCGTCACCCCAATTAACTTATTATCGATCACGATGAGGTTCGCTCGCGCGTCTTGCCCG
This sequence comes from Ophion costatus, assembly GCA_951751655.1. Taxonomy (NCBI): domain Eukaryota; kingdom Metazoa; phylum Arthropoda; class Insecta; order Hymenoptera; family Ichneumonidae; genus Ophion; species Ophion costatus. The sequence goes on along the minus strand of OX632366.1, from coordinate 10,307,366 downwards.
CCATAGTCTATACGGATGTATGAATTGTACATCACCAACACACACGCAAATGTAACATCACCTGCGCAATCGTATACTTCGTTACACGAAGGTTAACGGTCCCTCGCGACACTTGCTATCCGCGGCTCTCCATCCCGATACCAATAAACGTGCCATGTGTTACATTTACGTAGGTGTACGCACATGTGGGTTTCTCGGTGGTCGCGGAAAAGCCGAAAAATTGTTATCCATGGAATCTCGATGTTGGCAATTTCGTCAAGAGGGATAGCGACAATTGAAAATTGTAGTTATACAGGGTGTCAGAAAGGTAGGGGCCTTGAGGGGGTGATAGGTCACCTCGTTAGGAGCATATCTAGCCTGGGTTACCTTAGTCCAAAGTCTAAGGATTTCGAGTTATCATTGTGAGTATGATTTTTGGAAAATTTCTCACAGTTAGGTACCAACTCGTTTACCTTTTATGTTAAGGCCTTAGGCCACAGTAACGGGTATAAAATCATGTGCGTATTTAACAATTTTTTTCGCCTTGATGCTATTTTTTCAAAAATAGCATTGACATAAGAGGTATTTTTATTTTTTCGCAAGTTTTTCATTATTCAACACGTTCCATTTAGTTGGTCGTGTGGATACAGATGATTGTATTGGTGTTTGTCGATTGAATACACGTTAAGCTAAGACGCAAATAAGTTTTTAGTTAGCAATTATTGTCTGTTTGAACATTATGAACGAGTTAGTACCCAATTTTGGGGAACTTTCCAAAAATCATACTCGCCATGATAGCTCGAAATCCTTAGACCTTGGACTATTATATAGGTCATATTGGATTATTATATAGGTCACCTCGTTGGGAACATATCTAGCCTAAGTTACCGCTTATCACCCCCTTAAGGCTTTGCGTCGACCTGCCTAACACCCTGTATACATAATTTACGGTTGACTGATAAAATATCGAGTGACATCAGAAGATATTTTCGTATTGCGAGTATTCACTGGCTCGATGGAACCAAACATTCGATACATTTTTTAATAAAAGATTAATCTCTCGATAATTTCATGAAATAATTCGATAAATTTCACGAAATTATTCAATATACATCGCCTGTAGAATACTGAATAAAAAATTACTAAGCCCGTCATGTAGAGATACCAACGAATTATCAATTGGAAAATGGAATATTTGATTCTCTTGAGAATTATTTTATTTCATCGAACGAACAGATTTACTTGGACCGGGTGATTTTTTTTCGCCGTGTTGGATTTGAAGCAGGCGAATAGAGGATAACGCGCACCTTGGAATAAATCGCAACACGTTTCGGTTCAGGAAACGTCATATATTAATGGGCTTTTGTTATTTAAGTCGTCGGGAAGTGGAAGCCCCTCGCGATATAGTATAGCCTTGCGCGCCCGCACGAAGCCGCGAGCGACGGTAGAGGGAAATGAGAAAAGGGTACGCTGGAAAGGGCCGCGAGCCAGCTATATATATATATATATATATATATATACCAGGTGTCCCATTTTAATCTTACACTTGATTTATCTTGAAAAATACTGCTGCGATCAAGTATTGAGTATGATAAACCTTAGGGATGAACTTCAGGGTTCAAAGGGAGACGCTCAAAAAAAAAAAAAATTAATCTAGCATTCAAAATGGCTAAGTTAAGGATGTTGAGTTCCTATGCAACATGTTAATGTTAATTGTTCAATAAATAGCTTCTTAATCATCATGAAATTTTTACACGACCTCCTGAATACTTCATGTAAAAACATACAAAATTTTCAGAATTCTATCATTACTTCAACCTCCTTAAGGGTTGAAATAAAAAATGATAAGAAAATTCGGAAAATTTGGTATGTTTTTGTATAAAGTATTTAAGAGGTCGTGTTAAAATTTCACGACGATTAGGAAGCTCGTTATTAAAAAATTAACATTTTGTTAAGAACAATATTTAAAAGAAATAAAAAAAAAATTATCAATAAACTTCGTTTTGTTTCCGTTGCTTTCAGTATATTGTAGATATAACAAAATTGAGAGGTGAAAAAAAAAACTTATTGCAAAGTTACATCAGTTTCCATAAGACAGCATTTAATTTGTGAATGTTAATTGTTCAATAACGAGCTTTCTAATTGTCGTGAAATTTTTACACGACCTCTGAAATACTTCATACAAAAACATACCAAATTTTCAGAATTTTATCATCATTCGCGATTTGGGACTCAACATCCTTAAGATGACCGACATGTTTCTTTAAAATGGGGTGATACATGTTATAATCGAAGTATTTATCAGGTCAAAACTAGCAACATTTGTAGCAAAAGTTTGTTGATAACGTTCATAATTCTTTGGTTGAAATACCATTTTTTACTATTTTAGCGCTATCCAGAATGTACCACGAGGAGGTAAAGCCTTCAACATTCCTAGTGTAAGTGTGCGTGTGTGTGTGGGTGTGTGTTTGTTGGGTTTTGGGCGTTTATTTGGGTTTGTTCGATAACCCAAACAAATCCAAACAAGGATAAAGTCTCTTCCACTCGTCACTTCGCCTGAAAATCGTATTCTAACCTAAAAATTATGAACGTTATCAAACAAATTTTTCTTCAAAAGTTGTTAGTTTTGGCCTGATAAATGTTTTAGTCAAAAAATTCACAATCCCATTCAAAAGAACATGTCGGCCATATTAACGTCGCCATTTTGAGTTTTGGACGAAAAAGATTTTTTTCAACGTCCACCTTTAAACCTGAAACGTTTTATTATATTCAATACTTGATCGGAGCAGTATTTGTTGAGATAAATCATTTTCAAAATTAAAACGGGACACTCGGTATATAGATAAATAATGTATATATATATATATATATATATATACATGTACATGAGAGTACACGCGAATAATGCGCGGAAAGAGGAAGAGCGAGGGATGAAACGCGGGCGGTCTCGCAGGGGGTGACTGACGCAAACGGAAGTGCCGGAAGGGGCGGCACGACTTCCGTACTCGTTCGCGTTTCACCTCTTTCCGTTCCTCCTTTTCTCTCTCTATATACACACACACACACAGACACACACGAACATATATATATATATATATATATATATATATATATATATATATATATATATATATATATATATATATGCAGCTCTCTCTCTCTCTCTCTCTCTCTCTCTCTCTCTCTCTCTCTCTCTCTCTCTCTCTCTCTCTCTCTCTCTCTCTCTCTCTCCCTCTCTCTCTTTCTCTCTCGCTTTCTCTCGCCGTCTTTTTCTTTCTCCTTTTTTTTCGGCAACCTACCAACTCCCCTTCTCACTTTCCACCCTTTTTCGCGATCTAACACCAACGCAAAAATGACTTTGCACACATTTCCACTCCTCCTCCACACCCGCCTGCCCTATCACACACGCGATTTTGGGCTGTAAACGAGGAGAAAAACAACTTCAGCCGAAACGTGACATATTGGAGAAGGCAGTCCTCATTTATTTATAATTGTAAAAATAGAATATTGAATTTTTCCATGGGTCGGATTATGGTCGAAATTCGTTGAAAAAGTGCTTAAGATCGAAGCACTCGAAATAAAAAGCAGATGTATGGAAAACATCGGAAAAGTTAAAAAATTATTTAAAGCATTTTCTAAAATGAAATTGTAGAGAATTTTTGAAGACAGATAATTGAATTTCTAAAATAGAAAAAAAATAGATAGTTTGTAAGCTTGAAAAATTGAGTATTGTCTTGCGACTATAATACCAGGCGTTGAATTTTTCAGTATTCGAGTTATATATAGGAACGAATGAGCTTTATGGATGAAAGGAATAATTGTATTGCCCAAATTTGCGTTGATTTATTTTTAGTCTTGGATCAGAGATTATTGAGGAATTTTACTGCTCAGAATGGTGAAGATGAAGTGGACGATCGATTCAAGCATGAAAGCAGAGTGAAGAAAGCCGAGAGTCCCTTGACTCTTCGTTCGTGTGGTTAAGCTCCGAATCGGCGTGGACTTTATAGCGGAAAGAGCGCCGTCGCCATTATTATCGATCCCTCTCTCCTGACGTCTTGTGATATCGTTGAGAATCAGGAAAGGAGAGAGGGGATGAGCAAGAGTACGAGAAGAAGAAAGACAGAGGTGGTGTTCATCAATTTTCATTTATTTAGAACTTTATTATTGATTATATATATATATATATATATATATATCAGTTCAATATCAATCCTATATATAGGACTGAATTTAACAAAAAATAATTATTTTTTTATCCAAAATCATTTTGTTCGTTAAATTCTGTACAAATAAAAAAATTAACCGTTTCAAGCCTGTCGAAGCCGAATTGGAAATCACAAAATCATTAATAGCATTATTGGAGATGAAGAAAATTAAAATCTTCTAAAAAAAATGATTAATTCGAAAACAAATAGTAGGAAAAATGGGCCCATGATGAGACTAATCTTAAAAATCATAGAATAAGTCACTCTATTTTAGAGAATTTTTTGAAAAAAATTAAGAAACGGAATCATTAAAATAAAAATTGTTTTCACTTAAGAAGCAAAAAAAACCGTTGGCATTGATAATTTTCTAAACGAAAAAAAAAAATAGTGGCATTTGTCGATATCGCAATTAGATCGGGAATTATCAGCGTTTAAACGTTTCCAAAACTTCCGAAATCGACATTTTATGGTAGATTATGACTCCTAAAAGAGAAGAGATAAAAGTCTAAAAATTGGTGTTGATATTTTTAAAATTTTAATATTTAACAAAAATAAAATCAATATAATGCTGGAATTTCAGTTTAGTAAAACTCCCACAGTTTTCGACATTTTCGGCTTTATGTTATTTTTTAAAAATCATCTGCTTTTGGCTTTTCGCATGCAATTTCTATAACTGACACGAATCGACAATAACTAAGCAACTTTTTAAAGTAATTGGCACGATATGCGTAGTACATTTGTTTTTCCACTGCAGACTGTCAATGTCAGATGTTCGAATTGGTTTGTATGAAAATTTTGCATAAGATCGTTTTTTCATAAACTTTCCTTAACATTTAAGGTTAAAAAGAAGACTTTTCTAGATAAAACGAATAACCAAAAGTATTTTTTTTTACGCGGGTCAAAAAAGTTATCATTTACGGAAATAGCATGCGAAAAACCGCAAGCAGATAATTTTTATATCGAAAACCGTGGGTATTTCACTCAGCTGAAATTCCACCATGTAGTAGGACATGATTTGACCTGTCGACATTTGCAGGATTATCCATTAATTACAGAACACCCTGTATATACAATATTAATAATAATCAATCATTTATTTTTCATTTATATAAATCGGACTGAAAGTCCTGTATTTTCTGTACGATGTATCGTATACACAGTCACCAGATTGTTGGGTGCCTATAACTGCGCGTGTGTTTTATATGAAAACACCGGATCGGGCGGTATACTTACTATATCGTACGCGGAAGTTCAGAGCGGAAGTACACACCGGGCTCGGTTCAATTTCCGGGATCCGGATAACCCCACAGCTATCGAGTATTCCCGTGGAGTCAATGCGAGATTTCGTAAAACCTTAATACATTTTTTCACAGAGACTCCGAAACGAATAATAAATAATAAATAACAATAAATATACTCATACTTATTATAATATCTTCTTATAAAGAAATCAGATACATACACATACATACATATTCGATATAATTTATATCGAATATATATGTATACATATATATAATTTATATCGAATATATATTAACGATTCCACATATAATCAAATATGTTTTATAAAATTCATATATAAAATATAAGTGAATAGTTGCACACTCAAATTTTGTTATTAATTTGTAAAAAAAAGCATTTTCACGGCCAAAGCGCAAAAAATGCTCGTAACAATCGTAACAATAATATATAAAAGATAATATATATAAATATATAATAAAATGATAATCTCGTAATAATAACTAAGAAATTGATATAGCATTAAGGATTTTTGGAAAATTTTCATGAACATTTTAGACATTGGATTGCATTTTGATGGAACATTTTCAAAAGGGCAGGATCGGGATACCAAGGGAATATCATCGCGTGCAATTTTTTCGTGCAACATTGTTGGGTTATTAAGCAAAGTTATTTGAGAGCATAACTTGTTCGGAGGGCAAAACTCGTTATCTTCAATCCGAGGGGCTTTCTCAATGCCTAGGAGAGCAGATCGAAGGGACCCGGAAGTGCTCAGAACTTCCTATATATCTATATATATATGCTCATACACTCGACGACCCGGAAATTGTCGTCGACCCTTTCCGAGGTCTCGAGACACAAGCCGTGAGTTTTATACACACTCTATCACGACGACTATGATCTGCTCGGGATCACAGTGGCTCGGATATATTTATATGGCTCGAAAAGGAATTTTCGCCCAGGGGATATAGGCGATAAAATCCTTTCTGTCTTCCGCGTTTATATTCCTAGGGTGGTCGTATTTCGATCGCTCGCGAAACTAGCTTTTCCGGACCGTTTCTTGCCATTCCACACTCCCACGTTCATTCGAACCTCGCACCGCAAACACTGCCGAGCTCGTGAAAAAATTCGCGATAGAAAAAAAAAAGAAAGAATTTCCCATATGTAAATTATACCGACGAAGGGAAAAAATCGATTTGAATTTAACTTGATTTATCGCGCGAAAGGTCAAACGTAGAATTCTGACTAAAAAATCTCATCCCTTTTTCACACTCTTCTTTGCATATCTAGTGTTCTTTCGGACACCGGCTTCACGATTCCAATTTTTTTTCCCTTTTTTTTTAAACAAGGAACAGCACTCAACAGTCCGCCGTCTGTTTAGTTTAAACTCATATACGTGACAAAGGATTGAAAACTATTAGACACGTATTTTTTTTACCTGCGGAAAAATGGTTTTAAGGGTGGAAACCACCCCTCAAAGAAAGGCGTCTCGTGGGGTGGTTTTGCAGTTTTGCCCCCACAGGCAGTCCACTGATCTGAATAAGACAAAACCCAAAATTGTGGTAATGAAAAGCGATGAAAAATCCACTATAGAATAATTGAAAAGCAATTAAGGGGTGACAAGCCTTTCCTTGAGGGGTCGTTCCCCCCTTAAAATGTTTTTCCGCAGGTAAAAAAGTACGTGTCCAATAGTTTTTAATGCTTTATCACGTATATGAGTTTCAAAAGAATCGAACGCGGACACTTAATGGGGTATCCCTCTCGGGATGTCCAATTTGAAGGGTCAGTATGATGATTTTTTTTTCTGCTAACACATTGGTTGAAATAAATTGATTTTTTCCCAGCATGTTACACACATGTTTGTGGTTAAAATGTAAAACGTCAGGTTTCTACAAGATCGCCCCAGTGATGCAGGTACTTTCTATGAGTTCGTCAGAGTTGACTTTGGGCTCATTGAGAAAGCGGCAGCTGTTTGTAAGATGGCTAACGATGCAACCACCTTTGGTGACTTTATGAGGGCTGGATTTGGGTTCATTGAGGCTGTGATAACTCTATGCAAGATTGCCAACGATGCAACCACCTACAATGAGTTTGTGGATGCTGGATTTGGGTCGATTGAGGATGCGACAAGCCTCTCCAAGACTGTCAATGGTGTCGCCGCCTTTGATGAGCTTGTGAGGATTATATTTGACTCGATGGAGCCGGCGAAAGCTTTCTGTAAGATTGCCAAGGATGCATCCACTTTCAATGAGGTGGCTAGGCTTGGATGTGGCTTGATTGAGGTTACGACAGGTCTCTACAAGATCGCCAATGATGCAGCTACCGTCCACGAGTTTGTGAGGGCTGAATATGCCTAATTGAGAAAGCGAAAGTTCTCTGCAAAGTTGCCAACGATGCAGCCACCTTCAATAAGTTTATATAGATGCAGTTCGGGCCTCTTTTGAGTGTTCTTGTGCTTTGATGCTCGCTTTCGTTACACGCGAATCGTCCTCAACCCGACGCACACTGTTCCGCTAAAATAGATGCAAAATCGTCAATTTTTAGAATTTCAAGGTCCGGTTGTTCTTAAAATATTCTTGAACGTTCGCACTATAACAATACGCGAAATAACCGATTTTTTATGTTTCCATAGAGGGATACGCCCTTGAGTGATGTTCCTCGTAAGTTCGAATTTTTCACGAGGGCACAGGGCAACTGTGGAAAACTTCTTTCCAAATCAAGCGGCTGGGTTTTTACTAACCGATTTGCGTTCACCATCGGACACTCGCCAAAACTGCCTGCAGTTCGACGCGCGACCGAACGGTCACCCATCCAAGTATTGGCTCAGACCGACCGCACGTCCCCTATTGTTCCAGCGAAAGTTTAATTTTATTCCCCGCATAATCCAATACCCTGTTCGCGTCCCCAATTATCAGTGGGGAAGCGAACTAGATCGGACTTCCGTTCGAATATAGTGCGCGAATCTTTTTTTTTATTACGTGGCAAAAAACGTGCTACAAAGTGGGCACGAATTTATCCTCGTTTCTGCGGGCTCGGAACGTAGGGCAGACACGCGCGCGCTTGTGTGGGCGGGTTGGAAAACGGCGATATTAACCGGATCGTGCTGCCTCCACCCAACGCAGGCAATTAATTTTCCTCGCGAGAGATTCAGCGAGCCGTTGCGAACGCGGATAGAGAAAATTATATATCCGACTGCGCATATGTGTATAGGGATATTAACATTTTCGAGCCTCGGCTACTCTCTCCGGATTTCGTACAGATTCTGACTGGCGAATCCAACGATTTGCGAGAAATTAGCCATCTGATGGAGGCGAGAAAATAATGAGATTTTATTTCTCTCTCGCGCTGTAAACATCCAAAATTAAGTGATCTTTCGCGATTTTTTTGGGCGGAAGGATAAGTGAGAGGACAATGATATTCAAGGATGTTATTAGTCATATCTTCCAGCGAACAAAAAAAAAATCACACAAAAAAATTATACAAAATGGTGACGCTGGAGCCATTCTCGCGAGGAATGTCGAATTTGAGACGCTCTGCGCCTAGCAGTTTAAGGGGTCCGTCCACTTTGGAGCCACGAAAAAAGGCTATTTTCGCGATTTTTTTTGGAGGATTTTATAAGAGATATGAATATAAAAGTTGTTGGGATTGATAAATAAAGTCTCGAGATACATTTTAAAAAATGTTTAATTCATTTTCATTCATTTTTAAGCACAAAAACTATAGTTTAACGCAACGCCTCACAAATAGGTGGGCTAGCTCCATCAAAACTCGGCAACGGCTTGTCTGAAACAAAAAATCAAAGTCCATTAGATTCAGTATGACACCAGCTACAAAGTGACCCTCGAATATAAAGTTTTATCAAAAAATAAAAATATGTCAGATGAAAAACGAAAAGAGTAAAAAAACGCGTTTTTTTCAGTTTTTCGCAAAAAAATAGTAAAAATCAAAATTTTAAAACCATCGAAGGTCATCTTGTTGCGAATCATGTTTACAATATGTGGTTCAAATTTCAAGATAATCGGTTTATTAGTTTTAGAGATACGATGGAGCTAGATTTTGAAAACGTCGTTTTCGCGTTTGAATTTTATACTATGAAAGACTCTTACCTAAACTCAATTAGAAATTCCTGCACCGTACAAAATCCAATATTTCTGAATGTATGTACTTTCGAAAACAGTAAAAAAAATCGATTTGTTGAAATTTTCAAAGTGGACTGGCCCCTTAACTGACGCAAATTTGAATTTGGAAAAAAACATTTGATTTCTATTAATTTACATGAGTATAGCTAGAGAAATTCGTAGGGGAGTTTGAAAATATGAATTTTTGTGTAATTGACTAGCATTTAAGGCCTTAGGCCACAGTAACGGGTATAAAATCATGTGCGATTTTTTTTTCGTATGAAACAGTGATTTTCTCATCAAATTAATTGCACATCTGTTTAGTATGAATATCAAGCTGTTAGAAAAAATATATATTTTTTTGCTCGAAACTTCTCCAAACAGCTTTTTTCCAATTGGCGTGACAAATAACTTCAACAATTTTCACTCGATTTACTTCAAATTTAAAAGTTATGTTCCTAATTGCATTTCGCAGAGAAGTGCGTATGGAATTTCTGTTTAATCGATTTTTTGTTTTTTGTTCTAGGTAAAAAATTGTGGATGCTAAATGTTACGCCGCGGAGCGCCTAAAAAACAGATAACAAAAGAAAATATTAGTAGTCGGCCATTGTGTACATCGAAAAAAAAAACATTTCTAACAGATTGATATTCATACTAAATAGATGTGTAACTAATTTTATGAGTGAATCACTTTTTCATTCGAAAAAAAATTGTTAAATTCGCACATGATTTTATACTTGTTACTATGGCCTAAGGCCTCAAAGTAAAAATTCAATTTTCGACAGAAAAAAAGAACAATCATTTGTTAATAACTAATGTTATAAATAACTCATGGAAAATCCTGTACGTATTTCTCTTGGGAATGTTATTTTAAGGATGTGCTCAAAATTCAGAGTGAAACGAATGAAAATTGTTGGAGTTATGCTGCCTGCCGTTTTGAAAAATTGTGTTCCGAGAAAAACGGCCGACGTCTCGCACACGGGCCAGCCACTGCCACCGCAAACCCAAACGGGCCTGCGATTTGCAGGTACCAAACGTTCCCCTTATTCTAGATGGTTCAAAGCATCTCTTAAAGCAAGTTTAAAAAATCTTTTCTTTTAAATTCTACCGTAGTGTTGCCCCTTAAGGAGTTATGTCCAGTTGTAGTAATTGAAAACAGCTCATTATCTGGGATTTTTTAAAGAAAATCCTCATGATAAATTTCGACAAAAATTAGGTATTTGAAAAGGTATCATCTGAAGATCATTCTGTAATTTTGTGTGGAAAGATATTTAACCATAATCGATTTACAGCCGATGTCCGGGAAGCATCTCTCAAAAACGTTTTTTGCGGTGAGCAATGCTCTTCTGAACTACGTTATCTAAACAACATAAAAAAATCAAACAAATTTCGTTTATCCGATTTTGATATTAGTTGATCCTATGATTAACTAAAAGTATTTCTGAAATATCGAATTAAAAAAAAATAGCGCGTGTTCAGTCAATTTTGATTTTTGGGCAACGAATGTCCATTTTTCAACTAGGCACATTCCCTTTAAAAAGCAAGCTGCACCTCATAAATAATTGTATTTTTGTTTTGTTAGGTTTGCGTTTTCTCATAGACGGAGCTTCATTTTTGTGAAAAAGAAATGGAGTTTTTCATGCGCAGAGTGACCGAAATTTCTGAAACAATCGAACAAACTCACTAAAAAAAAAATAGATAACAAAATCTCATTTGAAAGTAAAATTCTTGGTATCTTAAATTTTTTATTTATTTTCGTATTTTTGATTTTGAAAATCTTGTTTTAAAGAAGTAAACTAAATTTAAAATAGCATAAAAATGGATCGGAAACAAAGTTGCTGTATAAACATATATATATATATATATATATATATATATATATATATATATATATATATATATATATATATATATATATATATATATATATATATATATTCTAATATATAATAATATATATTCTAATAGTTAAAATAATAAGTACGAAAATGCATTTCTAAGGCTTAGCATGACGTCCCTATTACTTCGACCAACACTGCACATGTGTACGCGCACATCTGTATACACCCATAAGTAGCCCGTCCTACGAACAAGGCACAGTAGTGCACAGCTAATGGTGAGTATATAAGGCAAGTGCCGTTGAATGAACAATTTACCGCAATTAGGACTTAACCCACTTCCTAAACGTCGTCGGAGTGCGGTCTCCCGAAGTACAACCGGTCTCAAATTCGTGCACGCTGGAGATCTCTCTGTAGTTATAAATTTTCATAATTGTCCTTTCACGATTATTTTATCGTAAAAACCGCCGAAAAAGTTAAACGCAGGCGGGACACTTCGCGCGGTTGTAAAAGACAGCAGGTTGCCTCAGACGCTCATCTTGATGGGCTCGTGTTGTGTCCCGGCAGGGGGGGATTGGAATCCTCGCCACTATTGCAATTGGGCAAGTTGGACGAAAGAATTTACGAGCTTCACATCGGTTGGTTAAGATACTTTTAAACGAGATTTTTTTTTCTGATGATCATGATTTTTTTCCAAGTAAGATTTCTTTGCCATTTTTTGGATTAGCGTTTATTTTATTCCTAATTCTGGGTATTACGTGCTATTTTTCATTTTTATCAATCGTTAAAAATGACGGGGGGATCGCACGGTCTTGTATACTGCTTTTTCAATACTGGCGTGCCGTATAGCGAAAAAACTTATCGACCAATTCTAATGAAATTTGGTTTGAATCTTTCTAACCTTATTCTCTAAAATACGAACCTAAATTTTTTTGAAAATTATTTTAAACAAGTATTTTTTTTATTGCAAAATGTAGTCATTTTTCCGGAACATTCAATCATTTTGTTTCAAAGCCTACCATTTTATTGATTTTCAACATTTCTTACGTTTCCTTGGTTCATATTCTGCGTATGAGTGTTAACGAAAGACGAATCTTCGTTGGTTATTTTCAGATCAATGCCGCCGACGCCACGTGTCACGCCGTCTGACAACATCCGCTGCAACCCGTTCGAAAGACCGTACCTCGCCATTTAAAGGTTAAAAAAGGGCATGTAACAGCCAAAAGTAGTAATTAAACATTCCCCAAGTCTAAAAAATGGTGAATATCATTCTTTAAAAAAAAATATCACGAAAATCAGCCATTCTTCTTCGCCTTGAGATTTCTCTCCCCTTAACGTGTGCGATATAGCAGGTTGCGCATTTTATATCGGGAGTTATGTTCGCGAGTGTCTCAGTAAGTGCCCGGGGTCCATTTTGCCCCGCATCCAGACCAGACGGTTCGCTCTTTGGACCAGAAAGGTCGAATCGATTTGCAGAGATGCGGCTGCTGGTACATGAACGATTTATGTTTTCGTCTTCCTCGGCCTTCACAGCGCGATTTAATTTTGCATAATTGCATTTTGGATAATTGCTGTTTAGGAGACACGGCTGGGATGTTGCCTTCTGGTTGAGTTTTCCCTGAAGAGTCATATGTGACGGCGCTCCAGACGTCGTCATAAAGGATTTACATGACGGTCTTCCACGAGCTTTATAGCATGAGGTTTCAGGATATGGGTCGTGTGTATTTTGGAATTTCGAGGGTTATTAAGAATTGCATACCAACGTAATTATAAAAAGCATGCTTCCTAAATAATCAATATGCACAATCACATGCCCGGGGATAAAAAAATGGAGGCAAATCACGCTTGAGAAGTCTGCGTAAGCTTCAAATTTCAAAAATGTGATTTTCTTATTGCATAGTTTTATAGCCTCGAGTCTTAAGTCTAAGCAACAAAGATTTTGTAAAAGTTCCAACAGATTGTTCCAAAAGATGTATCGATTGTGTGTAAAATCCCAACTTCGTCATCCCGACACTCTCATCAGAAAAACAATATTGAAAATCGATCTACTTTTCAGGCCCCAAGTTCATGCAGACCTGTTAGGATAACAATCGCTTTTTCTCAGCTTCCGGCGGATCCAGATGGAACAAAGTGCAGATAAATTACACTGCAGTTTCGTAATATCGGTGTGATTTTTTTTGTCGTGTGAACCGCCCAATCCGAGAGCAATTTCAGGAAACACCGTTTTGTCAATTTTAGCGGAGACTTGTATATGATTATCATTACCCGCTCGTTGTGTGACGCTTGATCGAAACTCGTGTACGAGCATCCGGACTGAATGGATGGAGATCGTTTGGAAATTGGCCTCAGCCAGGAGGCTCCCTCATGTATTATCTAAATATTCATATATCATATTCATAACTGCGCCACATATATATATATATATATATATATATATATATATATATATATATGTTGGGTGTACATATATGCATACGCAGTTTCCATACACATTCTTCATGTATAACTAAACGGAAGACTCGGCCTCTGGTTTCGCCGTAAGGCCGAACATCCAATTGAGATCGTTTCGACTCGGGCTCGCGTCAATCTAAAACCCTACCGGCAGAAGTTTTGTCCCTCGTTTCGAGCCTCGACGGCGTTCGTTCTCCTGAACGAAAAAAAACGTTTTTCGTACCAATTTGGGTGAAAACTTCATCATGAGTACCGTAGAATATGTTGAACACTTGAAAAAGTATAAAATAGATGGTGAAAACGTATCGATTGGTCGTTGGGAGAACGAAGAATCCGGTGAATTTCATTCCAGTCGCGAATTGCTCGACGACCCCATGCGCTGCGTTAATTTAGACAATTTGCGACGTGGTGCGGTCGTACACGATATTCATATATATATATACATATATGGTCGTGTCGACGCACGTTCTCTCATTCTCTTTGCGCTCCACCGAGTCCCTTGGTCCATCTTTTGCTCTCTTGCTCTCGTTTATAGCTCCACACACTGCAGACCACACCACACTCCACCACCCAATGCTGCATGAAATTTTCACTGCTGGTATGGGCGGTGCGAAGCCCGGCATCGGCAATCCTGGTATTTCATCCGCGTCGTCATGCCAACCAGCTGGCGTTCCAGAATAAACGACACGGCAACGCGACACTCGACGAGGTGTGGATGGTTTTTGGTTTGATTGAGCTTCCAAACAGCTATTTGCAAGATTGCCAACGATGCAACTGTCTCCAACGAGGCAATGAGTCGGTGAGGGCTGGATTTGGCTTCATTGAGGGTTAGACAGCTTTCCGAAGATTGCCAATGATGCAACTGCATTCAACGAGCTTACGAGAGGTGGATTCGAGTTGATCGAGGGTGCGATAACTCTGTGCAAGATTGCTGAGTGACCTTTGATGAGTTCGTGAGGACTGGATTTGGATTGCTGGAGCTTGCGACGGCTTTCTAGAAGATTGCCAATGATGCAACCACCTTTAACGAGGCTGCTAGGCTTGGATTTGACTTCATTGAGGTTACGGCAGGTTTCTACAAGATCGCCAATGATGCAGCCACCTTCCATGACTTTGTCAGCGTTGAATTTCGGCCAATTGAGGAAGCGGCAGCTCTCTGCAAGACGGCTAACGATGCAACCACCTTTGGCGACTTTATGAGGGCTGGATTTGTGTTGATTGAGGCTGTGACAGGCCTCTCCAAGATTGTCAATGATGTCACCGCCTTCAATGAGCTTGTGAGGATTATATTTGACTTGATGGAGCTGGCGAAGGCTTTCTGAAAGATTGCCAATGATGCAACCACCTTTAACGAGGCTGCTAGGCTTGGATTTGACTTCATTGAGGTTACGGCAGGTTTCTACAAGATCGCCAATGATGCAGCCACCTTCCATGACCTTGTCAGCGTTGAATTTCGGCCAATTGAGGAAGCGGCAGCTCGCTGCAAGACGGCTAACGATGCAACCACCTTTGGCGACTTTATGAGGGCTGGATTTGTGTTGATTGAGGCTGTGACAGGCCTCTCCAAGACTGTCAATGATGTCACCGCCTTCAATGAGCTTGTGAGGATTATATTTGACTCGATGGAGCTGGCGAAGGCTTTCTGTAAGATTGCCAATGATGCATACACCTTCAATGACCTCTATCCTCGCCGCTATCATTTCTACTCGTCAATTGCATCTTTCAATGGGCTTCCCTGGCTCATTGATACCCCATCGTCGATACAATACAAATTCAAGCATACAAGTGAGCCCATCCGCTCGCAATGGCAAACCATCCCATACAACCAGGTTCCCTGGTAGTTGCGTGCCGCAAACTCCCTCCACGTCGCGCGTCATCCTCGCACGCCACCGCGAACACGTGCAACCGAGCAAACCAGAAAACAAAAAGCCAAGGACGATTCTTCCCGGCAAAATCGAAAAGCGCGACGCGCAGAGGGAACATAATATCCGCAGGTATCGGGAACGGAGTACTTCGCGGAATAATTCCCGGATGATCGGCGAATATACATCTCACTGTGATCCACGAAGCTTCGGGCGCACCGTACCTACACGTATACGTACGTACGCTCAAGTGAACAGAACCAAACCGCAAGGGGGACAACAACGACGAAGGACGGTGAAGCAAACTCGAGCAAAGTCGCGAGGATATCGATGTTCGCGTTTAAGGATGTTGTCCCTATGAAACATGTTAATGTTAATTGTTCAATAAATAGCTTCTTAATCGTCATGAAATTTTTACACGACCTCCTGAATACTTCGTGTAAAAACATACCAAATTTTCCGAATTCTATCATCATTACTTCAACCTCCTTAAGGGTTGAAATAAAAAATGATAAGAAAATTCTGAAAATTTGGTATGTTTTTGTATGAAGTATTTAAGAGGTCGTGTTAAAATTTCACGACGATTAGGAAGCTCGTTATTAAAAAATTAACATTTTGTTAAGAACAATTTTTAAAAGAAATTAAAAAAGATGTATCAATAAACTTCGTTTTGTTTCCGTTGCTTTCAGTATATTGTAGATATTATAAAATTGAGAGGTCAAAAAAAAAACTTATTGCAAAGTTACATCAGTTTCCATAAAACAACATTTAATTTGTGAATGTTAATTGTTCAATAACGAGCTTCCTAATTGTCGTGAAATTTTTACACGACCTCTGAAATACTTCATACAAAAACATACCAAATTTTCAGAATTTTATCATCATTTGCGATTCGGGACTCAACATCCTTAAGGGGCTCGCGTGTCGTCGCACTTCCCTCTTTTGGTCGCATTCGCGACTCCCGCGCGGCCGGAATGTTTCATCGCGACTGCGTGTGCAACTGCAATGAGTTATTGCCAATGGTGGCGTTTCTCGCGGAGGAGTCGTTGCAGTGATCTAAACATCATTGGCGAAAGAATGAGGTGTATAGTACACGGAGAAAAATACGGTCTCAAATTCTAATACTGGTTGCCAGAATTCTAATATTCAGTGGTAGGAAAGTATAGCAATTTACTGCCAGTTCGGAATTCTAAGACTTGTTGTTATAGAAGTGTAAAAATGATTCTCACACCGTATAGTAAAAGTGATGCGTGTATATTACATTTGAAACTATTCTCGCATAGGCGCGAGTCCTATATACTGTATGGTAAAAATAATGCGTGCTGCGTAAAATTTTTTGTAAAAAAAAAGTTATTAGTAAAATGTGACTTTGTATATCGTACTTTTTGTAGAATACTGGAAATTAATTGTTCCAATTCCGTGGAAAATAGTTTTTGAATACTACAAAAAATCACAATATGCCGAATAAAATGAATTATTTGTATAAGTTTACGTGCCATATCGTAGGTTAAAATTTAAATTTCTTTATTATTACTATACCATAATTACAATTTTTATCTTCCATTCAATACTTTTCGATATTTAATGATATTTTTTTAGAAGCATAGTATTAAGGGGTTACCCCTACTTGCGATTTTGAAAAAATCGATTTTTTTTATTACATTTTTTTTGAAGTATAAGTATCTGAGAATATGTCCTGAAAATTTCAAGTCCATCCGAACAAAATTGACTGAGATATGAGCGTTAAAAGAGAAGAATCCGTGAATTGAAGAACTGAAATTGAAACTTTAAACGCGTTTTTCTCAAAACGGCATTTCTGAAGTCGGTGACCAAGATTACTCGAACACTAATGAACCGATCTTCTTGAAATTTTGCAGGCTTATTTAATACATAAAAATGTAGTCTTTAATCGTTCGATTTTTTTTTCTAAAAAAATGGCCGTTTTATAGCCAAAAAACGGCCGTTTTTTTCGTTAAAATCGAACCATTAACTTTGACTGTCCGCCATTCTGTGAAAAATGAATATATTTTAAAATCGTTCGATTAAAGACTAGTTTATATTTATATTTGACTAAATCCATCCGCTTTTTTTTTCAGATGATCCACTTCGCCGCAATGTTGGTCACCGCAAACCGTGTATATAAAAACATTATTTCATTGACGGCCATTTGCCACTAAACAATGTAATATTTTTCAATAAAAAAATTACTGAAAGTTCTACAACATGTGTTCTTTAAGATAGTATATTGATCGATTGAAAAAGTTTTGTAGTCGTCTTTAAAAAAATTCATGAAAAAGGCTTTTTTTTTGCGCTACAAGTGGGGGTAACGCCTTAATTCTACACTTCGAGGCCCCTGTTTTCTCCGTGTATCGGTATTTCTTGCGGTTCTTTGTTCAGGTCTCTCCTCGTACCGATCATGCTACCTCACCTGCATCTGTACTTTTCTCTTTATATATATATATATATATATATATATACAGATATATGTATATGTTTATACTTTTTCCCCCTTTTCTCTTTTATCGAAGTATGAGAGAAAAAGAGAGAGTAAATACAGGCACAAAAAAACGGACCTGTATTCTGGCGAGACAACCCCGATGTAATTCGATCACGCGTGGCGTGCTCGTAGGGACGACAAGAAGGCCGAAGAAGAGACGAACGACGATACGGTGTACTTCGGTCGGAGATAGCATCGCTTTGCGAGGCTTCCTCAGCACACTACTACTTGACTACTAGACGTGCGATAAGAGACGGAGTGATTGGCATATTTATACGCTGTGCAGGAGAATCCCTCTATTGCGGTGCACCAATTCTTCCACTTCTTCGTCATTCCACAGGGTCTTCTTTGGAACAAGTGATGTTGGAATTATTTCGTTGATGAAAAAGGGAAATCGTTGTGATTAGATTATATACGGTGATTGTGGGTACGTATTCGAAGATATGTAAAGCTGCGAGAAAACCGGGGCGGAAATTGTCGTAGGGATCCAATTGGATTCCTATACTAGTTCCCACCTCGCGCTAAGGATCCAATGGATCGTTGCGTTGGATCCGTACAGTAGAATGTCGCGATCGGAGAGTGGATTCTAATTGAGATTCCCCATCGGAATCCAGGGTACGAATCCAATCTGAATCCGAAAGGATTTACACATAATCGGACAGAATCCGATACGATTCTTGGTGGATCTCATCGCATTGTGTGCAGTGATTTTTTAATGAATAAAAAGTATAAATATTGTCGCAAGTTTAAATTGCTTTGAGAAGTATTTCTTAAAAATCGATTCGAATCACGTTACCGAAAATCCACTGTAGTTATTGCTCTCCACATGTACACGCTCACAGGCGTGCAGGTTATGTTTCA
This sequence comes from Ophion costatus, assembly GCA_951751655.1. Taxonomy (NCBI): domain Eukaryota; kingdom Metazoa; phylum Arthropoda; class Insecta; order Hymenoptera; family Ichneumonidae; genus Ophion; species Ophion costatus. Next base: position 10,288,313 of record OX632366.1, on the reverse strand, counting down.
ACCCGTCGTGTTTTTTCTCGTGACTTTTCGCGTGTTTTTTATTATTATCGAAACGTAAGTATTCGCAAACGGCGTTCACCGGGAAACAGTGCAGAATCGAATTGGATCCCAATGAGGTGTCACCGTGTGCGGTGTCCATAACAAACCCTTATAGAGCTACGAATGCATATTGGGAGCCCCCAACAAATTTGTACACGGGATGACGAAAGGATATTTCTTTAACGATCCAACAAATTCGGGGTGGGAATGTCACATGAAAAAATTTCAAACACGTCAATCGGGAAATAGCGCGGAATCCACGTGGATTCCATTGTGAACTCCGACCTTCTGAGTCTCCCTAAAATTCCATACTGACATTCAATTATTTTTTTAATCAATGTCCCACGACGGCTACAAGCTTTTCTATGGTTTTTTTTTATGAGTTCTATATGCAAAAACTTTTGAATGCAAAAACGATGTTTTCTTCCGAAGGATCCAACGAATTCTGGGTGAGAATTCGAAATGGAAAATGTCGAAACGACGTCAGTAGGGAAATAGCTTGAAATCCACGTGGATTCCAATCTGGGGTTCATACGTGTGGCGTCCCTGTAAAATCCGTATAGGGATGCGGTAGGAGCTGGGGGTTGCCGGACAATTTTTTGCACGGGAAGGCTCGGATACTCTTATATATAGAAGGTGTACGAGAGACCTGATACCTGCGAGGTTTGTATTCACCCGGCGGTGTGACGTTCCGAGAGATCGAGTCTCTCGCTACTTCTCTCTCTCTCTCTCTCTCTCTCTCTCTCTCTCGCCCTCTCCCTCTCTCTCTCTCCCTCCCTCCCTCTTGGCGTCTCGGCCACTTCCGGTACAGGATGAATGCCACCATGCTGTCACCGCACGGGGCGCGAGGTGCGTTAGTCGCACTTTGCGAATCTCTTCTCTCATCTCTTCCCCCCATACGTATGCACGCACCACACGTATATCTGTCTCGTGCGCTTCTCGGCGCCCAGCCACGAATTATTCGTTTTATTTATTTTTTTGTTTTTTTTTTTGAGCGAAAGAGAATCGAATCCGATGATCGAGATATCGCAAACGTGCAACTGTTGAAGATCGGGAGGATCGCGATCACGTTGGTCGGAAGCTGCGGTTGCGGATGGAAATAAAAGAGACGCGGCAGCTGCTCGCGTGATCGGGAGAACTAACGATAAGAAAACGTGTGGATCAATGTGTGTATATATATATATATATATATATATATATATATATATATATATATATATATATATATAGGGAAAGGTGATTGTCAAGTTATTCGACTTCGTGCGTGTATATATCCTTCCCCTATATATATATATATGTGTGTGTGTGTGTGTATGTATATACTATGAGGACAGTCTTCGAAGTCGAATAACGAAAGCTGTTTCGAGAAGTTTTGAATAGTCGCCCATTTTGTACAACGAACAAAAAAAATATTTTCTAACAGCTTGATATTCATACTAAATAGATGTGTAATTAATTTTATGAGTGAATCACTTTTTCATACGAAAAAAAATTGTTAAATTCGCACATGATAATTGTTCACTAAATAGCTTCTTAATCATCATAAAATTTTTACACGACCCCCTGAATACTTCATGTAAAAGCATACAAAATTTTCAGAATTCTATCACCATTACTTCAACCTCCTTACGGGTTGAAATAAAAAATGATAAGAAAATTCTGAAAATTTGGTATGTTCTTGTATGAAATATTTAAGAGGTCGTGTTAAAATTTCACGACGATTAGGAAGCTCGTTATTAAAAAATTAACATTTTGTTAAGAACAATTTTTAAAAGAAATAAAAAAAAATTTATCAATAAACTTCGTTTTGTTTCCGTTGCTTTCAGTATATTGTAGATATTATAAAATTGAGAGGTCAAAAAAAAAACTTATTGCAAAGTTACATCAGTTTCCATAAAACAACATTTAATTTGTGAATGTTAATTGTTCAATAACGAGCTTCCTAATTGTCGTGAAATTTTTACACGACCTCTGAAATACTTCATACAAAAACATACCAAATTTTCAGAATTTTATCGTCATTTGCGATTTGGGACTCAACATCCTTAAATTGAAATTCCAGCATATAGTATGACATGATCCGGCCTATCGACAGTTGTCGGATTATTCATAACAGGACACCCTGTATACATGTATGTTCTTACCAGAAATTGAATACATAAATCTGCGCTGAGACTCGTAAAAAGGGACGGGGCAAGGATTGGAGAGAGCACGAAAAAAAAAAGGAAACTAAAGATGAGAAAAAGGAAAAGATCGCGAGGCGAGCAGGATTGGTGAGCTGGAAATTTGGTAAAAAAAATATAGCAACGAAATACGTAGGTAAAAATTATTCCAGCTGTGTTCTATTGTCAATCCACGTTTGGCAAAGAGCATGGTATGGTTCCACACTTTTTCGATAAGGTTTTTGCATAGACACACGCAGATATGTGTTTTGTTGAATAATTTCTGAAAACTGAGCGAGTCAAACGCGTGAGATAATTTTTATATATATATATATTTTTTTTTTCGTTTTCTTCGTCTTCGAGTCTCAGGTGTCGTGTGCTGTCACGCACAAATGTACCTTGTGTACACAAGTATACGATATTACGTGCGACGTATACACGAAGATGGGCCGGAGTAAAGTATACGTGAAAAAAAAGGAATGGAATGAAATATATGTCCGTGCTTCAATTTGAGCGATAAATCAAATACCAAGAGTACCGAGTGTCTGATAACTTACGAATGTTCGAATGTTCGACTCGGCAGAATCTGCAGGCATACCGATCTACATTTTGATGCCGTTTTGAAAGAAGATTAATGCTATGTCGATACTTTAAGGAATATATGCCATGTGTCCTACTGTCATCTTGAATAACCACATGGAAGGTAGAATGTATTTATGTGAGAATAAATTAGAAAAGTGAAGACTACGTGGACAGGTACCATTGCCGAAAAATGTTAGGTTGAAAAATGAAAGAAATGATGCGAGGTATATTTTATCGATAGTCTGTTTTTGCAACAATAATAAAGTAATAATATTATCAAATTATAGGGTTTGTATATTCTAGCGAAGATTTTCGATTGGAAAAAAACGCCTTTAATAATTTGTTACTAACAAGTGGATGAATGACAAATGAAAAGTAGATAAACATATAAAAATTTGCCAACTTTGAGTTTTTTTCCCATTTGAGAAATATTGACGGACAGTGAAGTTATTATTGTTTAAAAAATTGAACGTGAAGTTACGATTGTTCGTATAGGTGGTTCTGACAGCTAGAGCGATCTCAAATAAAACATAAAAAATATACTTTCAAAATAATAATAAAACTTTGGAATTATTGGATACTTTTTTGAAATTTGGAAAAGTATGTGAATGGCAAGCTGTCGAAAAAGTTCGATTTTCGACCAGCAAATACTTTTAACTATTTGTTATTGATAAATGGATAAGCATATAAAAAACCATCCGGTTATACGATAGAAAATGGTATCAACTATGCTCCGTCAAAATTTTAAGTTAGTCGGGCGTGTAGATTTTGATATACGACTTGCACCGTTTCACAAAACATTTTCGAGAAAAACGAAAGAAAATAGGGTAAATCGCGCTAGTTCGTCACAGCGGACAGGGCGATCTGACCCTTCACAAAAATCATCAAAACTCGCTCAATTTTTTAGAATTCTTACGAAATATTGATTGCAAATGAATATCAAGACTCTAGCCTATATGCACTAAAGATATCGTATTTTTTAAGGGATGAAATACTGTTAGGCGACGAAAAAATTCGCTGATTTTCATGACTTTTTTTTAAAGAAAAGTTTTATTGACCATTTTTGAAACTCAGCGTATGTTTTATTACTACTTTTGGCTGTTAGATGATATTTTTATTTTCTCCATCTTTAAAAATGGCGGAGGTGTGGCAGGGTCTTTAAAACTGCATTTTCAAAACTGGCGTGACGTGCAGCTAAAAAACTAATTGACCGATTCTGATGAAATTTGGTATAAATCTTTCTCACTTATTGTCATAATCCTAAATACCTTGGAGAATAAAACGAAAAACATTTTATTGCAAAATATAGCCATCTTTCTCAGAAAATTCAATCATTTTGTTTCAAAGCGTACCATTTCATCGATTTTCAACATACTCCCCTTTTTCTTGGTTCATATGCTGCATACGAGTGTTAATAAGAGAAAAATCTTCGTCGATTTTTTTTCAAATCAATCTCGCCGACGCCACGCGTCACGCCGTCTGACAACGTCCGCCGCAACCCGTTCATAAGACCGTGTCATGCCTCTCCATGTTTTAAATTGACAAAAAATATTTTAAAAATACCACGTGACAGCCTAAAGTATTAAGGATGTTGAGTCCCAAATCGCAAATGATGATAGAATTCTGAAATTTTGGTATGTTTTTGTATGACGTATTTCAGAGGTCGTGTAAAAATTTCACGACAATTAGGAAGCTCGTTATTGAACAATCAACATTCACAAATTAAATGTTGTTTTATGGAAACTGATGTAACTTTGCAATAAGTTTTTTTTTTGACCTCTCAATTTTATAATGTCTACAATATATTGAAAGCAACGGAAACAAAACGAAGTTTATTGATAAATTATTTTTTATTTCCTTTAAAAATTGTTCTTAACAAAATGTTAATTTTTTAATAACGAGCTTCCTAATCGTCGTGAAATTTTAACACGACCTCTTAAATACTTCATACAAAAACATACCAAATTTTCCGAATTTTCTTATCATTTTTTATTTCAACCCTTAAGGAGTTTGAAGCAATGATGATCGAATTCTGAAAATTTGGTATGTTTTTACATGAAGTATTCAGGAGGCCGTGTAAAAATTTCATGACGATTAAGAAGCTATTTATTGAACAATTAACATTTACATGTTTCATAGGGCCTCAAGATCCTTAATAAAACATACCCTAAGTTTAAAAAAAGGTGAAGAAATCTTTCTTCAAAAAAATCATGAAAATCAGCAAGTTTTTCCTCGCCTGGTAGATATCTGCCCCCTTGAATTTGAAGCTTACGCAGGTTGCTTGAGGGCGGGAATGGTGATGAACTCGATGATCTCACGTCGAACTACCGTTGACTGCCAGACACTCGTCATTACGGGGCAAACGGCGTTGCAGCGTTGATGCATAAGGCACAAGTGACCTGGTATTCCGTCAGGATTGTTTGCTCATATCCAAGCCCGCATCACCGCCTACCCAGTTTTCCTACGCTTCCTTCTCAGCATCATCAAGCATGGAGGGTCCCCGGGCTTGGCGGTGGCCCCGGGGCAAAATCGCTTACCGAGACCCGGCGGCTGCCAACTCGCGGTTTCCTGGTAAATATAACGTTATAAGCGCCCGCAACGTTCTTACGTTTGCGTCTAGGCCGCGTCGTTCGCGCGCCTCTCAAACACGCTACACACCAAGTTCAGTTCACATCATACGATGATGTACCGTGAACGCGCGTGTGTCCGCATATTGACGATTTACGGGACCATCGATTTACCGGTGTGTGTGCGTATACCCACCGACCACGACCTCGTCTCGACTCCTGCGACTCGGCGCACTTTTTCTTTCGTTCCCTCAACGCCGCGGAAAAACTTGCTCCGCCGTGATTCTTCCGACAAACGGGGGCCTACATAAATTACGTAACGCGAAATTTCCCAATTTTTACCCCCCCCCCCCCCCACCCACGTAACAGAACCGTTACGCATGGCCTCAACCCCCCCTCCTATTCCGTTACGTAACGGGTGCTGTGTCGTCAATAAATGCGTTTTTTTTTTCAAAGAAATAACTAATTATAAAAGGATCGGGTTTATACTCATTTTATGAAGTATATATTCATCTAGTTTGATAGCAATTTTTATGATTAAAAAAAAAATTAACCCTGATTTGGCGACAAAAAAAATTCTCTTCATTGTCCCATCGATATTTTTATGAAAGGTTACCTGTAAATAAAAAGTCACCAATTTATCGATATCTGTACGAATGTAGCTATCGTTATGCGTAGCCGTTTTTATTTCGATTTTTTTTTACAAGGTGACGATAGTTTGGATATTTTTTTTTCTATCTTCAAGGCCCTTTTTTGTTTGGGTCAAGCAATGCTTCAGAATAGTAATGATCAACATTTGAAAAATCAGCTACGTATAATCTTAGCCACTGCGAGTACAAAAGTGCTTTTGAACAATTGAAAATCGGTTGATACGTTTTTGAGTATTCGCTGTGACAAGGTCGAAAAAAGTAGTTTTGAGAAAATCGCGATCAAAGTTTTCGTTCCGTTTTTCTTGATATAAAGTTATGTTTTTTGTTTCTAGAATATTGATACTTGCATTAAAGTATCAAGTCGCGGGCGGTATGGCGGTTTTTCATCTTCATTATATTTCTCAAAATAATAAGAGCTTGCACTTCATCTATTCTGAACGATGAGTTTTTAATTTTAAATACTTGAACATGCAGAAATTTTGCTATTTTTGACAGTTCTAAAATGGTGACGTAACGCAAACCTCGACCCCCCCCCCCTCCACGTACGTATACCGTAACGCCAGGCCGACCCCCACCCCCAATTGCCTTACGTAATTTATGTACGCCCCCTAAATAGTCCAATAAAGAAGACGAAAACCCAGCAATTTTTAGCATAGATTATGATTTTTTGACGGAAGGTAGATGGTTGCATACCGAACGTAACCCCGATAAAATGTTGGGTACCAATGTTTTGTTTTTTTGTTCTAGGTCAAAAATTGTGGATGCTAAATGTCACGCCGCTGAGCGCCTAAAAAACAAAGATAACAAAAGAAAATATTAGTAGTCGGCCATTTTGTACATCGAAAAAAATATATATATTTTTTCTAACAGCTTGATACTCATACAAAATAAATGTGTAATTAATTTCATGACTAAATCACTTTTTCGTACGAAAAGAAAAGATGTTAAATTCGCACATGATTTTGTACCCTTCACTGTAGCCTGAGGCCTTAAGGGGTTACCCCCACTTGCGATTTTGAAAAAATCGATTTTTTTTAGTTGCATTTTTTTGAAGTATAAGTATCTGAGAATATGTCCTGAAAATTTCAAGTCGATCCGAACAAAATTGACTGAGATATGAGCGTCGAAAGAGAAGAATCCGTGAATTGAAGAACTGAAATTGAAACTTTAAACGCGTTTTTCTCAAAATGGCATTTCTGAAGTCGGTGACCAAGATTACTCGAACACTAATGAACCGATCTTCTTGAAATTTTGCAGGCTTATTTAATACATAAAAATGTAGTCTTTAATCGTTCGATTTTTTTTTTCGAAAAAAATGGCCGTTTTATAGCCAAAAAACGGCCGTTTTTTTTCGTTAAAATCGAACCATTAACTTTCACTGTCCGCCATTTTGTGAAAAATGAATATTTTTTAAAATCTTTCGATTAAAGACTAGTTTATACTTATATTTGACTAAATCCATCCGCATTTTTTTTTCAGATGATCCACTTCGCCGCAATGTTGGTCACCGCAAACCGTGTATATAAAAACATTATTTCATTGACGGCCATTTGCCACTAAACAATGTAATATTTTTCAATAAAAAAATTATTGAAAGTTCTTCAAGATGTGTTCTTTAAGATGGTATATTGATCGATTAAAAAAGTTTTGTAGTTTTCTTCAAAAAAATTCGTGAAAAAGGCCTTTTTTGCGCTACAAGTGGGGGTAACGCCTTAACGAGAAGATCGATAGCTGAGATGGGTCGCATCTCTATCGGTAAAATTCGCTACCGGTAGAAGAGCAGCGATGGAAAAGGCGATGTCTCGCGGAGAGCCGTAGGACGTGTTGCAAGAAGAAGCGGAAGGTAACGTTAATTTCGCAGAAGTCGACGGGAAAAACGGTGCTCCCGTGTGTCTGGGTATACGAACGAAAGACAGAGAGACAGAGACAAAGAGAGAGAGAGAGAGAGAGAGACCTGGTGAACTTCCTTGAAGGTAAACACTATATCGGCCAGAGAGCCGCGAGGGCAACAACGGTATCCGCATGACTCCCAACAGCGTGTATCGTGGTCCCGTCCCGTCGTCGTGCCGTCATCGTCGCCCTAAAGGAATCTTTCCTAGTTCGAGCTCCGCCGTTTCCACGGATCCGCGATCACATTATTCTCAACTTTGCCACGCGATTCTCGTCTCGCTTTCGCATCTATAAGCACCGTATTACTGTTGCTCGAATTGTTTACGGCAGCGGCAACAAATATCAACTCGCCTACGTAAGGTCAAAGAAAGGAACAACGAATGAGACGAAATTGGGGTGCGGTGATGCAAGAACACTCGCTGATGCGACAATAGAGAACTGATCTGATTGATTTGCGTCTTACTTGTGTTGTAGAATCGTAATGTCTGTCGGCAGGTTCGTTTTCCTATAGGCTGGAGGTAACGTTGGTTAGGGGTCGAAAAACAGGTTGATTTTCATGTTTTTTTTGCGATGAGAGTGTTGGGTTGGCGAGGTCGAGATTTTACAGAGAGTTGATACATAGTCTTGCCAAGCTTGAGGTTTTTTTGTAGAGAAAAATATTGATAAACAGTGGAGTTATAATTGTTTAGACACAGTGCCGTCGTTGCTGCGTGGCCCATCAGTGTAGGTAGTTCTGGCAACCAGAGTCATCTGAATTGAAAAATAAAAAAATTTAACTTCGGTATGATAATAGAACTTTCGCATGTCTTGATGATGATTTTTTACAATTCAAAATGATTTTTGTATTGTAAATTTACATGATTTTTTACAATACAAGAATGGTAAACTTTAGAAAAAAAAAACGTTCGACTTTTGATTGAAAAGAGCTTCAATCATTTGATATTAACAAATGGATAAAAATGGCAAACAATCATCCGGTCGTTTGATAGAAAATGTATGCTCTGTCCAAATTTGCAGTGGGGTGGTTCGTCGTACTCCAGTGGGTGATTTGACCTTAAGAAAAATCCTCATCACTCAGACGATTTTTGGAATCCCCGCCAAAACTTTGTTGTAACTTAAAGTTACAACCCTAACCCGTAGAACTATTTACTAAAAAAATATCACCTTCAAAATGTCAACCTTCAGCATCTCAAGAACTGCTACCCAATTGGCGAAATGGATTCACGTGAAGATAGGTCATCTTTTTTCACCGCATCGTTTCCTACCTTAAGTTACGAGAAAATCTGAACTTCAGAAAGTGAGAGGGAGGGATGGAAAGAGAGATTGTTTGAATAATTTATTATGCCCTAGAAAAATTTACGGCAAATTTCGAATTATTACAAATAAACAGTTTTCTGAAGTAATACAAGATTAATTTTGAACGGTATAACGAAATCATGGCAGTGATAACACTAAAACTTAATGCGAAAGTATAATAATTATACGAAATATACAGAAATCATAGCAAGATTATTTTTTTCCTTTTTGCTATTAAAAAAAAGATATATATATATATATATATATACATAATTATACAGGGCGGTCCGGAAAGTGACGTCTAACAAAATTTAATGTCTCGTATCAATAACTATTTGAATCGCCCCCATATACTTATGTTCTACAATCTTTTCTAGTGCAAAGTCGAGTAAGAAACTTTTTTTATTTTCATTTTTTTCGAGTTTTCCTGTAGCATAGGTTTTTCTTCCTCTTTCATGTAGGTACTTTCGTGTAAGTTTTCGAAAGCTTTAAAACTTAAAATATTGAATGTAAAAGAAATTCAACTAGTAGGTAATGTAGGGTAGTATAAGTTTTCTTTCGCCATCTGAACTATAGTGACCGATCCTCTCAAGCCAATTTTTTCAACCTTCGATCAAAATCCTAGGCATTTACATTAGTGTTCAGTTTGTCATTTACCGATTCTTCAACAGCACACTTTATAACGATAACACGAGTAAAAAAACTGCGAGGAAAGTGCATGCGTAAAAGAGAAAAATAAAAGAAAGCTTTTTTCTCGAAAACCAAAGAAGGTCGTATAATTAAGGGGGGTGATTCAGATAGGTAAATATGAGTCATCCAGATTATCCTTTTAAACGTAATTTTTCGGGAGACCCTGTACATATAAATATATTTACAGTATTCACATCTCCGTAAAATAAGAAATAAAATAAATCTACAACACGAATATGATTTTGCAATTATTCAAAATTCAAACTTTTTTGACTTTTATATAAATATATAAGATATTATATATGATATAAAAAGTCAAACGTTTTTAATTACTCAATCCAGCAGCAAATTTCTCGATGTCTTTGGATAATTGCAAAATTATATTGGTATAACGAATTCATTTTTTCGGTCACAACAAAATAAGAAATAAAATGAATTTACTATCCTAATATAATTTGGCAATTACGCATAGTGATCGAACAGTTTTTACTTACATCTTTACTTTTATCTTTGCCTTTTTATATTTTTATCTTTATCTTTATCTTTTATCTTTACTTTCTACTTGTATACCAACACTTTGAATAATTGCAAAATTATATAAGAATAATAAAATTCATTTTACTTCTTATTTTACGAAGATACTGTATAGCTCTATAAAATACATTATTCTATTCGAATATAATTTTGCAATTATCGAAAACTATTGACGGATACTGTGTGTCTTTAACCTGTCTTCAAAATGACCTTTGAATAAATATGCGCATATTTACTTAAAAGCAATTTAAGGGACCGTCCTCATAACAGCCATATGTCCTGATAGTCAACATTATATAGATATATCGGGTTCAAAATATCCATTACGCTAATATATATATATATATGCGTGTGTAGGCAACCTGCCTGCAAACATTATGTACATCACGAATCAGGTACATACACTATATACGTGTAAGGTCTCCTACGTGGCCTCCGGGGCCTCAGGCCCAGTATCCTCACGCCATCCCGCCCATAGGCGCCCGCGGGACTTTTTTTTCTTATTCCGTGGCTCTCCGCTATCGCGGCTTCTCCTCGCCGCGCGCGTCTCGTTTCATTTCTTCTTATATATTCTCGTGATCTCGTGTACGCTTGATGTTCGAGGGTACCGTTGGCCCCGTCGTCGCGGTTGCAGCCGTATTAACCTCCGCGTTCACCGGGTCGATTTTGCCCCGATGGCCTCAACGAAAAAAACGTCCTTATTTCCTCGTCCTCTCCTCCTTGCCTCTGCGCTCTCGCTCTGCGTCTGTGTGTCTGTTTCTCTTTGTCTCCCTCTCCCTGTCCGTCTCTCTCTTTTTTTTCTATAAATTATAAAATTAAGAAATGTCACTAAATATTGTACCAATATTGCCTGATATTATGCCTTAGTATATATACACTAAGGCATAATAAAAATATCTATCTATCTATTTTTGTTATTCTACGTTAATTATAGCTTTAGTTATACTCTCTATATTTTATTTTATTATAATTTCATTTTAATTTTATTATAATTTCACTCTAATTTTACTTTATTATAATTTCTTGTTAGCATGTAAGTTATTTTGTGTGATTTCGTTTGTAACTGCAAAGAGGAATATATATATATATATATATATATATATATATATAAGGGTGGATTAAAAAAATCGATTTTTTTCCTCAACGGAAAATTAAAGTACGTAAAGAAAAAGAAAGTTTTGTAAAATTTGAGGGTTCTAAACAATTTTTTAGTTAGTACTCAAACGCCTTTTTCATGTTTTTTTAAAAATGATTATCGGAGTAGTAATTTTTTTTTATCTCGATGCAGAAGATGTTACTGCGTGTTCCAATGTGAGTCTTGATTTAATTTTGTTCTGTAACAATACACAATTTTTATTTACTTTTTTACCACAAACAATTTGTATTTGCATAGATTAAGGATGTTGAGTCCCAAATCGCAAATGATGATAAAATTCTGAAAATTTGATATGTTTTTGTATGGAGTATTTCAGAGGTCGTGTAAAAATTTCACGACAATTTGGAAGCTCGTTATTGAACAATTAACATTCACAAATTAAATGTTGTTTTATGGAAACTGATGTAACTTTGCAATAAGTTTTTTTTTTGCCCTCTCAATTTTATAATATCTACAATATACTGAAAGCAACGGAAACAAAACGAAGTTTAATGATAAATTTTTTTTTATTTCTTTTAAAAATTGTTCTTAACAAAATGTTAATTTTTTAATAACGAGCTTCCTAATCGTCGTGAAATTTTAACACGACCTCTTAAATACTTCATACAAAGACATACCAAATTTTCAGAATTTTCTTATCATTTTTTATTTCAACCCTTAAGGAGGTTGAAGTAATGATGATAGAATTCTGAAAATTTGGTATGTTTTTACATGAAGTATTCAGGAGGTCGTGTAAAAATTTCATGACGATTAACAAGCTATTTATTGAACAATTAACATTAACATGTTTCATAGGGACTCAACATCCTTAAGAATCAATACACGTAATTAGGTTGTGAACATTATACCAACCACTTGATGAACAAGAACACGGTGTTTACCTCACTAAACGGCTAATCAGTATGCGTGCTTTAGTTGGAGTAATACGTTGTTTTGGAGCAAGAAAACAAATGAAGGAAAAAATTGACGGAAAATGGAAGAAAAATTAAAAGTCGTCTGAGCACTACCTAAAAAATGTTCAGACCTCTCGAAGTTTGTATGAATTACTTTTTCATAACGTAGTAACATTTTCCGCTGAGTAACGCGAAAAAAAATTAATTTTTTTTTAACCACCCTAATATATATATATATATAGTTATTTTACGGTGTATAGCACATAAACGGGATTCCCGCGCGAACGGCAGCGAACGAGGAAGCGCCCCTTTGTGCCCCGGTGTGTCAGGAAGCCGTTACCCGAGTAGCGCTTCTTTCTTCCTCCTTAGGGAGACCGGTACGCGAGATATGATCCGCCGTAGCGCTTCACCCGGCGATCGACCGACTCGCGAACATCCCACTTCGGAATCGCAGCAAGACAAATTACGCCAGTCGTGGCTTGCATTATTTCAAAGTAATTACACGTCGTATTTTCATCCCCCGCGTTTCGTTCGATGACGGTAGCTCGAAGTCTCGGCTGTTGATTATCGTTCTGGATGAACTACGATTAGAGCATGGATACCGGTTTTTGATAATATCGAAAAATCGCAATATCGGACCAAATATTCGATGTTGAAAAATCGACTTCGGACTCGAATAATACCGATATCTCGATATCAGAGTTGGAAAAATGTTTGAAATCATTAAAATTGTTATTATTTCCATTCGGGTTACTTTTACTTGTTTTTTTACTACGTTTGACAGCCAAAAATATTATTACCTGGATTAAATATTTGCGAAGTGTCAACTTATTTATCCACGGGCCAATTATCCATTTATCCAATCGAAAAGGGTTTTTTTCTTCCGCGGCTCACACCCGCAATAAGCTAAGGTCGTTTCTGAAAGACGAAACTCCAGATGTCCTCTGTTTTTTGCGGTCATTGCTTCGTCAATCTCAATCTCGCTAATTGAGGCCTTAGGCCACGGTAACGGGTATAATATCATGTGCGAATTTGACAATTTGTTTTCTTATGAAAAAGTGATTCACTCATAAAATTAATCACACATCTATTTAGTATGAATATCAAGCTGTTAGAAAATATATATTTTTTTATATTTTTTATATTTTTATTTATATTTTTTTTTGATGTACTAAATGGCCGACTACTCGAAACTTCTCGAAACAGCTTTTTTTCAATTGGCGTGACAAATAACTTCAACAATTTTCACTCGATTTACTTCAAATTTAAAAGTTATGTTCCTAATTGCATTTCGCAGAGAAGTACGTGGGGAATTTCTGATTAATCGAAAACTTTTCATTTTGTGAGCAGTTTATGAGCAGTTATAACGAAAATTTTCATGAAAAATTCATTTCTTAAGTTCAAATGCCCATAACTTTTGAATAAAACAATATTTGTTAAATTCCGTACGTACTTCTCTAGATATTCTAATTTAGATTGACGAGAATTTTTGTTTTATGTTCTAGGTCAAAGATTGTGGATGCTAAATGTCACGCCGCGGAGCGCCTAAAAACAAGATATAAGAAAATATTAGTAGTCGGCCATTTTGTATATCGAAAAAAATATATATATTTTCTAATAGCTTGATATCCATACTAAATAGATGTGTAATTAATTTTATGAGTGAATCACTTTTTCATACGAAAAAAAATTGTTAAATTCGCACATAATTTTATACCCGTTACTGTGGCCTAAGGCCTTCAAGTGACCATGATGTTGCCTGCCTGCCACAAGCTGTGCCGTTTATTCCTATTTTTTGGCTGTTTATTTGGGTGGCGTTCCGAAAAGGACATACCTCCGATTATCACGTCAAAACTCACAAATACTGATTTTTCAAAAGTTTTTCCACTTTATTTTAATAAATGTTGATCTTAGAGAAAAATGTCACCCACAAAAATTGTAGTATATAAAAATATTGATCTTTCATCTTCTATATAGTTTTCCTCTAAAACGATAAAACGAATGAAAGAAAGAGAATCGCGTGACGCACGTGATTTTTGCATCTTTTTATTGAACGCAAAGCAGCGACGCATATAGGTTTTCGTTGGTCGCTTGCGATTATTTTTTTTTGCATCTACTCGCCGCTGCTCGAAGCTTGACGCTCGCGTGTACGTTGGAAATTTGGCTCAATAACATGTTTTTGATATATTTCGAAAACACGTCTTCTATGTAGTTGAACAAAAAACCAGTTTCTTATATTTTAATATATATGTACGTAATCACACGACTGAAGGAAAAAATTGAGACAGATAACGATAAGAGCTAATGGAATTGTTTCACATCGAGCATTTACCGAAGAGCTTCCGCATAGATGCTGAAGTTCGATTTTCGACGAAAAAACAACTTTGATAATTTGTTATTGATAAATAGATAAAGATAGAAAAAAATCGTCCGGTCGAACGATGGGAAATGTTATGAACTATCCTTGGAATTACGATCTTACCGATTTTATCGAATAATGCCGAATAATGACCTTCGGTTGGACGCAGATGAGTTCAATGTAAAAGTTCTACTGCAAAGATTTGCTCGGGGCCGAAAAAACAGGTCAATTTTCGATATTTTTTTTTCACCGAAGTGCTGGAATGACGAGGTCCGAATTTTACACACAATTAATACATAGTCTGGCCGAGTTCGAGGTTTTTTTAATTGCAAAATATTGGTGTACAATGAAGATATTATTGTTCGAATAAAGTGCTGACGAAAAAGAAAAAAATGCTCTTCTGGTATAATAATAAAGTTTTCATGTAAACATTGACGTAGCCAGAAGGGGACAGGGAGGGCACGCACCTTCCCACAAAAAAAACCGATTCGAAACAATGAAATTCGAATAATCGATTCATTCTATTCAAATTTAACCCAAGCAAGCATAAGGAAATAATTTACTAATTGTTAATAATTGATGCGTCAGCTCTAGAAGTTGAAGCGATAGTCATAAAAAGCATACTTTCATTAAAAAATAATGAAATAAATGCTGAAAATTGAAGAAAACATATTCAAAAGGAGTACTGTCCTAACTTGTATGAACTTTTCCAAGCAGCAATAGTACTCCCGTGAGCTCCACCGGCTGTGAGAAAAGTTTTTCTGCCATGAAGCAGATATAAACGTGGCTTAGAAGCACAATGATTCAGGGACGATTCTCTCATATGCCGTTGCTGAACATAGAGAATGAAATTGTTAAAAAAAAGACAATAGAAAAAGTTTTGGGCCAATGTATAGAAAAAAAATAGAAAACTGAGACATATTTAGTTGAACACCTACTGAAAATGAAGTTCAAAGACTGGCACCTGAATTGAAAAATCATAAAAAGTTGGTTGATTATTTTCAAGTGTATTTTTAAGTGTATATAATAACAAGAGTTTGATATTAATTTTGACATGAAGCGATGACACGAAAATGGAAAAAAACCAAAGTGAGAACCGTCATCAAGTACCGCTGCTTGAAAAAAATGTCTACTAAAGATATACACCATGACTTGGTGGAAACCCTGGGGGTCTCGGCTTCTCCATTTTCATACATCCAACATTTTCGGCACCCACCGGGCGGAGACCTTTTTCATATGCAATTCGTTGGTAAGAATCCATCGAATGCCACCATATGAGATCCCCTTGACCTCAGCTAAATGTCTCATAGTCACTCCTCCATCTGCCAACGCATCAGCAACTTTTTTCACGTTATCTTTGGTGAGGGACGTCGATGGGCGGTCGTCACGATGTTCATCTTCGGTCGAAGTTCTGCCCATCTTAAAATCCTCGGACCAGCGTGCAACTGTGCGTTTAAATACGGGGGAGCAGAGCCCCCCCAGTGTTTTCACTAAGGGCTTGGGAGGGGGGGGGGGGGGGGGGGGGGCACGTGCCCTCCCCCCTCTGAATCCGTTATTAAGTTATTATAATTAAGAATCCTCTTAATTACGTATTAATAATACGTCGGGGCACAGGTCACGTGCCCCCGCCCCCCTCGACGTATTATTAATTTTAGACCCAACGGTTCAAATCGACGAGTATTTTGGACCCAACGGTTCAAATCGACTATACAAAAAAGCCAAGGCGTCCCAGAATAATCACATTTCCCCACTCCCCATGCCCCCCCCCCCCGACCAAACGTGCCCGCCAGAAAAAAATTCTGGATCCGCGACTATCTTCAGCAGACCTTTTTTTCAAACAAAGGTACTTGATGACGGCTCTCACTTCGTTTTTCTCTATTTTCGTGTCATCACTTCGACGGCTACTATTCAATGGAACAAGAACGTCGCCAACTAATGGGCCAGGGGGGGGCAAGATAGGGAAGGGAGCGTGGGGGAAATACGAATTTTAGACATTTTAGACCCTCATATACATGCTTTCAAATATTTAGGGGGGGGGCACCTGCCCCCTCCCCCCTGCACCCCCTTGGCGACGCCCTCGCAATGGAATGTATCTCCCAGAAGTGATGACATACGTCATCACTTCTGTAGATAACGCAGAGGTGTAGAGTAGATAAGTAATTTTTTTAGGATTTCTAGTTGTATTACACATACCGGATTATAATTACTTTTGGATCACCCCTCGTACGTCCGCGAAGTGTCACAAGCTCCAGTATGTATGTCATCACTTTTGCCCCCCGTTTTTTTCGAACGCGCGCGTCATCGGCCGCAATTTTTCCAGCGACAACGCGTTATCGATGCCGAGGCCCCCCTCGTCCCCTTCGCCGTCGACTATAAATTCACGAAATGCGATTTCACGACAACCCGGCAGCTAATTAACGGCGCTCCGGTGCAATTAATAGCGAGTCGATGATCGATCGGCACGCGTATTTAGTCGCGGCGCTCCAACCGGATCAAGATAAACAGCTGGTTGTTTTCTCGAGGCATACGAGACGGGATTTTTGCCGATGCTTGGCTGGTGAACTTGATCGTCGATAGGCCGATCATCCCTTCCGCTTCGTTTCAATTAGCATCGCGGAAATTCGCCATGAACATTCTCACTGATGTTTTCATGGCTTAGCATCAAAGTGGGGATCCTCGTGCTAAATGTGTCGCCATGATTGACGCCAACACTGAGATTATTTATAGCTCGCTGTACGCATGAACAATCTCGATACGCCGCTCGCGAGCAATAAATAAATCCCTTTTTCATTATTATAAAGGAGAACCACGCGCGCACGACGTCAAGCAAATACGCTTATCCGCGAATGCTCCGAGGGTTGATGCTCTCGCAATGTAACGAGCTGTGAGATTTTATCTCGGCTGATCGATCGATCGAGCGCACACACGTAACAAACTACACGTCGTCTATAATATTCATTACTCCCGACGCACGCTCCACCGCGACGTGTTTCCTCCAACTATAATTGGCACCTTTATTTCTGTACACTTTGCCTCAGTCAGCTAAGTGTTTTATTTGCACGTACAACGTGGCTCATACTCATCACTTCTGGTCTCGAGTCACTGCTGTCTACGAGTACCCTTGACGAAAGGCGTTTTGAAATTTAATGGACAAGTAGTTTTTTCAATTTTAATGGCACAGTAGAGAGTTAAGGGGTCTTCTCACTATAGACGCAAAAAATAAAGGCTATTTTCATGATTTTTTTGATAGGTTTATATTATAGATATTGATATAAAAGTTGTTACACTTCATACACTTTCGAGATTCGAAAGGATGTTAGGAAGGTCGATGCAAAGCCTTACGAGGAACGTTAGGAACTCTTAAGGGGGGATTGTCTTTTTTTTCGCAAAATTTACCGCTTTTTGGGAATGTTTTTGTGAAGAAAGTATACAACGGAAAACTTGTGAAACTTGGCATATAGTTTTATTGATCTGTTTACTACGTACAAAAAAATTTTTAAACAATTTCATCAAAAAATCCGCCTCCCACCCCCCTCGACGCGCGATGGTCCTTTTTTGATGGTGTGCACGATTACAGCCTTCACGTTCATCCTGCAACAAAAACCCAAAAAGCATTTTACTTTAGACACATATAGCTATCGTTCGATGAAGGGAAAAAAAAATTGACGATTTGGTGACGTTTTGAACTTGAAGTATCGATTTTTCGAAAAAAATTGACCGATTTTTTGTTATAAATAAAAAACTATTAAAGGTATTGCTTTTTTGCTTCATCAAACGATAGCTATATGTGTCTAAAGTAAAATGCTTTTTGGGTTTTTGTTGCAGGATGAACGTGAAGGCTGTAATCGTGCACACCATCAAAAAAGGACCATCGCGCGTCGAGGCGGGTGGGAGGCGGATTTTTTTATGAAATTGTTTAAAAATTTTTTTGTATGTAGTAAGCAGATCAATAAAACTATATGCAAAGTTTCACAAGTTTTCCGTTGTATACTTTCTTCACAAAAAAATTCCCAAAAAGCGGTAAATTTTGCGAAAAAAAAGACAATCCCCCCTTAAGGCCTTGTTAGGAACATACCAAACCGAGGTTACCTTAGCACAAAATCTAAGGATTTCGAGTTATCATGGTAAGTATGATTTTTGGAAAATTTCTCAAAATTCGGTACTGACTCGTTCATAATGTTCGAACAGACAATAATCGGTAACTAGAAACTTATTTGCGTCTTAGCTAACGTGTATTCAATCGACAAACGCCAATACAATCATCTGAATCCACACAAATAACTAAATGGGACGTGTCGAATAATTAAAAACTTGTCAAACAATAAAAACACGTCTTGTGTTAATGCTATTTTTTTAAATAGCATTAACGTAAGAGGTTAACGAGTTAGTACCTAATTTTGGTAAATTTTCCAACAATCATACTTACCATGATATCTCGAAATCCATAGACTTTGGACTAAGGTAACCTGGGGATATGTTCTTAACGAGGAGACCTACCACCCCCTTAAGGCTTTACATCGATGTTCCCAACACCCTGTACAATCAAGTAAAAATACATCCCGCTATACTGGTAAAATTTTAAGCCAAGTTACCGAGCTATAAACGAAAAATTACGACTCTAAAAATTGTCTCATTTATATGACACTTTATGGACATGACACGCTGGCCACATTTCTAAAATTTCTACACTAAATAACTCTAGATGCCTAATACAAACTGTTCACGCGTCTACATTTTTTCAAGGTTCCGTAACGTCGATAAAAACAGAGGTTCGCCAAATGTTTAAAGACAATATTCATGATAAGACTTTGGAAAATATGACTAGCAGGAGAATTTTCGTGGCCGCAACTTTTCAGAAAAAATGGTGACATGTCAAAATCTGCTAAATTAGCGCAAAATGTTTTTTTCCAGTTTATCGTTGGGTATAATAACTGATTGTGACTTATTTCTATTTAGCGAAATGTAATTTACCGATGATTCAAAAGGGCCCGGCGTATGCCCCCACAAAATACGGCCCTCCGCGAAAGACATACCTGAAGGGGCCTGCGTGAGCTTGACAATCCAAAAATACGATTTTTCATCGCTTACTTTTATAGCTCAGCTCAACGAAGATTTTGTCAAAAATTCAAAAAATTGACCGACTTACGACAATTTTTGTGAAGGGTGAGATCACTCACCCCGCAACAAACCCCTTTTTTCTTTTCCGTTTTCCTCGAAACTTCGTTACACGATACGGTGAAACTCATATCTCAAAATCTGTTCTTCCGCTCCACTTCAAATTCAGACAAAGCATAGTCTATAACTTTCTATATATTATGACCGTATGATTTTTTGATACTTTCAGCCATCTATTATTAACAAATAATTAGTCATTTTTTCTCATCCAAAATCGAACATTCATTTCCTTGTTTTTTATTTCACCTCCTTTTCTCCGCTCACACACCTCCTTTCCCCAAGCTTGAGATAGTATCTTGTCACTTATGCAAATATTCAAACATTTAAGAATGTTGAGTCCCAAATCGCAAATGATGATAAAATTCTGAAAATATGGTATGTTTTTGTATGAAGTATTTCAGAGGTCGTGTAAAAATTTCACCACAATTAGGAAGCTCGTTATTGAACAATTAACATTCACAAATTAAATGTTGGTTTATGGAAACTGATGTAACTTTGCAATAAGTTTTTTTTTGACCTCTCAATTTTATAATATCTACAATATACTGAAAGCAACGGAAACAAAACGAAGTTTATTGATAAAATTGTTTTTATTTCTTTTAAAAATTGTTCTTAACAAAATGTTGATTTTTTAATAACGAGCTTCCTAATCGTCGTGAAATTTTAACACGACCTCTTAAATACTTCATACAAAAACATACCAAATTTTCAGAATTTTCTCATCATTTTTTATTTCAACCCTTAAGGAGGTTGAAGTAATGATGATAGAATTCTGAAAATTTGGTATGTTTTTACATGAAGTATTCAGGAGGTCGTGTAAAAATGTCATGACGATTAAGAAGCTATTTATTGAACAATTAACATTAACATGTTACATAGGGACTCAACATCCTTAATTCACTCAAAGTGAGGAATTAAAGACACCATTATTTTTCTTTCGTTCCTTCTGTTTTTTGCCTCTTTAACGACGTTCACCTCGGACGCGTTGACTATCGTACCCTCTGTTAATATCTTAATGCGGTGTAAAACGTCAGAAGTGTTCCCACGCTTGTGCACTAGAAAACGAATACCGCCGATTTACGTTTGCGCGCGCGCGTGTGTGTGTGTGTGTGTGTGTGTGTGAGAGAGAGAGAGAGAGAGAGAGAGAGAGAGAGAGAGAGAGAGAGAGAGAGAGAGAGAGAGAGAGAGAGAGAGACAGAGAGGGAGACCGGAATAAGCAGACGAAGACGGTGGGTGATCGGTGCGGGTCGTTAAACAAGTGCACACACACACACGCACACACGCGCGCGCGCGCGCGTATACCGTCTCCAAACGTGTTGAGGATCGGGGAACTCACAAAGTACCGGAAACCACGCCTTTCCCCCTTTAAGATTGAGATTAGAGCCTCGAACCGTCATACATCGAGGACACCCCAGCGATCGCTTTTTCGTTTCCGAGATTTTTTTCTCACCCCTCCCGTAATCCGAGTATCAAGGAATTCTGATAAATAACACCGTCGCATTTATCACCCTTGATCCGTTCACGACCAACGTGGACCCGAAGCTGCTCTCTCTTACGATATTGGCTGCGTTGAAGTTGCTCCGCCAAACGTACTGGCTTTGAAGGACCTATATTATATATATGGAGCATTCCACGCCATTTTACTTAGCCCGTGACCCCGATTTTTTGGTTTTCCTGATTTTTTTTCTAAAATTGTACCCCAGGAGAAAAATATCCACACCAATTTTTATTTTTTTTTTATCTTTTTTGGAAGGTAGAGTTTTACATCGGAAAATGTCGATGAACATTCGGAAAATGTTGATTGCGGAAGTTTTGGAAACGTTCAAACGCTGATAACTCCTGAACTAATTGAAATATCGACAAATATCGACAAATGTCACTATATCATTTTTATCATTTTGAAGCATACCTTCGTTGAAAAATATGAAAAAATGATCGATTATCAATGACAACGTTTTTTTTCTTCCAAAGTGAAAACGATATTTTTTGAAGATGATTGACCCTTTTTATTTTTTTCAAAAAATTCTCTACAACAG
The DNA here is from genome assembly GCA_951751655.1 of Ophion costatus. NCBI lineage: Eukaryota > Metazoa > Arthropoda > Insecta > Hymenoptera > Ichneumonidae > Ophion > Ophion costatus. The sequence continues at coordinate 10,266,284 of OX632366.1, read as the reverse complement.
AGTAACCCATTCTATGATTTTTACGACTAGTCTCATCGTGGGCCCATTTTTCTTTTTATTTTTTTCGAAATAATCATATATTTTTGAGATTTTTATTATTTTCATCTCCAATAATGCTGTTGATGATTTTATGATTTCCAATTCGGCTGCGTCAGGTCTGAAACGTTTTGTTTTAAATTTGTGCGGACTTTAACGAAAAAAGGTGATTTTTATCGAAAAAACGTTTTTTCCCGTTAAATTTAGATAAATTATAAACGTGATCACAAAATCCTTCTTACAAAAGTTAGTTTTTACCTGATCAATGTTTTGGATCGGAGAAATAATGTTCAAGATAAATCAAGTGTGAGATTAAAATGGGACACCCGATATATATAGTTCATATATATTGACCACTTCTTCAGCAGTCTATCTTTCTATTGGGCGTGAACAGAATGACGGATAAAAAATACTCGCAATGTACATCACGGGAAATAAATTCCACGAATTAATGAGAGCACTTTATATGAAAATCTCATTACGATTAGGTAATTAGTACGTATATGATGTTGCAGCAATATTAATTCTGAAATAAAATAAAGAATAGTCGAAACGTGCAGACTAGAAGAGATAGGTGGAAAAAAATCAGCCTGTGGAATTCGTGGATTAGCTAGGAGAAAAATCAAAACAATGAAACAAAAAACGAAGCTTTAGAATCTCGTGTAAGCTTTGACGGGGGGATGGGGGTCAAAACGGTCTACGCAGAGCTGGCGAATGAAACTCAGCATCCGCGTTTCTTTCACTCTTGCTCTTTTTGTGGCATCGCTGAAAACTCCACGCACACACATTGTTCTCGTATTTACATGGGACATTCCATCTCAATTCAACGAATTTCCCAAATTAATTTTGCTGAATTGTACATTATAATTATAATATCTAATTTAATATTATGACATCATATATATATATATATAACGAGAGAAGTTTTTTAAAAATGCCATGAATTTCCATAATTAATTTCTCGAATTTATTCAACACTTTTGTTTAAAAAAAATTTTATATATATATATATATACACTGAGAAAAATAAATCGTTGATTGTGCAAAATGCATTTTGTTGTCTCGAAATTTAAAAAAAACTTTTTTCGTTATCTATATATATATATATATATATATATATATATATATATGTATATAACGAGAAAACTTTTTTTTAAATGTCATGAATTTCCATAATTAATTTCTCGAACTTTTTTAACACTTTTGTTTTAAAAAACTATTTTGTTATGATTCACTTTTTACATAAGTATAAACGGTGCGTTAATATATTTGACGTTTGCAGTTGTGTTGCGAAATTTGAAAAATCTTCATATCGAAGTGAAATACATGGGTACTGCACATTTCCCCAATTACCTTATTCCGAACGGTTTCAGCTCAACGTCAGATACAAAAATATATTTCGGAGCGAACAGCTACTTCGAGATGTTGTTTCCAGCGATCGATATTAGCTGAAGATAATTATTTACATGTCTAATAGGTTTTTAAACGGCGACGTTGATATCAAATTAGGATTATTTTTCGGTTTTAATCGGACGTGGAACGAAGTATATATAATACAAATAATACGCGCGTAACACAAGGGACGCTCGCTTCTGCCTCTATCCGTTCCTTCTTTTCTTTTTTTTTTAAACTCCCACGTGTCACTGTTGTGCTTGCATAATGGTCCGTGTAATCAGCAGCGAGTGACTGTCACCCGTACGGTGACAAGAGCTGCTTCTCTCTCTCTCTCTCTCTCCCTCTCTCTCTCTCTCTCTCTCTCTCTCTCTCTCTCTCTCTCTCTCTCTCTCTCTCTCTCTCTCACTCACGGTCCGTATCTTTCCATCTCCCTCTATTTCGTTCTCCGCACATGAGGTATTCCAGGTGTACTCACATCTGTACCTCATCCCCCGCTTTCCGTTTTTTCCCCAACATCTCATCATTCCTCCTAATCACAATTCGAAAACTCCGACCATCCAAACGCGCGTTCATTTTTTTTCTCCCAATCTTCTGTGCCCTAAATACTAAAAATAATTTGCGAATAATAAAAATCATTCGCACACAATAAAAATAATTTGTAAGTAATAAAAATGATTTGTAAACAATAAAAATGATTTCTAAATAATAACAATGCTTTGTAAACAATACAAATTATTTGTGTATAATGGAAATTATTTATATTTACAATTTGTCAACCATTTGTTTCTTGGCAAAAGTTCGATGGTCCGTATCAGACGTGTGCAGGGCAAAATTGTGTTTCACTGCCGGCTACGGGGTTTAAACCTTCGGCGTGAATTTTGGGAAAATTTGATGTTGTTTTTGCTTATGATTATTTTTATTCCTAGCCCAAATGACGTACAATGACAAATTATTTGTATTATTCGTGTATTAAGTTTATTATTCAAAAATCATTTTCATTGGTTGATAAAAGTGATTTGTTGATATGAAAAATTATTTTTATTACCTGCAAATCATTTTTAATTTCTTAATGACAAATCATTTTTATCGAATAATAAAAATGATTTGTAAATCATACAAATAATTTTTCATATTGACAAATCGTTTTCATTAAATAATAAAAATCTTTTGTGAATAATAAAGATAATTTATAAATAATACAAATAATTTGTCATCATATGTCATTTGGGCTAGGAAGAAAAATAATCGAAAGCAAAAACAAAATCAAATATTCCCAAACTCCACGCCGAACTTTCAGCCGTCAGCAAAGCCCAATTTTGTCCTGCACAAGTCTGACGCGGACCCTCTACCTTTTATCAACAAAAAAATTGTACACCCCAAATCATTCGTGTGAAAAAAAATGAGGAATGAAAAAAAAAAACGTGTGATGGAAAAAGTGTATTGTTACGCAACGGTAGTTTTCCCGAATGTTTAAATAAATGGCAGTTTCTATTGGAAGCGGTGGGATCATTTCAAAAAGCGCGGAGAACGAATTTCGGAGCACGTGGATGTGATGAGAAGGTCGAGTACATGTTGAATAGCCCATATATGAGTGTGTGTGTGTATAGTTGTCACAGTTGCTCTTACATCAGGCGGAACACTACAATAGCGTCGGGGATAGATCATTGTTTCCCGGCTACGTTCTATAAAGTGAGAGAGAGAGAGAGAGAGAGAGAGAGAGAGAGAGAGAGAGAGAGAGAGAGAGAGAGAGAAAGATAGTATAGAACAAGCGAGAAACTCTCCCATTCGCCCCCCCACTCTCTCGCTCTTCTCCCTCTCTGTCATGCACCCCCACGTGTCAACGACGCAGAAGACTTCACGACCGAAGAACGAGAGCGGGAAATAATCGGCGAACTTCGGCTCCTTCTTCGCTTTTTTTTAAATTTTGTTTCCAGTCAAAGAAAAAACTGCGTGCGCTTCCCTTGAGCAACCTCGTACCCTTCCCACTAGCCTGGCAATACTTTAATGCGGCGTTCCTCATTGTTGTGACGTCTCTCGTTGTGGTGACGTCGCCATCCCCTCCCCGCCGTCACAGGCTACCAGCTTTCCTCTGTCTCATCGAGGCAACGTTTTCTCTGTGCGAAAAATAAAAAAGGATAAAAAGCAAAGAAAAAAAAGTCACCCTTCGCGGCACCCCTCTGGAAAATCTCATCATTTAGAGTGGCCGACTCGGCAGCGGAATGGGCAAAATGCAGGGCCTTGAGAATATACATGTGCATGGAAGTAGAGAAAGGGACGAAGCCAAGAAAGCAAAAGAAAGGAAGAGAGAGAGAGAGAGAGAGAGAGAGAGAGAGAGAGAGAGAGAGAGAAGAGAGTAATACCATTCACAGTCTTGAATCTCCCTTTGGCGGGACTTTCGAATGGGTGTGACACGAAGGTGGTGTTGCGAAAAGACTGTGCATTTGCTCTCCGTACGACTACCCGGTGATACAGACAACGAGAATTTTCACCGCAAAGCAAACAGCGTAGACGAGGTAGACCGAAGGGTGCAGGGTTCTTCTTCGCTCTCAGAAATGTGTGATGCCTTTTTTGTCACTCGTTATGCATATTTCCACTTCCCCCATCAAGCTCTCTTTCCTCCTCTTTCGCTCTCCTTTTGTCCCTCTCGCTCTTTCCACTCCCCTTTCGCCGTTTCCCTCCATTTGCGAATTTCCATCAACTTCTCACTGGACTGACGCCCACGCAGTTCTCCTGAATATCTTCAGTTCCTGGGTTTCTTGAATATCCGGGAACGACGAGACACGAGGGTGTGCGTGCTTTTTTCACCATGCATTTGGGCTGCGTAGGTCGTTGGTGGTAGGACGCGAAAAGTTGATTGGTTTGTGAGACTGATGCGAATTGCTTGCATGTATCTTCATTTTTTAGGAATATCGTTGATGATGATTCCGAGCCAATACTCGGATGGGTGACCGCTCATTTGCAATGCCCCGACTACCGAGCGTCCGATTATTCTACGCGGCTATACATTTTATATTATTTTTCATTACAGCCCGTGAAAGAAATTAGGAGGACAGCCACAAAAAAATTCGGGGACCATGAGGGTTTGAATATGGATTCCCTATTATGGCTTTCCACAACACAATCGGACTGGGCCCCGACGGAAAAATAACAGGGTTGGGTAATTTATTCAAAAACGGTCGTAGCGAGGAAAATGATAAAGGGCCCAGACGGGATTCATCAGGGCAGTGGTTGTTACAGGGCACACAATATATTTGCAAAGTTATTTTTAAGAATTTCTAATTTTTAGACTTACTTCCATAGATGTGATATATTTAAAGTTTAATGCGTTACCCCCACTTGTAGCGCAAAAAAAGGCCTTTTTCATGAATTTTTTTAAAGAAAACTACAAAACTTTTTTAATCGAACAATATACCATCTTAAAGAACACATCTTGAAGAACTTTCAGTAATTTTTTTATTGAAAAATATTACATTGTTTAGTGGCAGATGGCCGTCAATGAAATAATGTTTTTATATACACGGTTTGCGGTGACCAACATTGCGGCTAAGTGGATCATCCAAAAAAAAAATGCAGATGGATTTAGTCAAATATAAGTATAAACTAGTCTTTGATCGAAGGATTTTAAAAAATACTTATTTTTCACAAAATGGCGGACAGTCAAAGTTAATGGTTCGGTTTTAACGAAAAAAAACGGCCATTTTTTGGCTGTAAAACGGCCATTTTTTTCGAAAAAAAAAAATCGTACGATTAAAGACTACATTTTTATGTATTAAATAAGCCTGCAAAATTTCAAGAAGATCGGTTCATTAGTGTTCGAGTAATCTTGGTCACCGACTTCAGAAATGCCATTTTGAGAAAAGCGCGTTTAAAGTTTCAATTTCAGTTTACACGAAGAAAATATTCTTCTCTTTCAACGCTCATATCTCAGTCAATTTTGTTCGGATCGACTTGAAATTTTCAGGACATATTCTCAGATACTTATACTTCAAAAAAATGCAATAAAAAAAATCGATTTTTTCAAAACAGCAAGTGGGGTAACCCCTTAAGGTATCGATGAAACACTAGGCTAGGTCACATAAACATACACGTGGAATTTTATTATAAATAATTTGTATTCTATAAACATTCAGAATGTTTGAAAAATAAATTTCGCAATACAAAAATATTTTTTTTTTTTAAATAATTCATGCGTGCAGGAATGACAGCACATATGTACCTACATCACCGTTTGCTTGCCTCGACATTTTTAATTGAACTAATTTCCGTTCAATGCTCGTGACGGGATAAACAACATCCACCGAATTTTTTGAGGCCTCCGAGGCACCTCCGAGGGACCTGGTCGGGTGCCATGTTAGGACCCTTGTAGAGTAAGGGAAAGATAATCGAAGCCTAGTCAAAGCCCTGGCTGAATTCTTTCACGAGAGGCAATTGCACGATTTACATATTTTCCGATTTCTCTCTCGCAGCTTGTGGGTTTGTGTTTGTTCAGTTTGCCAGCAAACGTGGCGATAAGTAGAGGATCTCTTCTATTTTCCGCGTTTAGTTGAGGCGTTTAATAGGTAGGAAAGAAAGTAATAATACAATAAGTCAAATGTGAAAACGATTGGAACATCATAATTCTTCTGTTTGCACATGTGCGTGCGTTATCCGTTAGCTACTGCGTAGTCCCGAAACATAGTGCGTACGCTGCGAGTGGAATTTTTTGCAAAATTCTTCCGCTCGTTTCGCGGTGAGGAATTCATCGTGCAAAGTGCGATATCGTTATGTATATTGAGGCTATTTGTGCAGATGCGAATTTCACACTGAGTCTCTTGGCCCTGTCAATGATCGCTTCTATTTCAGTGCCTTCGGAAGAGTAATGCGTTTTATGGATTGCCCGAGTGGCTCGTTAGAGTCTCCGAACTTCGAGAGGGGCCTTGATACATTAGACATGCAGTTTTACTGCCCAATCCTACGGACATCCATCGCGGTCTATTCTCAGCGAAAGATAACAACCATCCTTTGTCGGTTGACAGCTTGCACGTGGATATGAGTGATGTTCGGGTCATTTTTAGCGTTCGAAGTTGAACGACGAACGGAAAGTATCCTGAGTAGCACTTCATTGGCAGCGAAAAATCAACAGTACTTTGGTCACTTGACAGCGTCGCTTTGGTGACTCGATATGCTATTGGATTAATGCTGGTGACGACTGGTTAGGTGGTGAAAGGCTGCTGCTTCTTATTGCTCGTGGAATATCACCCTCGGACTGAGAACTGGACATGATATGCTTAATGGGCTACATCTACTTAGGTGGGTCAGAAATTGCATTTCCCAAAATATGTGTGTTCGATAGTATCATCTTTTGGGTATATTCCCTGAAACTTGCATTGTAGTATCCCTAAAATTGAATGAGCTGCAGCTTCGAACAGTCTGCCGGGCGAGCGGTAGCAGCATCACACTTCAACAGTCGGTGGACATGATATCTCGGTAATCACTTGATGTATTGTTTCCAAATTCACAAGAGATGCGATGAGAAACATTTGAAGGTCGTTGACAATCTCACTTTTTTTAAATCGATCTTCACTTCTTAATACTCATGTAAAAATGACGACCTTTTTCATACATTATGTTTGCTCGAGGTCCAATTCGTCGCCACGTTGTTAACATTTTTTTTTTTTTAAATCGACGATCGTCAAGGATTCGTATTTATTGTTAACTTCAATAACCCGTTTGGTTTTTAGATTTCGGATGGACCGTTTAAGCTGGAGAGCGTCCACCGCCAAACATCGGGAAAAAAATGTCATGATCGGCCGGTGGCCATGTATTTGTTGGTTTTCTGTATTTTTTCAAGGCTCTCAATATATGTAGATTAGTGTTGAAAAAAAGCGTTTCCTTTTTACCAACCACTGGCCAAAAAAAATCGGAATTCGGGCTTCTCGGCAGATGTAGCTTCTAGGATGATGTCAACGAGGAACATCACTTTGCCGCCTTCGATCAACACCCTCAATTTCTATTGAAAATCGTCGAATGTCTACAGAAACGCGTTTTTCGCATTTAATGGGTAAAGTTTCGAGTTTTCGAAAAAAAAAAACTCCATATTTGTAATCGGCAAAAAAAATACGATAGATCCCCCTTATAAAGCCCACGACTAGTTCCGCTTGTGTAATCCGCCAATGCTAAAAACGTCAAGCAACCTTCGAATCTCAAATCTTCGATAACGACTTATGGATGTCACTGCGATACTTTCTGGCTGGATTATAATTCTATTCCGGGTCGTTCACACGGGCGAGACATTTTCAGTCGTGTTTGGCCAACGCGAGGCTGAAATTTCGAATTATTCAGTGAATCGAGAGTCTCAGAGTGTACTGGAAAATTTGGTTAACCAGGCTGCAAACTGTACATATCGTACCTCGTTGTGGTTATTCGTGACACGTAAATTTTTTAGCGTTTTTCCACAGACTCACCGATCAAGAGACGTTTTTTCGATAAATTGGCTATACCTTACACAGCTTGATCCTTCGTGTTATTTTGGATGCGCACGACGTCACGAAATAATCGGCTCTTAACGTGAAACCTAATTATATCCCGGCTCCTACGAATATATACGCGTGGACCGAGAAGAAACGAAAGGGAACGAGGGTTGACGAGTGAAAAAAAAAATGAAAAAAGAAATAGGAAAGTGTGCGCACATGCGGAGAATCCATGTCACGTGCCACGGATGCACACGCGTGTATGTATAAACCATCTGAAATCGCATTATCCATCAAAGTATATATCCGCAGGTCACGTATATCGATACAACCGACATCAAAGGATCGATCCAAACCCACGAGACACCGCACATACCGGGGAGGATTGAGCGCGGGAGAGAGAGAGAGAGAGAGAGAGAGAGAGAGAGAGAGAGAGAGAGAATTCCACGCATAAAAAGCTTAATACAGAGCGGCAGCAGTGTCGAGGGGTGCACCGTGCAAACCCACGTGTACGTACACCAAGAGGGCAGAAACAGCCCTTCGCTTATTCCCGATGTGCATCGTGGCAAAGTGCGAGGGACGCTTCTCCCCGGCGCACGTGGTCCAGCTAAACAGGGAAAATAGACGACTTGACAAGAGAAAACGATGGGAGTGAAGGTTTCATTTTCATCGCAACGCTTATTTAGCCATCAATTTCTGGAAACCAAAAACATAGCCAACTAAGAGTTGACATCAACTAACGAATCTTACAAGGAACATCACTGAAGTGTCTGCCTTCCATTTTGTTGAAACTCATAATTGTGATGGAGCATTGTAAAATATTAGACATGTATCCTTTTTATCGGTGCAAAAATGGCTTTAAGGGAGGAAACTACCCCTCAAAGGAAAGCGTGTCAACCCTTGATTTCATTTTTGTCCAATGCTTCTATAGTGAATCTTTCATCGCTTCAAATTGAAAGAGTTTTGGTTTTTGTTTCATTCAAATCGGTGGGTGGGTGAAACTGCAAAATTACCCATCGACACGCCTTTCTTTAAGGGGTGGTTCTCTTCTGTGAAACCCGTTTTTTCGCCGATAAAAAAGTACGTGTCTAATCGTTTTGAATGCTTGGTCACATACATGAATTTCAACAAAATTGACAGCGGACACTTGAGTGATGTTCCTTGTTAGATTCGATGTTGACGAACCTCGATTCACAACCTAACCTGATGCTAAATCTAAATTTGGCCGCGTTTGTCATCTTATTTTTTATAACATTATTATTTATAATCTTAGATGTAGGTTAGGTTCGGGTAGATTGTAAATCTACTTAGTAGATTATCTAGCAGATTATAAATCCACCCGATAATCTCCTCCGTATGGTTGTACAATTGCGATTGGATGAATATCATGGGACTTTCGGGTGGACTTATAATCTACGCAAAATTCCCATAATCTTCATCCAATCGTAATTTTACAACCATATTTTTGTAGAAACCCAAAAATATCCTGATCGTGAGTCCTATCCAGAAAACATTACGCCAGGAAACATGTCACCCTTAGGCTGTAGAAGAGCATCGAAACATGTCGACCAGTACGCCAAAACAGTCATCCATAGGAAAAGAATCATCAGAACCAGGTCGAGAAAGAATTGCCACAACGCGAAGTGTCAGATTCAGGTCCAGATGGAACGAAACGCCCCATAGACGTATGGGATTATCGAGGGATGAAGGGACACGTGGAGAAGTAGAGAATGAGATAGGGGTGCAGAAAAGTCGGAAGCAAACTCCACAGACTGTGGCATAAGCTCCGTATGGACGATCGGACATAGAAGCACCACCTCCAGGGGTGCGACAGCATCATCGATGTGTCAGGCTACATGTGTGGGTGTGTGTGTGTGTGTGTGAAGCGGACGGAGGGTTGGGTTGGAAACCCGGGTCCTGCACGTGGACAGGGTTCGCGTGGCGCACGAGCGAAGGCTTAAATTGCATTCTGCACCGACGACGACGACGACAACGACTATGAGGAGGAGAACGGTAACGACGCGACGCGGCCGTTCGGTACTGGCAGTAAAGCTGCTGGGAGGGTTGCGGAAGGGTGCCGCAGAGCACGGGTGGCACAAAGGAAACCGGAGTACTAACCAGGGCATTAGCAGGAACCCCATTTCCGACAAACAAGTTCAACCTTCTCTTTCAACCCACCCCCAGCCCCCGTTTCTTCTTCCTTCAGCGAGAGAAGCTACAGGGCACCGCACCCCCGTTGCAACCCCCCTTCGACAGCATTCCCCCCCCCCTTCCCTCATATATATGTGCTCTGAGCGTATCGATATACGAAAAGGGGAAGGAGAATGATGGCCAGGGGATAACGAAGGTCACCCTCATTGCTGAGGATTCGTAGTGAACGCATCGGGCTAGCTCTAATTTTCCAATAAGAGTACCTTCAACCAAAAACCCAGTTGAGCTTTTTTGTTCGTCGCCGTCATTTTCGTTTGAGCGAAGTTGGCGTGAAAACGGCTGAAGCTTTTTTGACTAAGCTTTTGGCATGTGAAAATAAACGCTTCCAGAACTGCCCTGCACTTTGTTTCATCTGAATCCATCCATGGAATCCGAGAAAATGCGGTTCTCCTTTAGCAGACAGTTAATGTAAAACAGTTTCATTAGCTATAATCATTATCCGACGGAATTGTTCATGTTATTTTTCTGTTAAAGTGATTATGAATACGTGTGAAACAGGTAATGGGTTTTTTCACGATATAGAAAACCTGCATTCCCTAATAACGTTGGCACGCAAGTCTTGACACTACACGGCTCTAAAGTCCAGTCCCAACATACGCATAAACGAAATGGCCGACACACGAACGCGCAAAGCCTCTGGCAAGAGTGCCCATGACAAACACGTTGTTTGACATTCACCTGAAACGTCGACGAAAATGGAGTATCAGTGGTCATCACCGTGCAGTACCGGGGAACGATATCCCGCAACCCAATCCACCGAATCAACACATAATCTATCAACCATGCTAATGCAGATCCGCGATGAATTCACGCAGGGACTTGCCTCCTGTTTGCCACATCCAAACACGCAGAACTCCAATTTGGAGAAGCTCGTTAGACACGTGTATCGGATCAGTGACCGTGATGAAGCTTCGATTAGGGACTTGTTCAATGACCACAATGAGGTGATGAATGTACAGCTTCACTCAAAGATCTTCGAGTATCTAGTCAAACCATCAAGAAACTTATCCCTCAATATGGAGCTGACACTTCCATAAGTTACCATCATTTCCTAGGTTAGCCGTCCGCCTCTTGTGTGCAACTCAGTTCCAGCATTCTGACTGCGGAAGCAGGAAGGAGCTGATGCAGGTCGGCGATGACTTCACGCAGCGGCTTGCCTGCTGTTTGCTATATTCAACCACGCAGAACTCCAATTTTGAGAAGCTCGTTAGACGAGTGTATCGAATCAGTGATCGCGATGAATCTTCGATTAGGGACTTGTTCAATGACCACAATGAGGTGATAAATGTGCAGCTTCCTTCAAAGATCTTTGAGCATCTAGTCAAACCATCAAAAAACTTGTCCCTCAATGTGAGCCCGAAACTACCATAAATTACCATCGTTCGCTAGGTTAGCCATCCTCCTCGTGTGTGCAACTCAGTCCCAGCATCCCGACTGCGGACGGATGAAGGAGCTGATCATCGTTGTCCCTGGCAGCATGGACTTTGCCACGCTCGCCAGAGCAAAGCGGCCGACTCCTTCGGGGGTGACACCACCCCCACGTGCAACTGCTACCCAGACTTGTCCGAGCTCCCTTGGCTCGTCGTTACTTTCATCTAGCCTTCATCTGTATGTTGAGCTTGCGTCCACTCTAGTCATACCATGTGCCACAGTAGCTTTTGCAAAACGCGTGTCATATATTACATGCGGAGAGGCACATGAACACGTAGACATGGATTGTCCCGAGGGTCGTCGGCTGCCTCTCGCTCATTGTACGCGGTGGTAGTTCGATATTGATTACGAGGGACGCCAGCAACCAGGGTGATACAGCTGAAGGGGCCAGGAGAGGAGGAGATAACTGTAGTACCGCATGCGGAACTCGCCCCTCTCTCTCTCTCTCACCGTTTTTGCTGTACACAAACAAGGCCTGCAGGAGCTGCAAAGCGAGAGGAGGGATACCAGCAGCACAAACCATTCCGTCATCACCGTCGACCCGACCACCCCAATCCCTGATTTTATACTCCGATTGGCACCGTTCGCAGCCCGATGGCCGCTTTGATCGTCGAAGACCCGCTTTCGTTTTTCGTTGGATCTCTTCCTCCCTCTCTCTCTCTCTCTCCCTCTCTCTCTCTTTTTCTCTTCCACGCTGTATTTTTCCTCATGGTGGCCGTGGCGACCGTCGCACAGCCGCCTTGCGAACCTATGTCAAAATCCACAACGGACCTGCCGTTCCCGTACGATAAAACGCGTTGCTTCGACGGACACGCGCGTGTGTGCCGTCCTTCCTCTTCGTTTTTTTCGGCGACTTCACGTTTTTTTTTTTTTCAACTTCTCTTCTTCCACTCGGTGTATACACGACTAGGTTGAACTTTTTCCGTCTCGTCAGGGGTTGCGTTGGTTATAGGGCGTTGTTGATGTTGCCCGACCGGAATTATCTCGCGTCCCTCCGCGCACAAAGACCGAGGGAGGGCCAGAGGGGGAGGGAGTTATCTACAGGTTCTCGACGTTTGTCCGCGCGAGCCGTTTTCTCCCTTCTATCACGTTTGAGCGATGTATCAGGTACGGCTGTACCTGTAACCAAGTCTCGCGTGTCGCTTTTCCGCTGTGTACACCAACCTCCACAGGCTTCTACTCGTCGTTTCAGGTTTTTCTCTTTGGACCTTCCATCTCCTTTATCCGTCATGGTCTAAAACGGGAGAACGCTCCAACGAGGAAAGGCAATATTGTCATTGCGGCATCGTTCGTAGTCCTCGTATACGACAAGACCGAGAGAGAGCGAGCGAGAGAGAGAGAGAGAGAGGTGGAGACCCTTTCACATCAATGCGCGGAATTTATACAAGGGATGGATACACATCGGCGAGACTGTTACGGTCGTTATCGTTTCACGTCCGGAAGTCTTCAAGCACAAACTTGCCAAAAGATGGAATGACGGAGATGTCGTGCCATACTTCCATGTCAGTCCTAATTCCTTTTTTTTCCCGTCGTGTTTCTTCCATTTTGCCTTTTGTCAATTTCGCGTCGCCCCTTTGAGTTCGTCAGACTGTGTGCGACGTAGGCTTCCCCGGGGGTCAATCGGGTTACGGACGCGGACAATCGCGCTGTTGCCGCTCTTGTGGAGTACGTTTCTTCATGCGCTCTTGGCACAGGGTGACATCCGAGAGTGCCAGAAGCAGCGTGATGCGCACGCACTTCGCATACACGCCTGGCCTCGCTTGAACGCTGGTGAACACAGTCCGGATCCTATCGCACAAGAGAACTCACCCGTCGATATACATATGTGGACCGCGCGAGGGTTAGGGGACCCTCCGAAATCAATTAAAGTCGTTCGAAATGATCCGTGTGTACGCTACGATCGACAGGCTCCCACATACTCCGGCCGGAGAGAAAGAGACGAAAAGCCAAACCCAAACCAACGAAACAAACGGGCCGGTATGCATGTGTATGCGGGAGGGATGCTGAGAGCGCGAGGAAGCGAGGAAGCGAGAGGCACTGAAGAGTAGAACTCGATTGTGACGTTAAAGTATACTTCTGACTCTCCTGGATAACAATTGCCTACCAACCAGACTGGTCGTTGTACCAGAAGACAAGTACGTGTTGTAGATGACTAGTGGTGGGCAGGGTTCTAGTCGAGATTGGGCCCTATACGAAGCAACGCAGCACAGCCACATCCGACACTCCAAGAGTTTAAGGAGGTACGATCAATTCCACGGGCTCAAAAAAGAGTCTCAATTTATTTTACCCACAGCTGCTCTGATTGATGTTCACTTACGTTGATTACTCGTATTATCGATTATAGTACGCCAAATGTTGTGGTAAATGATGAATTTATTGCACGTGTACAAATGAAAACTGAAAAATTAGATTGTCAACGACTCGGTAGTAATCTTCGTAATAATAATATTGACATATCCACCAAAAAAACGGACTAAAAAGACAACAAAAATCAGCCGGAAACCTATTAAAATAGGCTTGAATTACCTCAACGGAATTAACACGATAGGCAGAATATAATTATACATATTATTGATACGTGATAAATGTTAAAACTCCATAAATTGTTGTTTGCATATTTTGTGGTGGCTTCTATTCAAATTAATTTCAAAACAAAGCTGGGTCATGTTCGCCAAACGCATCAGCTGTTACTCGCGACGTTGCTAAGTCTGTGGGTGCCATTTCGTCGTTCTGACCATTTTCAACCGGAAATTGAAACTTCCTTGTAATGTAGTGCTTTAACTACACGGTGAAGATTGATTTTCTTATTTTTCACAATATCTATTATATCTAATCCATGGAATTTCAGTTTTCCTTCCGGTTGACCGTCTCCATAAGACGACCTGCCTCGGTAACTCAAAGTGCTCGACTTTGCAGTTTTATTACGAAAAAACTAAACGGTCAAAATAGCTCAAATTTCGGCAATAGGCGCATAGAGTATTCGTCAAAATCGTATAAAAATTTCGAGTCCGAAAGTTACATTCGTAATAATGATCGTGCCTCCTTAAAAAATGAGATTCAAGTATGAAGACACCCCGTCGCGGTTGCTTTCACTTGTGGTCCATGGGAATCAACGATTCCGCACGAATGAGGCTTGATGGGTGCTGCATGCGGAACTTACGAGTCCTCGATAGAATCCTGGTGGAAATATATCCTAACTGGAAACCATACGAAAGTGTTCACATTAAATGGATATACTCCGGTGCAATAATTTTATCAGAAAAACTATAGGCCAATTGTGTTGATGGAATTGGCCTCATGCTGGCCAGTCTCGAGAACTGTGGTCCCCAATCAATGAATGTTCCCGGACTGACTCACGCGATCACTCCATTTTGCTCTCGTGGCCTGCACCGATACCCCGACAAAGCTCTTTTCCACTTGAATTCTGCGAATGATATCCACGTCTTTTGTGCTTTGGAGGATATATGCAAAAACTGACTCGTGTAGCGCTCAGAAATGGACTCTCCACGGTTCGAGTGGCACTCGAGGCAGAATGGAATGAAAGAACCCAAATCACCGGTGAAGCACTGAAGCGCTGGGCGGAATCGGATCTCCTGGTGTTCGATCCATGGGGGTTTGCGTTGCAAGGCCAGGGCTCTCCATGTACGGTTAGTTTAAAAAATATGGTAAATGTTCTCGGGCCAAAAGATGTTCGATTTTTCGCCAATTTTTTATGCGGAAAATGGTAAATATGGGATGTTGAAGTTTAGTGTGTTCACTGAGCGGTCTTTATTGAACGTGATGATATTGTTCAAATTTGTTACAACACGGTACTGGAAGAGGAAGGAGCCACGTAGATGAGCTGGCGACCATATTCTTCGCTTGAGGAAATCCTAAGTCCTGAATTAGAATGGAGAAGAAAATTTGGAGCGTAAAAACTAGTAGGCGATCGAAGGGTAAGGTTAGTTTTTTGCCAAAGTTTTTTTGCAGTTTTTTGTTCATAAAATAAAAACAGATCAATATTTTTGGATAATTCTAGTTCGACTAATGAAGACTTTCGTTGTACACGTGCCTGCCAAATTTCATAAACATTGCTCATTAAGGGAGTTGGGAGCACTTCAGCTAGCGAAGAATATCATCGCCGGCGCACATACGTGGGTCCTCCCGCTCCCAGTACCATGTTTTGTCGAACTTTAAAAAATATCATCATGTTCAATAAAAACCGATTGGTAAACATACCAAATTTCAACATTCTGTATATAGTATTCTCTACATAAGAACTTAGTTAAAAATCGAACATTGTTTGACTCAACAAAGTAGAAACCTCCCTTGAGAAAAACCGTTATCTACATACTCACAATCCCACGAGGAAAAAACATTAAAAGTCGAATCAGATGATAATTGGGGGTTAACGCCAACTTCGATCAGACGGTTAGACCAAATGTCCAAAAAATGACATAATGATGATAAACATCCATAATTTCCAGCTGAAAAAAGCAAACGTACAGACGGACAATACTTCTTATCATACCAATTTGGATACGTAAATACTTTTCGTGGATACTTCGGTAGGACGATGCCCCCCTGTTACCGGTAAAGTCCATCTGATCGACTTATCCAATTCTTTGTCGGATTTCTGGCTCCCCGCAAAAAAAGCAGCCCTTCGTGTGGTTAAGCCGGGCTCGATTCGGCCATGGTGTAGGGGCGGAAGGGAGCGCGAAATATGGAAGCGTTGGAGAAAAAGGAGGTGGAGGTAGGGACCCCCCGCCCCCCTTGCTCCTCGGGGAACTGATCCCAGCTGCGCCACGAATGACTAATACACCAAGCGCTCGGGGTGCGTCGAGATTTAGGGGTCGAAAAGGGGCTGGGGCGCGCGACTGGGGGTGGCGCGGGGATGAAGACGGTGGAAATTGGCAGTCACAATGAGAGGGGCTCGCCTTTGGTTTTACCGTACGCGGATGTATACAGGATGAATTTTCCACACGGGGTGTAGCGTTGGGTTAAGCTGAATGGAACTTCCGACTTTGTTCCTGGGTGCCCTTCTTGATCGAACGAGACCGAGTGATATTTGGCGTCCCTCTGAGGGTTTAGCTGCAGATATTTTCGAAGCTGTTGGTTCTGCAGTCATTTTCGGTTTGTAATGTTCGTTGAAAAATCTTTGAAGATACGTTGCTCAAGGAGGTACGATCATTACTACGAATCCAACTTTTGGATTTGAAATTTTCATATGACTTTGACGAATACTTTATGCGTCTATTGCCAACATTTGAGCTATTTGATCGTTTACTTTTTTCATAACCCAGCTTTGTTTTAAAATTAATTTGAATAGAAGCCGCCACAAAATATGCAAACAACAATTTATGGAGTTTTATCATTTATCACGTATCAATAATATGTATAATTATATTCTGCCTATCGTGTTAATTTCGCTGAGGTAATTCAAGCCTATTTTAATGGGTCGCCGGCTGATCTTTTTGTCTTTTAGTCCGTTTTTATGGTGGACATGTTAATATTATTATTACGAAGATTACTACCGGGTCGTTGACGATCTAGTTTTTCAGTTTTTATTTGTACACGTGCAATAAATTCATCATTTACCACAACATTTGGCACACTATAATCGATAATACGAATAATCAACACATCAATCAGAGCAGCTGTGGGTAAAATAGATATACTCTTTTTTGACCCCGTGGAAGTGATCGTACCTCCTTAAAAGATGATTTGGCAGCAATGCTACATTTCCTGGGTATGCACTCTTTCGTTGAAACTCATGGGAGCAAATGATACTTTCCTGGTCACCTCGATGACGAAAGATCCAAATGGACGAGCAACCACGGAAGGACGAGATGATAAACTAGCGTTTGAACGACCCACATTATGTCGAAACGAAAGCTGGGAAGCCGAGCTCCCCCAAATTGTCCCAGAAAACCCTTCTTATTCAACCATTCTACCGCCTCTCCTTCCCTCTCACTTTTCCACTCGCTTTTCTCTCTGTCGCCACCCGACCATAAGGTACCGCGATCACTCGTTACCACGATTTCCCACATCAATGAGGGTGGCGGCTGGTCTCTCGCATCAGCGAGCAACGCACGCGCTCATCGGCGCGATTGAACGAAATGAAAATTGATCTAGATTTTTCTTGCCGCCGCGAGAAACGACGAAAGTGCCTCGCGTGTAGGATGGAACGCGGGCCACCATGACTGCGAGGTTAATTCGTCCGGTCAACCCTTGATGAAGCGTTAAAACATGTCTCTTTCTTTTTTAATGCAGCACACGTCGTATCGAAACAAATGGTTTCTTCGGTATTAACGAAGTGGGATCACGGGCCACGTTTTTGACTTCGATCGATCACTTTGACGACAGTATTTGCTTTGGGCTTGATTGGGCAATTATGCGTTCGAACATTTTTTTATGGAGAACTTGCAGAGTGTGAGAATGTGGATTTTCCGGTGGCTCGTATGGATCAGGGAAATGATTCTATAATTGGAGGACTTTGAAGAACTCTGCGAAGCATACGGAGCCGATTCCGGATCGATGTAGCGAAATTCATTGGATATGACATATCTGTAGAGGACTCTGGCCAAACATGGCGTGGAAGCGTTTTTTCGATCTTGCAGACATTTGCTAGGTTCATTGGACATTGGATCTTGCAGGCATTTTGGATCATGCACATATTTGCTACGTTCAATGGGCATTGTATCTTGCAAGCATTTTGGATCATGCAGATATTAGCAACATTGATTAAAAATAAACCTTTGAGGTTTTTGGATCGCGGAGATGTTTGCTACATTTCAGTCTGATGGAGTGTACAATATAGAATGCCATCTTAGAACATAATCCAAGAAATCAACCTCTTATGGACCGTTGCAGGGTGTGCTAGCCTGGCGTCTCTATTCTCAATGATCGCTGCCTGCCACACACTTTCCAACCTTGCAAACCCTTCCTCGTGCAGCAGTCACAACCGGAAATTAGGCTTAGCCAAGTCGACCACACTTCCATAGCAATGATGCAGAAACATACCCCACGAGAAGTTCTTTGACAAGACGATGAAGAATAACTGAAAAGTGAGAGTAACTGGGGGCAAGGCTTCCAATGAATCTTCTTCTCGCGTACTCGCCGTCGGATCCTCGCACTCGCGTGTCGGCCGTCGCGTGTCATTGACCCGGCTGAGACGATTGCGTTATTGGTTGAGGGAGCTTGTTGGTGACTACAAGTGGTGACCCGATGACGGTAGCACATACGAAGCTCTCGGTAGCGATACAGAGTGAGCTGACGACCAGGAACCAGACTCTTCGTGTGCGTGAGTGTAGGTGAGGCTGCGGGCAAAAAGGACAAACCCAAACGAACCGCAGCAATGCTTGTGGTGGCGTACGTTTATCAGCTTGGTGAAGTGATCATGGCAGCGAGATACGTTGGCAACCAGAGCGAGAAGGAATAAGGAGCAGACTCTCTCTCTCTCTCTCTCTCTCTCTCTCTCTCTCTCTCTCCTCCAATGGTGGTCGTGTATTATATAAATATAGCAAGTAATATGTGGCTACATGTGGATGGACCACACGTATCAAAGTGGACGCGTGTATGGATACCCATGTGGGGAGGATCCGATGGAGTCGGATAGGCTGTTGCGTGTGTGGCGAGGAAGGCGCGGGGTATGGCAGTGGCTAATCTAGAGGGACGACCCGCGGAGAGAGTACCGTCGTTCGCTAATCACCCTGATGAGGCTTGATGGAGACGGTCAGCAATTGTCTCGAGAGGAGTGAGATCGCTTCGCACGCTTGCAACCCACATCCAGCTAGCTACCAATTCACACTACATTGCCTACATGCATACATGTGGCCGTGCGTTTGGATACGCATGACCACAGACGTGTCCAGCGAGTTAAGACGCATACGTGTACATTTTGTGTTGACCCAGCGCTGAAGTAGCTTGCGAGCGCTCGGTCCAAAGTTCACGTATCTTCTTTGATTCGGATGCTCGTTGATCAAGACCTCGAGAGACGGAGAGCAATAATGAGGGAGAGGGTGAATCGTAACCTCGTACAGCGAGTTCTCGAACCAATTGAATATATATCGACACAGTAGCCCCTTTTGTCCGTCGCGATCAATCCGCCCATCGCCTCAACCTCGCGCACCAATACACGTATCTAATGAAACATATTTTTGCATGCCGTTGTCCAAGTGAACACGCCAGAACGGAACTACCACGTGAAACACTCGGTATTTCCTAGGCTTCCCCTTTTGACCTCCACACGGAGCCGGAAACTCCTCGGTTACTTTTCAACGGCAGTCCAAGGAACCACCCATCCAAGTACTGGCCCAGGTCAACGATACGTGACAAACGAGGTCGTCCACTGCTATGCCCTCCTTCGTGTACTCTTCATCTGCAAGAGCAGCGACGCAGCCTTTCTCTCCAACTTTTCACATTCAATTTTGACAGGGGTCTTCGCGAATAGGGTAGTTCCAGCAAATGCCTCCTGTCTGCTTTAGATATTATGGAGATCGGATGATATTGGGTGTGTGTATTTTAAGGTATTAGCCCACAGTAACTGGTACAAAATCATGTGCGAATTTAACATAAAATTAATTACACATCTATTTAGTATAAATGTCAAGCTGTTAGAAAATATATTTTTTCTTTTTCGTTGTACAAAATGGCCGAATACTCAAAACTTCTCGAAACAGCTTTCTTCCAATTGGCGTGACAAATAACTTCAACAATTTTCACTCGATTTACTTCAAATTTAAAAGTTATGTTCCTAATTGCATTCCGCAGAAAAGTACATACGGAATTTCTGATTAATCGAAAACTTTTCATTTTATGAGCAGTTATAACGAAAGTTTTCTCTGAAAATTCATTTCTTAAGTTCAAATACCTTGGTAATTTGGCAAATTGTTCTTGGTAAAAAATTGTGGATGCTAAATGTCAAGCCGCGGAGCACCTAAAAAAAAGATAAAAAAAGAAAATAGTAGTCGGCCATTTCGTACATTGAAAAAAAAATCTAACAGCTTAATATTCATACTAAATAGATGTGTAATTAATTTTATGAGTAAATCACTTTTCCGTACGGGAAGAAATTGTTAAATTCGCACATGATTTTATACACGTTACTGCGGCCTAAGACCTTAAGAGATTTTCAAGACGTAACTAGGACTATGTCCTATTCATTTTACGTCAAAGCGTCATCACGTGGCTTTAGTTTTCAGTGTTCTTTTGCCAAATTATTAAAGGCACGATGAAGCTCTGCATTTTGCTTCCACTTGGAGAAAAGTGCTGCTGAAAGTCAATGAACGCTGTCGGAAGCTTACGGTGACTATGCTTCATCGACTTCAACATCTAAGTACTGGATGCGACGCTAGAAAAAAGGTGACGGACAGAAAAGATAAGGAACGCCCAGGGCCGGCAGAAAATATTTAAAGATGAGGAAGTGGAAGCTTTGCAAGACGAAGACTGAAGTCAAACGCAAGAAGCACTTGCAGAATCATTGAATGTTGATCGCTCAACGATTTCCAGACGTTCAAAGGCCATTGGAACGATTCACAAGCAAGATTACGCGAAAAAACATGACAAAGTGATTTTCCAACACAACGCTCGGCCCCATGTTGCGAAACCAGCCAAAAAAACATTAGGAGCGTTCAACTGGGACGCCCTACCTACACCCGTCGCATCCTCCAGATATTGCTTCTTCCTATTACCATCCATTTCGATCGATGACTCGTTGCTTGTCTGAGCAGTGCTTCCACTCTTATGAAAATACCAAAAAATTGATCCTTTCGTCGATAGCCTTTGAAGATGTGTCTTTCTATGTAGAATCCACCTATTACTCTTGTAATAGGTCGATTCCACGTGTCTCTTCCAAAAGTAGTCTGTTCCATCCTTCCATCCTAAATAGGATGTGAGGATGGAGCAGACTACTTTTCCATCCTTCTTGAGATGAGAAAAAGTAATGGCTAGCAATGACTAATACTTTGAATGATCAATGTGTAACCGTGTTTTCACAATCAAGCCGTTTTTTAACCCAAAAATTCCCGCAAAATTAATACATACTCCTGATACTTTAAAAAGTGTATCTATCCATTTGACTGACTTCTATGAATATCTCACGGTGGACGGTACTGCGTAATAATATAGTTCTCTCAAATGTGTATTGGCGGTTCCGCAACGACGGATCGACGATCACTGATCTCTACCACGAGCCGTGCTATCGAATGCAAAAAAAAAATATATATATATATATGGACCTCGTTGATATCTACGAAAGTTACACAGCTCTGTAATCGCTCCTGTGCGTTGTACGATTGCCATTACGCACCAAGCACACTGTCCACATCCATTATTTTCTTTCGCAATATCTTTTCTCTTTCTTTTTCGTTAAGCATCCGGTTACGTGTGCTCTGCCAGTGGTTCTCTCTCTCTCTCTCTCTCTCTCATTTAAATCGAATCAATTCTTGCTACTGCTACATAGGCGACTCTCACGAGCAATCGGAACTTAATCAAGTGCCACAAATAATATACACGCACGTGTATATTATCTGTTGGCATAAAAGTGACCACCGCGAGTGCGTCCATGGTTGATGCTAATCGTTCAAGAATCAAGCGCAAAATTGCATACTCCGAGACACTTGGACCGTATCGCAAATATTAATTCCGCCGTTTGGTGATAATAACAAGCACGCCAGGTCAATGAGAAAGGCTCGGGTAATGTTCAGACGCGCGGGAAAGTAAGTCTTTCCTTCTTTCGCAATTGTGAGCGACTGTCGTCCCCTTCGATTCCTTCTCGAACAGTATCACTAAAAAACAAAATGAATAAATCGCTTTTCCACGTACAAATTTCAATGGAGGCATCGACGATCGATGAGCCGTTCCATAAATTATTCCCGAAAAATCTACAGTAGTCTAAGTTCCCCTAATCAAATAATGGCATTTTCCAAAAACTACTTTTCTTCGATAGTATCACGTTTAGCTATATTCCCTGAAAATTTCATTGCCAAATTCTTAAAATTGAATGAGCTACAGCTACTTCAAACTGTAAAGGCGTTTTTTTGGAAACACTGTTTTCAAAGTCGGTGGACATGATATCTTGAGAACCACTTGATGGATTGTTTAAAAATTTATAGAACATACGATCAGAAATATTCAAAGGTCGTTGACGATCTCACTTTTTCAAAATCGATCTTCATTATTAAATAGTTACGCAAAAATGACGACTTTTTTCATACATTTTCTATGCTCGAGTATCAATTCGTCGCCACGTTGTTAAAAAAGTATGGTTTTCAAAATCGACGATCGTCAACGACTTGTATTTATTGTTAGCTCGAAAAACCCCTTTGGTTTTTAGATTTCGGATGGACCGTTTGAGCTGGAACGTGTCCACCGCCAAATGTCACGAAAAAAAAATTCCATCATCCGTCCTCAACCGTGTTTTTCTGCATTTATTGGTGATTTTTTAAAGGCTTTCAATGTATGGGTTTAAATCTATTGTGTTTACCTTTGTGTTAAAAAAAAATTGCGCTTCTTTTTCACCAATTGATCCCCAGAAAAAGAATTCGCCCAATTTTTTCGGGCCTCTAGGTAGATGTAGCCCTGCAACGTTTTTTTTCTTGCCAGAAAATTTAGTAAGCTCGATGAAAATTGGGTTGAATGTGAAACGGTAGGGCAAATGCACATGGGTACTTTATCTCGTTGGTCACACTAAGGGTGCGAATTCGTTTCGGCAAGGCGCACGCCCTTGCGTCAAGCAAACTGCAGCGATAGTTTCTTCCCCTCTTTTGACACCAATTGGCACGCCCGCTATCAACGTGTATTTGCGACATGCATGTAATCATTGTGCGTGGCTTACATGATACATTGCATATCGATCTAACGTTGAATACGGGGACAATCGGCTGTTACGAGGACTCGAAGTCCTCAAAATAACAGTCCTCAAAATAACAGTCCTCAAAATAACAGTCCTCAAAATAACAGTCCTCAAAATAACAGTCCTCAAAATAACCGTCCTCAAAATACCCGTCCTCAATATAACCGTCCTCAAAATAACCTTTCCTCAAAATAACCTTTTCCCAAATATCCATGTCTCATACGCCACGGACAAAAGCCTCCAAGTATCGTAATATGTGCCCAGGCATATTCCGCAAGGGGCTGAAACGATCTTTCGCGCCCGACAATCGGAATTACACGGCGAATCACGCGTACGGAGCGGGCGAAACGACGTGTGCGCCGCAGCAGCATCTACAGTGTCATTATACGGCGAGGGGACGTAGAAAAACGCAACGCGACGGGTCGAACGAGAAGCGATCCGACTCGCCACTGTGTAACATCACGATGCGATGCCCCCCCTCTGTCAACCCCTCGCCGACGACCCTGAGGGGCTACGTTAGATATTAGGGTAGGTAGGAAAAATAAATGGCTTCTGGGCTGCGGGCACACGAAACTCTCCTCGCCTGGGTTTAAACCCCTCGAATGAATTTCAGCACTCCCCCGAGGCTAAGCACCTCCAATATATGGGTGTAGATACATGTGTGTATGTGTGTTACGACGTTCAGAGCGCGTACGTATAATACGTGACAATCGAACCCCCTCCGCCAAATAACTTTATGGCTTTCGGTGACGTACCAAAATTATACGCGAGATTTTACGATTAGTCACTGGTCACCGAGAAAAACACCACGCTCGATTATAAAAATGCATGATATATGGGCGCCCAACCGGGGCCCGCTGACACTTTTTTCGCTTGTCAGTGTAACACGTGCAAAACTTTTATTTGTATATATATATATTAATAAAATGGATCCGGTAGACTTTTTCCACCCCCCCCCCCCCGCCAATATGACTTATTTTTTTTATCTGATTCCATCGACTCTAAAAGACACCCTGAATTTTTTTTTTCATTTCTCGAAACGACCCTCGGACGAAAAAAAAGAATTCCGAAAAAAACGCCGCAATTTAAAAATGTGAAAAAATTCCCAAAAATGCTTGATTATATGTAAAAAAAATTACGCTATCAGCCACAGTGGAAGTATGATTTATTCTGTGCTGAAAACGACTTCAATTGAAATTAATACCAGAACTTTTTGACTGCTAACTGTTCAAGGTCCATGATAGTGATTTGGTTACTCAAAAAATGGTCAAAAAAATGCATCGTGGGTATCACCATATTTAAGTATCCGCCCGAAGTAAGCGGTTCTTGAATGTTTCGGATATTTTCTCAACGTTCATCGCTCAGAAAGCACATAAAAAATCATACTTCCACTGCGGGTGATAGCGTGACATTTTTTACATATAATCACGCATTTTTGGAAAATTGTTCACATCTTTAAATCAGGCCGTTTTTTCGGAAATTTTTTGTTCGACTAATGGTTGTTTCGAAAAATGAAAAAAAAATCAGGGCGTCTTTTAGAGTCAATGGCATGAGATTTTTAAAAATTAATCGAATTGGCGGGGGTCAGGGAAAAAGTCCACCGGATTTACGTGGAATACCTCGTATATATATATATATATACATATATATGTGTGTGTGTACGTGCAGTTTTTTCGCATTACTCACAGTGGTTTGAGCTGAAACAAAGGAGGGGGGGGGGAAGAAGGCGAGCACATGTAATACCCCTGAGATCATATATGTAGATGTATATATATATATATATATGGATAGAGAGACATCGGGCGGTGCACGCGGTCGCCACCGAGTGGAGTGTACGCTCCTCTCTTTCTCAAACAGACTAATGGTCCATGAGGATACAAAGGAGAAAAGAGAAATTGAGAGCGCGCGCGCACGATGAAGTGTGCGCTCTTGCATATATATGGGGAAGGGCAAGCTGAGCATAGGGAAGAGCATGTAGGGATGAGCGCTCGCGCGCAAATTGTCGTCACCATCTGTCGCCCTCGCTGAGATATTCTGCTTAGCTCGCTCTCTTTCTCTCTCTCTCTCTCTCCCCACCCCCCTCTCTCTTTCCCTTTCTCCATCGCCGATTATCTCGCCTTCTCTCATTCTGATTCTCTGCTATCAAACTGACAAACGGTTCTCGTTAAAGGGAGGTCGAGCGAGATGCGCAACGAAGAAGTTTCTTCGCCTTGGTTCTCTCGTCATTCGCTCAACGGAAATTCCACACGACGAACGTCAAACATATACTGGATTTTTGAAAACACTATGACGTATTTGTTGCCGGAAAAGCGTAGAGGATTGACAAAGCGAGCGATGCCGGAGAATACACGTCGAATAAATTTTTTCGGGAGCTCGTAAATATGTATTAGCTATATTTAATTCATTTTGGTATGTATGGGAAAGAACATATATTATTCATAGTATCTTCGTTATTATTATGATTATTTTTAGTGGAATTAATGTTAGTATTTTCATATAAGCCAGAGAAGACACGTTAAATCATTTGTTTCGAGAGCTTTGACATATATATATGTCATGTACATATATATATATATATATATATATATATTTATTTATTTATTTATTTATTTATTTATTTATATGCCAGCTAGATTTAATTCATTTTGTTATATATAGAAAAAATATATATATTATTCATATAACCTTCGTTATTATTATCGTTATTTTTACTATAATTAATATTATTTTTTTTATATATAGATATATAAATAATGTGTCATGAGAAGAATGATAGAAAAAACGAATCATAGGCAATGTTTTTTTTAACAATATTTAGAGCTCATTTTCCGAAGCGTCTCCGAGCGTTCCGAAATGAACGAAACAGCGTAGACAGTGAAAGTAACAATTTGGAGTCATTTAGCCCAGTCCTCGTACAAAAATGTGCAACAACCTAAAGGCTGAAGAACTACTGTCAAAATGCCTCCGTCGGTACACTCAGAATATCGTGTGGACGATAGCTCCTAAATCAGTTTTGAAACTTCAAACGCATTTTTCTCGAAACCACATTTTTGGAGTCGAGAGGAAACACAATTCGGGCAGTTTTCATTCCTCGTAATTTAATCAATCGTAATTTTAACTGTAACTTCTTAGACAGTAGTGTAAAGAAGTACACACGATTTCTACGATTCATCAACAATTATTAGTTTTATAAATAAACAAAGAACGATTTAAAAAAAAAAAAAAAAATTATTTTAAACTATGATATTTTGCGACAAAATCACGTTTTTCAATAATGTGTACGTCTCTCGCAAACCTGATGTGAGTGACGAAATTTTGGTTTTTCTCGTTTTACGTGCTGATCCGGAAAAGTACTGCGACCTCCTGCAGAGCGCCTAAAAAACCCTCGTAGTGTAGCTACAACTGAGCCGTCATTTTGTATTTTCTTCATAAACATTCCTTTTTATATACGGGATTACATGTGGAATAAACGCTCCAAACCTTATTTTGATGCTTTTATAAAATTAATCTCAAGAAAAAATCCTAAATACGTCCCATTTTTCGGTGAGTCACATACACGTAATACTATAATATATATTTTCATCAACAAAATTAATGCCAATATTATTATTATTATTATTATTATTATTATTACACAGTAGAATCACTTTTAACAACGTTTTCTTTCAATAAAAAATCGACTATGAATATATTAAGGTGGTTAAAAAAAATCGATTTTTCTTCTCAACGGAAAATTGAAGTATGTTAAGGAAAAAAAAGTTTTGCAAAATTTAAGGATTCTAAGCATTTTTTTAGTTACTGCTCAAACGCGTTTTTCGTGTTTTTTTTCATGATTATCGGAGCATCCATTTTTTTTTATCTTGATGCAGAAAATGTTAGTCCGTGATCCAATGTAAGTCTCGATTTAATTTTTTCTGCAACAATACACAATTTTCATTTAAATATTTTTTTTTACCATAAACAATTTGTTTTTGCAAATTAAGAATCAATATATGTAATTCGGTTGTGAAATTACATCAACCACTTGATAAAAAAACAGGGTGTTTACATCACTGAACCTCTAACAAGTATGCGTGTTTTTTTGGAGTAATATGTTGTTTTGGAGAAAGAAAAAAATGAATTAAAAAAATTGACGAAAAATCGAAAAAAAAAGAATTAAAAGTCGTTTGAGCACTACGTAAAAAAATGTTTAGACCTCTCAAATTTTGTATGAATTACTTTTTTATAACGTAGTAACATATTCCGTTGAGTACCACGAAAAAAAATAATTTTTTTTAGTTTATATATAGTCAGTTATAATCGATATCTTTATTGAAAGAAAACGTCCTATACAGGGTGTCCCAAATGTCATGCAACATTTAACATCCGCGGCTTATGCCTACGGTTGCGTGACATTTGGGACACCCTGTATATATATATATATATATATATATATATATATATATATATATATATATAGGATGTTCTATAATTAATGGATAATCCTGCAACTGCTGATAGGTCTAATCATGCCCTTTTATATGCTGAAATTTCAGTTTAGCAAAAGTCCCACGGTATTCGAGATTTTGGGCTATGCGTTATTTTTTTTTTTAAATCATCTGCTTTTGGTTTTTCACGTGCCATTTCTACAAATAATACGAATCGACAATAACTAAGGAACTTTTTCAAGTATTTAGCACGACGTGCGTAGTACATTTGTTTTTACACCGCAGGCTATCAAAGTCAGAAGTTGGAATTGATTTGTATGAAAATTCCGCATAAGATCGTTTTTTCATAAAATTTCCTAAACTTTTACGGTTGAAAAGAAGACTTTTCTAGCCGAAACAAATAACCAATCCTATTTGTCAGCAAGCCCGGGTCAAAAAAAAGTTATCATTTGTCGAAATGGCACGCGGAAAATCAAAAGCAGACGCTTTTTGTCAAAAACTAATACAAAGCCCAAAATCTCGAAAACATTAGTAAAAAAATCTTTCACCACACTGAAATTCTAGCATATAGTAGAACATCATTAGCCTACCGACAGTTGGAGGATAATCCGTTAATTCCAGGACACCCTGTACATATCTTGGTGTGCGGGTGTCTACATGTGCCTGGATATTTATTAGACGCCAAGAGAGCAAGAGACAAAACGGGGACCAAAGATTCGCGGAACGCGAGAGTAAAAAAAAAAAGAGGTAAAGAGTTGGATTTGCGAGAGTGGATCCGCATGACGGCGTATAGCAGACGAGAGCAAAACTCGTAAAGGGCTTGTACGTATATATGCGCGCTACGTGTGACACAGCAAGAGCGCCTGGACGAGGAATGATAAAAAAGCATTAGGCAGAAGAGGCGAAATGAATCGGGGGTATATGCGAGGGTGGCAAAAGAGCGGGCGCGCGCCCGAGCGAGGGGTTGAATTATAAAGATGAAAGCCGTTGTTAACGGACCGCGGTCTGAGAGTGAGAGGAAGTGGTGGAGGACGAAGTATAGAGAGGTGGTTTTACTACACCGCGGGGGAGGCCTTCCGTTCTTGCGAATGTGCAACCGCCATGATACTACTTTTATCTTGCGCGCTCCGTTTCTCTCTGTCTTTTTCTCTGTTTAAGGGAGCTTTCCAGTGTGAAATTTTCAAAAAATCGATTTTTTTTTTTTTTTGCTTTATCGAATAGTATACATTCTTCCGAATATTCCCTGAAATTTTCATGCCGAAATTCAGATTATTTCGGTTACTGTACAGCATTTCTTGGAAGAAGGCAACGGAGCGCTACAGCTACAGCGAAACTTTGAACGCGTTTTTCTCGAAACAGCATTTTTCAAAACGGTGTCCAACTTGGAGGGCAGAGTTTTAAAGCTATCGAGTTGAATTTTTTACACAATATTCTTAACGTCATTGTTTATCGTGCTATGGAAGCTTTTTTTTTTTTTGACATCTTCCTATTTTTTTGTAAAAAAAACTGCCAAAAAAAATGCTAAAATCGATACTTTTTGTTCAAACCGGCGCCATTTTTGCAAAAAAAAAAAAAAAGCCTCCATAGCACGAAAGCCAGTTATATACCGATCAATAATCTTTTTGTGTTTTTTGTTTCAGATCAAAATTGTGACCCCCAACGTGGACACCACATCCAAGTGCATTTTCTGCAATAATTGTTTCATCATTTTTATAGATATTAATTAATAAATAAATCGATCTTTAAAAAATTGTTTTGTATTCTTCAATACCCAATTAATATACAAAAAAAACCAGACCGATAAGATTATTTTTTCTTTAAAAAAAAAAAATCGCGAAAAACAGCGATTTTTCGGGCTGTCACACTGGAAAGCTTCCTTAAATTACGAGCCAGGCGTCCATTTATATATATATATATATATCGTTGTTTTTCCTCTACGAGCCCCAAGCAACCCTTCGTGCACATACATGTGAGGAGGGAGAGGGGGAGCAGATCCCTTCTCCATTTTCATTCCTGCGACTTGCACGAAGATCATCGTCACTGCACTTCATTTTTCTTTTCTTTCTTTTTTGTCATTCTCATTGCACGAGGAATATGGAATCCGTTGCCAATCTCGAGAGCATCAACAATTTGTCCACCTTCTCGAAATACCGTTGAAGCACTGTTGAAAAAATGGAAGCTCATATGTGGAAGAGAATAATCAATTGGAGTTGGTTAATTTTCGATTGTCGTAACTGAGTCGGAATTGTTATCACGTAAATATACATATGTGAGAATTCGCGCGAGAGCGGCGAGAAGGAGGTTGATGGATACTTTTAAGCCCTCAGGCCACAGTAACGGGTATAAAATCATGTGCGAATTTATCAATTTTTTATCGCACGAAAAAGTGATTATCTTATAAAATTAATTGCACATCTATTTAGTACGAATATCAAGCTGTTAGAAAAGGTTTTTTTTCGATTTTCAAAATGGCTGACTACTCGAAACTTCTCGGAACAGCTTTTTTCCAATTGGCGTGACAAATAACTTCAACAATTTTCACTCGATTAACTTCAAATTTAACAGTTATGGTTCTAATTGCATTTCGCAGAGAAGTACGTACGGAATTTCCGATTAATCGAAAACTTTTCATTCTATGAGCAGTTTTATACGAAATTTTTCACTGAAAATTTATTTCTTAAGTTCAGTTACCTACAACTTTTGAATGAAACAATATTTTTTAAATTCCGTAAGTACTTCTCTAGGTATTCTAATGTAGATTGACGAGAATTCTTGTTTTTTGTTCTTGGTAAAAAATTGTGGATGCTAAATGTCACGCCGCGGAGCGCCTTAAAAAAAGATAAGAAAAGAAAATATTAGTAGTCGGCCATTTTGTACATCAAAAAAAGAATATATTTTCTAACAGCTTGATATTCATACTAAATAGATGTGTATTTAATTTTATAAGTGAATCACTTCTTCGTACGGAAAAAAATTGTTAAATTGGCACATGTTTTTATACCCGTTACTGTGGCCTAAGGCCTTAAGGTAAACCTTTCAGGGAAATTCGAATATTCACCAATTAACTGATTTTCGCCTATAATCGAGTATAAATACATCTCAGTGTACTGGAATAATATCCAGCCAAGTTACCGAACTTTTAACCTTTCGATTGCACAGGGGGTCGTTTTGACCCCATTTCTATTTCGTGCTGCATATTTTCCAACGCATCTCCCACTTTGAACGAATGTATGGACACTTGATTTTCGTTTATCTCAAAAAATGAATTTTGGACCATAGAATAAGGATCATCGACTACAAAAAACGTCTCTACAGAAAAGGCATATTTAGCGAAATACAACGATCTGGAAAACGTCTCACGTCTAGGGGGGTGGGGGGATTGTCTTATTTATATTGCACCTTATGGAGATGACACGCTCGCCACATTTTTATCTAATAATTTATTCACTAAATAATTCTAGATGCCTGATATAAACTGCTCACGAGTGTAAAAACTTTTAAGATTCCGTAACGATAATAAAAACAGGGTGTCACTGAATGTTTGAAAAAAATATTAATAATAAAGCCTATTAAAATAGGCTTGAATTACCTCAGCGGAATTAACACGATAGGCAGAATATAATTATACATATTATTGATACGTGATAAACGATAAAACTCCATAAATTGTTGTTTGCATATTTTGTGGCGGCTCCTATTCAAATTAATTTCAAAACAAAGCTGGGTTATGTTCGCCGCACGCATCAGCTGTTACTCGCGACGTTGCTAAGTCTGTGGGTGCAACTTCGTCGTTCTGACCATTTCCAACCGGAAATTGAAACTTTCTTTAGCGCAGCCTTTCAGGATGTTGAGTCCCAAATCGCAAATGATGATAAAATTCTGAAAACTTGGTATGTTTTTGCATGAATTATTTTAGAGGGCGTGTAAAAAGTTCACGACAATTAGGAACCTCGTTATTGAATAATTAACATTCACAAATTAAATGCTGTCTTATGGAAACTGATGTAACTTTGCAAAAAGTTTTTTTTTTGACCTCTCAATTTTATAATATCTACAATATACTGAAAGCAACGGAAACAAAACGAAGTTTATTGATAAATTTTTTTTTATTTCTTTTAAAAATTGTTCTTAACAAAGTGTTAATTTTTTAATAACGAGCTTGCTAATCGTCGTGAAATTTTAACACGACCTCTTAAATACTTCATACAAAAACATACCAAATTTTCAGAATTTTCTTATCATTTTTTATTTCAACCCTTAAGGAGGTTGAAGTAATGATGATAGAATTTCAAAAATTTGGTATGTTTTTACATGAAGTATTCAGGAGGTCGTGTAAAACTTTCATGACGATTAAGAAGGTATTTATTGAACAATTAACATTAACGTGTTTCATAGGGACTCAACATCCTTAATGCAGTGCTTTAACTACACGGTGAAGATTGATTTTCTTATTTTTTACAATATATATTATATCTAATCTATCGAATTTCAGTTTTCCAACGGGTTTAGTTGGATACGTGAGAAAAAACCACGATCACCGGACTTCCGGTTGACCGTCTCCATAAGACGACGTGCTTCGGTAACTCAAAGTGCTCGACTTTCTAGTTTTATTGCGAAAAAAACCAAACGGTAAAAATAGCTCAAATTTTGGCAACAGGCGCAAAAAGTATTCGTCAAAATCATATAAAAATTTCAAATCCGGCAGGAGAGAGAAAGAAGAAGAAAAAAAGGTGGGACGTGAAAGGGGATGAAAGTGGGCACAGATGGTGGCGTATGTGGTTTACGATCAACGAGAGGTCCCTGGTACGATATCGCCTCTTTCTCTTTCTTTCTCTCTCTCCCTCTCTAAGCCCATATGGGATGCATGATGCACTTGGATGCTCAGCTCGAGCTGCACGGGGTCTCGCGATACAGCGCGGTCACGGTACATCGCTTTCCTTTCACTTTCCGTCCCATAAACATATACGTCGTAATATCGATTGCGATGCCCCAATTCATCGAACATCTCACGATCGAAATTCCTCAACGTAAACGTCAGACTAGCTCTGCACGATTCGCGTTCATTGTCTACCTGCGATGTTGCAACGTTGCAGCTATGATCGAAAAACTCAAACATTCGCACCAATTATCCGCAGACCCGAGCATTGAACCAATGATCTGCAAGTCGAAACAAACATAAACGAGCCGAAGCGTTAAGCTCGTGATTCACAGACCGAAACAAATTCTAACGGCGCAAGAATGTCCTGATGATCCGTGAGACGGAAGAAACCCAAACAAGCCCGAGCACCGAGCGAACGATCTGCAAACCCAAGCAAACCCAAACAAGCCCAAGTAGTAAACGATAACTGGCCAAGCAAACCCAAACAAACCCAAGTAAAGGCAAACAGGCCTAAGCATTGATGATTCGCAAGTCCAGACGGATGCAAATATTGCACCAACAATGGGCAATCGTGTTGATCACCACATGACAGTTTCTCGACTATTCTCCGCTACCTACAAAACAGCCTAGTGAATTCCGAAAAATCAAGTACTGCGCTGCGTTGCACACATTGTGGGGTTGCTTGTTTAGACCCGCAACGAGTCGTCGCTGGCCCCCTTATGCCCCTGGGCCAGCTGCGAGTTCTCTTTGGGTCAGTACCATCGCGTTCTCGTATTTTCAAACCCGAAAAAGCCCTAGAAAACGGTAACTGGCCAAGCAAACCCGAACAAATCCAAGTGAATGCAATCAAGCCCAAACGAGCCTATCCAAAGCCAAGTAAACGCAACCAGGCCCAAACTAACCCAAACAAGCCTAAGTACCGATGATCCGTAAATCCAAACAGATCCAAACATTGATTTCGATCTGTTCGACAGTTCCAAAGGACAAACAAGCTTTGACCATCACATGACAGTTTCTCGACTATTCTCCGCTTCCTAAAAACCTGCCTAGTGGATTCCGAAAAATCAAGTACAAGGGACCACACGTTGTGAATCAGCCCCCTCCCCCCCGTCCATGGGGTTGCTTGTTTAGACCCTTGAGGGGTCGTCGCTAGCCCCCTCGTTCCTCTGTGCCAGCTACGACTTGTCTTTGCGTCAATACAGTCGCGTTCCCATTTTTTTCAACCCCCTGGAGACTGGTGACGGTGTCGAATGATGCGACGAACAGCCCCAGCGACGTCGATGGGGACCGAAGCCACGGTCTTCTTTCTGCCGCGTCCCCGAAGTAGCGGACGCGTTCCCTGACATGATGGGCACTGCATTTCGTTCCCGACAACAAGACGGATGCTCTGGATTGAAAGAGGGTCGTAGGTGGAGAGAAAGAGCGACAGGGAGAGGGAAAGAAAACCAATAAAAACAAATTAATTTCTAGGTTATAACTAATTTTAAGCCAAACTAATTTTATAGCTGCCTCTGCATCAATGTCTCAAAGCTCTCTGACACTTGCGAATCCCGTGCCCCTGTCTGCCTGTACAAAACCACATCAGAAACACACCACGAAGAAAACAACCTGCGTCCACTATGGTGACGGACGGTGACTCGCATCATAATGTTTCCCCAGGGAAAAACCCACATGTTCGTTCACTCCTGCGAAGTAATAAAACATGTGTATATATATATATATATATATATATACGTATACGTGATCGAATAGCCTGAAGCCAACCGGAAAGTATCATTGGGCATACATAGACGCTTCTCTCGTCGCCATACGACAGTAACGAAAGGAACAATAAAGCCATACCAATTACCCACTTATTTATCACGTATATTCAATGACCAGTTATTGTTTTCGAGATTTTTCATTTTGTCCTGCCAATGGTCATTCTTTGGTCGAAAAACGAAAGAAATCCCGTTTTCCATTGACAAGTCGAGGTTTTTTTTAAAGGAGATTGGAGCGTTAGCCACAATCCATGATTAAATTTAAAAAAAATACATGTTATTGTCTAGACTATACTCAATCTTTACGAATTTTTTGAAATTTTTTTACCATCAAATACCAGGCATAAAAAATATGCCAATGTATGTGATTTTTACGTGCAGTGAAATCGGCAAGACGTTCACAGCACGCGCGATGTTTTCTTCCAGGCTATTTAGCACCAACATAAGCCGTTTCTAACAACGGATCAACGCAAACTAAATCGTTGTAAAGATTCAGAAAAAAAGTCCATCTTGCCCATTGTAAACTGTATATATTGAATATTGAATAATCATGAAATTCATCATTTCATCTGTTTGATGCAAGATCACGAATCTTAGCTGGCGGATGGGGGGCATTGCTGCCAACCTCAATGACCGCGAAGTTTCCGTATTTCGGCGACACTTAATATTAATTGATGCTAATAATAAACAATCACGTGACATAAATATAAGTGGGCATAATTATAAATTATTATTTTATAGTAATCATTTTTAATTATGATTATAAAGCATCATTTATTATTATAATGATAAAGTATAATTTATAATAGTAAAATTACCAATCCTAAATCCTAAATAATGATTATAAACCAATTAATAAAAAAATACACGTTTCTATGGAATCAGTCCTGAAGAATTTTTTAAACGAGTCGTTGATTTCCGGTGCATGACGGTCCTTGGAGTAATCTTTGTATAAATATGGCGACATCTATCTAAAGGTGATTTCGAAGACATTTGAGTTTGTTTGCCGCGCATCGGGCCTCCTGGCAATTAGGAGGTCGGTCCTTCCGAGCCACATTTCCCAACAAATACACAGGAGAAGATCGATGGTAGAGGCAAAATGAGTTCGGGTTTCTGATGTCGACGTTCGTGAGAGCAGGAGGCTAAGGCTAGCGGGAGTTAAAGAAAAGCTTGAGGAGGCTGTGAGCTCTTCAACCTCACGTATAATTGGCGGAGAATTTCTTCGTGTTTTTTTTGCCCTTTTTTTCAGTTTCCTGTCTCATTTTCTCTCCTTATAGAGTATATATAGATAAACAGCCGCGTCTTTGGTCCGGACTCTCCAGGGAGCTCTCTTGGGGCCAAAGAAACTTATTTTCTTTTGGTGCACGAGGCGTAGTCATTTGTCACTGACTCGTCGTTAGCGTTCCTAAACTTCTTGACCGGAGCTTCATCCCGGTCCTCCTGCTCTTTCTGTCTGTCTGTCTGTCTGTTTCTCTCTCTCTCTCTCTCCCCCCCCCCTCTCTTTTTCGACTTCACTTGTACGGGAATTAGAGATGTACATATATATGTATATAGTATATATTATATATATATATATACATATATTATATATATATGTACATATACATGTATATATATATATATGTATATGTATATACTCGCAATGACCAATCTCGTGTCACTTTGCGCCCTGCCTCGCCCTTTAGCTCACCGCCTTCGTCCTTGCTTACGAACCCTTCGCACCCTCGATCGTTCTCGATCACTTTCCGAAGAATACGAAAGTTCGCGCGCACTTCCGAGGTTGATCATTTTCAAACTCAAGCTCGTTAATCACTCACGCCCCTCCCAGGCTCCTTTTGGGTTTTTATATTTATACGGCGGGGGGAGGGGGGGGGTGAAAATCTGCGCGTCGTAAATTTGCAGACGACTCAACCATATCTTAATTACATTTTATATTTCCCTGAAAGGACAATAATATTTTATGGCCATAGTTACCGCCAAACGTATAGTACTTCTTATTGATATTTTAGCAGTTGCATGAATTATGCACATATGTTAACCGCAAACACCAATCTTACAAACGTACGTTTATTTTTCAATGCTATATAATATAGTAGGTTTTCGAAAAATAGATATTCCCTGACAGTAACAAAAATGTACGTCCCCAAGATTCTAATAGTGAAATATATATACGTTGATTGAGAATGTTGCTTGTGATTTGCGACGATGTTTATAGTGATTTGTACCATATTATGAGATACGACCTGCTACATGCGTATTTGGTGTGTTATTCAAGTGTTGGTAAGGCATCAATGTCCATCTACCGAATGGATGGAATATTTCATAAATGCATAAACCGATATCGTATTTTTGCAATTCAACAAACATACTATGTAGCAGTTTGCGAGACATGCGTGATTCTTAAAAGTATCAAGCTGCGGCTGTTCGAACTGCAAATGATTTACGTCCTCGTTATAAGTAAACTTTACTACAATGATTTTCGAATAGTCACTTTTCGTGAGGTCCATGTTTAGGTATACTTTTCGTTTGTAGTCGTGTTTACCATATTATGATTGTGGTGTCAATAAACTATAACGAATTTTACTATCCCCTATTTTACCATGGGCGTTTGTTGTCAATACCATGAACTTTTCTCTCAGTGTACAGAGAAAGAGAGGTAGAGGGGGAGGGAGAGAGAGAGAGAGAGAGAGAGAGAGAGAGAGAGAGAGAGAGAGAGAGAAAGAGAGGACATAGAAATTCGAGAAGTCTCAATGGAGAAGAGACGAAGCCGAGACATTGGGTGAACGAAGATTGCGCTGTGACTCTTGCGAGCGAACGATCCGACGGAATTCAAAGGTGTCCGGTGTCCGGGTCCCTCCATGTCCCCAAAGGTATATATATCCATATATATATATATAATACTGGACGTGGCTACATATCTATACAATATATATATATATATATATACGTATAGGTGTACACAGGTACCTAGTGTACGCATACACGTATATATGAGAGCATATAGGACTACCGAAGCGTCTCGATGTGCTCGAGGCTTCCTGAAGGGTCTTCGTCCTGAAGGGCTTCCCGGACGACGTTCGTATAGGTATTTTGAACATATAATAACGTGTGTGTATATATGTATATATATATATGGGCAAAAGAAATTTCAACGGGCTTCATCTATCCAGGTGGGTAAAAAAATTGCGTTTTCTAAAAATATTTCAAATATTTATTTGATTTTTATTCGATTTGTCTCCAAGTCGGTGGACGTTTTGTGTCAAAGTCGGTGGACATGATATCTCGCGAACCACTTGATGAATTATTCCCAAATTTACAGGAGATACGATGAGAAACAATGAAAGGTCGTCGACGATCTAACTTTTACAAAATCGATCTTCATTTTTTTTAATATCTGCGTAAACATGACGACTTTTTTCATAGATTTTGTGTGCTTGAGATTCAACTCGTCGCCACGTTGTTAAGAAAAATGATTTTAAAAATCGACGATCGTCAACGACTCCAATTTATTGTTGACTTGAATAACCCGTTCGGTGTTTTGATTTCGCATGGATCGTTTGAGCTGGAGAGTGTCCACCGGAAAACGTCGCGAAAAAAATGTCATCATTCGTCCCCACGTTGTTAAGAAAAATGATTTTAAAAATCGACGATCGTCAACGACTCCAATTTATTGTTGACTTGAATAACCCGTTCGGTGTTTTGATTTCGCATGGATCGTTTGAGCTGGAGAGTGTCCACCGGAAAACGTCGCGAAAAAAATTTCATCATCCGCCGGCGGCCACGATTTTGTTGTTTTTCTGTATTTTTGGGTGATTTTTTTTAATGCCCTCAATAGATGTACCTTTGTGTCAGAAAAAAAAAACGTTTCTTTTTTGCCAACTGTTTCCCAAAAAGAAATCGTAATTTGGCCATTCTTTTCGGGCCTATGGATAGAGCCCCTTGAAGACACTCGATTTTGAGGGCCATCCCCACGTTGTCTTTATACTCGACGTTACGTCCACCCTAAATGTCGTCAAAATCACCTTTCGATTGATATAAGCATATTTGTATAAAGGCAACTTTCAGGACCGTCCTGTTACCGAAATTCGCGTAATTAAAAAAAAATGACAGGCTGTCCTCAAAACAGCCAGATGTGCTGGTACTCAACGTTATACAGATGCAACGGACTCAAAATGCACTTTTTCCATCGTTTGCAACCGTTTCGTCCCTTCTCGTTCTCTCACATTCTTCTTTACAGATTTTTGCCTCTTTTTTCTCAACTTTTCTTCCTTTTCTCTTTTTTCGTGCTTTCGAACCGTGGCCTTTTTCGTGCTGCAGCAGCGACGGATGAGTAAATATACTGGCAAACTTCCGCGGAAGTTCGGGGCCGAACAAACACCTCGAAATCTTCGGAGCAAACATAGACGAACCGCGCGCGTGACGATTTGCCGCGGTGTAGTCGCAGAACACACGGGCGAAAGGGCGATCGAAGGGCTCGTCGATATGGAAGGGAAAAAAAGATTGCAGGTCATGCCCGAGAAGTTCGTAATCCTGTGCCCAAACGGAAATTGAGAAAGTCGAAAGAAAAAAGTGGAGCAAGAATGGCGTAACGCGAAAAGCGGAAGCACGTCAAGTTTGTTTGGGTTTGTTTTGGGTAGAGCTTCTCGTATGTTTTACGAAACGCCATAAGGAGTTAGGCCACAGTAACGGGTATAAAATCATGTGCGAATTTAACAATTTTTTTTTCGTATGAAAAAGTGATTCACTCATAAAGTTAATTGCACATCTATTTAGTATGAATATCAAGCTGTTAGGAATATTTTTTTTCGACGTACCAAATGGCCGATTACTAATATTTTCTTTTGTTATATTTTTTGAGGTGCTCCGCGGCGTGACATTTAGCATCCACAATTTTGGACCTAGAACAAAAAACAAGAATTCTCGTCAATCTACATTAGAATACCTGGAGAAGTAGTTACGGAATTTAAAAAATATTGTTTCATTCAAAAGTTGTAAGTAATTGAACTTAAGAAATGAATTTTCAGTGAAAAAGTTCGTATAAAACTGCTCATAAAATGAAAAGTTTTCGATTAATCGGAAATTCCGTACGTACTTCTCTGCGAAATGCAATTAGGAACATAACTTTTAAATTTGAAGTAAATCGAGTGAAAATTGCTGAAGTTATTTGTCACGTCAATTGGAAAAAAGATAACAAAAGAAAATATTAGTAGTGGCCGATTTGTACATCGAAAAAAAATACTAACTTGATATTCATACTAAACAGATGTGTAATTAATTTTAGGAGTGAATCACTTATTCATACGAAAAAAATTGTTAAATTCGCACATGATTTTATATCCGTTACTGTGGCCTAACCCCATAGAACGTATCTGAAAATCTATTCGTCTGATTCGATTCCAATTCGGCTAGAGCATAGTTTATAACATCTTTTTGTCGCGATTTTTGATCGAGCACCTGATGATTTTTTGATGCGTCGATCTGTTTGTTAATATCTAATTATAAACGTCGTTTTTTTCTCCGAAAATCGAAAAAAAATTCCACAGCTTGCCATTTTCGTAATTTTCAAAATGTCGAAAAAGTATCCGGTCATGCAAAGGTTCTATTATTATACGAAAAGCACGTTTTGTTTCTTCAACCCTTCGACTACACACTTCCGCCACGAATGTCTGACTGCATATGGGGTCGATCCGACCCCAGACGGTTTTCAGATCGTTTCATTTCGGTAAATATGATTTTTTTGACGAATAAAAATAAATATGATGAATAAATAAAAATAAAAAAATTATTATGAATAAAAAAATAATAATAAATAATTATGAGTGAATTACGATTACTACTGTAATTGATAATTCAATCACTTTATAACAGGTTACTTAAAGTAATTAGTTACGACAAGTATCTAGTCCTATTTAATTCAATTTCTATGCAAACTTTGAACGCGATTTTCTCAAAACTGCATTTTCGAAATCGGCGTGCAGAATTACACAAGAACCATTAAGCCGATTAATAGTCGAAACTTGATATAAATAATTGTAATATTGCTACCCTCATGTCAACGGAAATTGCTTTTAATAAATGACAAAACAAAAACTCCTTTTTTAATGCAAATTTCACAGATA
Organism: Ophion costatus; assembly: GCA_951751655.1. Classification (NCBI taxonomy): domain Eukaryota; kingdom Metazoa; phylum Arthropoda; class Insecta; order Hymenoptera; family Ichneumonidae; genus Ophion; species Ophion costatus. The sequence continues at coordinate 10,225,744 of OX632366.1, read as the reverse complement.
TTCGGTATGAAATTGTGATTTTTTTATCATTGCGCGTCATTCTCTTAACCTTGCATTTTCTTCATCTTAACTACTGCCAAATAAAAATTACACACCTCCTAAATGAAAACAAAAAAATGATTTTTCTTGCAAATCAAAATCTACGGAAAGCTAGACGGCACGCCGATCCGCAACGCCCGCGGCAACTTTGCTGAAACACTCCGCCACATCTCCGCCATTCTGACAGTAAACAAATTTAAAAAAATATGATATATACTTAATTATACAATTAAAAAATATGCCTACATTTTGACAAATGTAGAATAATTGTTTCGTAGTTTAAAAAATCCGTCAACCTGACCTAATTTTTTTCCCCGTCTAAATGTACATCCCACTTGACATTGAAGGTATACCTGCGTCCAGCGAAAAGTTACTATCCCTCGGAATTAAGCGAAAAAACCGGCCGAACCTCCTCATAAGACTTTCGGGTAATTGGCAACATCGAGAGTCTCTGATTCACGATAATTACACGGGAAAAGTTCTCGTACCAATCTCGCGAGGAGTGTATCGTTGCGTCACATCTTCGTACGAAGTAGGTACCTAACACCCCTCGCGCATACAACGAGCTCCGCATCATCCGTTCTCGTTGAAAGTCGAGGGGTCGACGTCGTAGGGTCGACCCCTTCGAAGGCGGGACCCCCGGCGGCAGGGGGGGGGGGATGGAGTCGTCGAGGCTTCTTGTGTCCCTTCATCTATCTCGGATATCCACCAGGGTTCGATATGCACACACGCACACGCACACACACACACACACACACACACACACACACACACACACACACACACACACACACACACACACACACACACACACACACACACACACACACACACACACACACACACACACACACACACACACACACACACACACACACACACACACACACACACACACACACACACACACACACACACACACACCCACACACACACACACACACACACACACACACACCCTCATACCAATACCGAGGAAGGAAGACGAAGGGATGTCAAGGGGTGCCGGGGAGGGGGTTGAGACAACGTCGATGTCGTACGGAGCGTGTGAAAGGTTACCCTGAAAAAATGGGGCGGGGGGGGAGCAAGTGGGACACACGTGTGTAGATCTCTTTTCTAGACTGCGCCTCCGAGGACTCTCGAGACCTCCTCGATAATTACTTCTTCGACTTCTCTCTCACGACGGGGGTACCACGACCCGAGGGTTCGCCTTTTCGCCTTCCAAAATGCTCATATATATATATATATATATATATATATATATATATATATATATATATATATATATATATATATATATATAAAAGACTCTCGTGAAACTCGAATCTTATACCCCTACACCCTCGATCTTCTTCGACAGGTCCCCCAAAACGATCAGGTGCTCTAGTTGCTGCGGTCGTCTGTTTTGCGCTGGGGTGTATACAGGGTGTTAGGAAGGTTGATGCAAAACCATAAGGGGGTGATAGGTCACCTCGTTGGGAACATATCTAACCTCGGTTACCGCTGTCCAAAGTCTAAGGATTTCGAGTTACGATAAGTATGATTTTTGGAAAATTTCCCAAAATTAGATGCTAACTCGTTTAGCTCGTATGTTAATGGTTTTTTTTCAAAAATAGCATTAACATAAGAGGTATTTTTATTTTTCGATAAGTTTTTAATTATTGAACACGTCCCATTTGGTTGGTTGTGTGGATACAGATAATTGTATTGGTGTTTGTCGATTGAATACGCATTAAGGGGAGGGTAGGGGTTTCAGCGTGAAAAAAACAGTTTTGCGATTTTTTTTCATCTATATGGATAGAGTAAATTCATTGAAATCTTTTGTACATTGTTAAGTGTCATTTTAAGAACATTCGGTGAAATTTGTACGCGAAAATATCCACAAACAAGCCGGTGACAAAGCTTTTCCAAGAACGCCTTCGGAAAAACACGATTTTCGCTGTTCACCGTATCTCAGCTAGAAATTATCTGAAATCAAGTACCATTAAAATTTAGTCAAAGTATCATCAAAACCTCCCCCCAACGGTCTGTGATAATTTTTTTTTTCATTCCTAAATTTTTGGTGGTCATGTAAAGTGAAAAGTGCTACTTTTCACGACAAGTTCCGCCATTTTGGGGGTGGAAAACCTCCTCAATGTAAAAAAAAAATCTCAAACTAACCGTTGGGGGGAGGTATTTTATATGTAGGAAGTGTGTTCCAAGTTTGAAATAAATCGGTCATGTAGTTTTCAAATGGCAGTGAACACTGACTTTGCAAAAGCGGTTTCGAGAAAAACGCGTTTGAAGTGTTAGTTAGCTACAGTTTGAAACGCGAGCTACAGTGTTAGAGGAGCGGGACTAAATAGTCGATAACTGCGAGAGTCTTGCTCTGATTGACTTGAAATTTTGGGATTATATTCTTGAAATGTTTAACTATAAGAAAAGACAAAAAAAAATCGATTTTTCAAAAGTGCAAACCCCTACCCTCCCCTCAAGCTAAAACGCAAATAAGTTTTTAGTCACCAATTATCGTCTGTTTGAACATTATGAACGAGTTAGTACCTAATTTTGGGAAATTTTCCAAACGTCATACTTACCATGATAACTCGAAATCGACTTTGGACTGAGGTACCCTAGGTTGGATATGTCCCTAACGAGGTGACCTATCACCTTCTTAAGGCTTTGCATCGACCTTCCTCACACCCTGTATATGTACACACGGACACACAGGGAAAGGTGATTTTTAGGGCATTTGACGAGGGCATTTACTTCGAGGACCGTTCTCAGAACAGCCACATTCGCTGACCGCCAACATTGCATAAATACATCGAATTTGAAATGTTCTTTTTCCATGCTTTCATACAGGGTATTACATTCATCTTAAAACATCGAATTAACTCAAGAACATTGAAGTAAATAGAAAAAAAAACCGAGACACGTATCGTGTAGATGCAAGAGAGTACAATAGCGCGATAACTTTTTTTTAATTTAGACGATGCTTTCAATGTAAATTCTGGATCAACTTTAAAAAAATAGAAACTTATATTTATCATAGCGGCATCTTACTCTACGTGAAACAAAAAACAGGTAACTTCTGTCCGGAACATTTATTTATTTGGCCATTTTTTTATTGCAAAAGATGATCACGCCATGGCCTCCCAAAGATAAATTGATACGGCGAATAAATAATTAATCCACTAAGACGAGAGTCTTTCGGTGCTACGGGCTTGTTCGAAAAATAGTTTTTAAATCGTCCGAAAATAATGGCCGAATAACATTGATGTTTCAGACAAAAAAAAAGATTTTTGCTAGTCAACGAAAAAAAAAAAAAATATATATATATATATATACACATCTTCCAACAACACATAATTTACTGTTTTGACTGTTTCAAACCCCGTGTCATTAGCTACAGGATATTCGAGAGAATCAGGACCCCAAAAATCTTCTTTTTTTTAAGGACCCAAAGTCTTTGTCTCTTGATCATCCGCAACAGTGTTAAATTTCATCACTGCTCCATTGCTCTTGTCCACCGGACACATATGTCAAAAGATGGAAAAGACCAATAATTTCATCCGAAATTGGATCAACTCATTTCTCAGCCAGAGAACGAAGAGATGCGAGAATAGATCGACCACCGAGCAAAGACGTCACGAAAGAAACGAAAGTTTATGTTCTATTTTGATTTCGAGCCTTTTATATAGGGATGAGGCTAAGATGAGGAAAATTTAATTGGCCATTTGACGAGGAAGAGTGGCCATTTAATGAGGCCACGATGAGGAATATTTAATTCTTCATGATTTTGAATCCCGGTGCGTCGACTCCTCTTGCTGCAGTTTGCCGCTGGATTTTCGGTGTACGTATCAGGTGGCACAAACCAGAGTCTTGCATGTGTCTGACACTATACGCGCATGAAATTTGCTTGAACGCTTCGGTGCGCACCGCAGCCCCATATGGTTTCAATCTTATGTTAGTGCTGATAGACTATATATATATATATATATATATATATATATAAGGGGAAAGGTAATTTTGAAGACATTCGTTTAAGGGGGGGTTATATACAGTTACAATTTTCGAAAAATCGATTTTCAAAATTTTATTTTCCTAATGTAAATATTTTTGTTTCTTTTTCATTTTAGATAATCCAATTCAGAGATATCGTGCTCACCGCAAGACGCCTTTTTTTAGAGGTGCTCACGGAGATCAGCTATAGCAGCTTTCAAGATAATTATTTTGACAAATAAAAAAAGTTAAAATACAGTTAAAAGTTGCCATAATATGTATACAAATGTTTACGTTAATAGATTTAAAGGTCTTCTAAAAAAAAATCTTTAAAAATTGATCTTTTTGGGCCTCTCGACTGTGCATAACTCCTTAAGGGAGGACACTACTGTGACGGGCCGAAAAAAAGACGTTTCTCCAAAAAAAATTTGACGATCGGATTATTTTTTTAGGACTTGGAAAAAAGGATTTCGATGAGCATACGTTGAACTTATCTCGTGTAAATTTGTATGAAAATAAATTGAAAATTGACACCGTCATTGAAGTCAAAGCCTCTGTAGAAAAAATGTAGTCCAACGGCTGGATCGATAACTTGAGAATAGATGGTTTGAAAAATGAAAACTAAAGAGTTTTATAATCCATATAAATATAGTTCTCGTTATACGGAGCCATTTTTTTCGAAAAAAAAAACAAATTTCAGAAAATGGCAGGGGTTCTAAAAAACTGTAATTTTGGCGCAATTTTCACTTATATTCCGGGACTGAACATATACTAAATGTGGAACAAACAAAAAACGACTACGTACAACAATATGCTACTACAATTACAACATCTTGAGTTTTTTCCTCCAAATTGAAAATCGGACAATTATAACTAGAGTTTTGATTCCGGCCAGGTCGAAAAAAATCGTTTCGACAAAAACGTGATTGCAAGTTTTAGTATACGTAAATCGTTACTCTAATTACTCCCACTAAATCGTCTGGAACTGGTCGATGTTCGATAATATAACGCAAATTTTTTCACCCATGTTCTTGCAACATGGGGGAAACTATAAATATATAGGTTGAGAAAATGAGAAGCAAAATTGATTTTTTTAATCCGTCAGAGTGGTAAATCTTGAGGCTCGTCCTTGAAACAGCCAAATGGGCTTATAGTCAACATTGTATAGAGATGATGGGTTCAAAATATGCTTTCCCTAAGATGACGCGTCACTATATACATAGTATAACGTGTTTCTCCCCTAAGATGAAAACGATGCTCTAAGGGTCCGTTACACGTGCTCCTCATCGACTTGCTATCGCCCCTCGGGCTGGTCACCTTACTCCATTCCTACCTATTCTATTCGTTCCTCCTCGGGCTCGCGCGTCTTTTGCTCTGCTGGCACGACATTCCAAGGTTTTCAGTCTACAATGTTCGCCAACCCACGCGTACGTTATGTCCGCTGCAGGGGTGCCTTCGTAAGGGAAATAAAAAAAAACACGTTCCGAAAGGCGACACTATGGGCAGCTCTAAAGATTTTTTTTACCAATTTTTTTTCTTCGCTCTGTCATATCGTTGAATGATTTTAAATCCCGGGGGTGTAGTTCCGAAAAGGACATACCACCGATTAACTTGGAATTTTGTGTTCCCACATAATTTGACTCGCCGATTACGATTTTTATCGTAATCGGCGTAATTTCGTACGCTCAGAGCGTCGTTCGAAAATTTCAACGCTTTTCTCTCGCAAATACATTTTCAAAGTCAATGAGAAAAATATCTCAAAAACCATTGCATCGATCTTTCTGGAACCTCAAAAAAATCGACACACAAAATCGACGGCGGACACTCGAGTGATGTTCCTTTTAAGGACCAAACGAAACATGATTTACATTCGCAATCATCAGAATCTCATAATAATATATGATAATTATAAAATAAAACGACGATTATCAAAATAAGAAGGGAAACGAATATTTAAATAATTCTACCCCAGACGCTTCGGAGTACCGAAAAAAATAGTGCGAATTTATAGTCAGCAAATTATACTCAACGATCCGGAGTACGAAATAATGAAAGCAGGGTGCACTGCATGTGGAGAGGAATAAGAAGCTGCACCGAGGGGGTTAGACGGAAAGGGATGAAACGCGAACGAACTATCATCCCTTACTCTCTTGCTCTCGCTCTGTCTTTCTGACTCTTTTTTTCCCATTGATGAGACGTAGGACAGCAGGGCGGGAGGGGAAAGGGGTGGAAAGGCAGAAACGGCGAAAGGAAGGAAGCCAGAACGAACGGATGCCAAAGGGGAATGGCAAAGAGAAAACGGAAGAGCGTCAGTGGTGGCGTCGAAGTGAATGCTGGTAAAGTGTATTCATATGTATATATAACGAGAGAGGGGGCGGGAGAGAGAGAGGGAGGGAGAGAGCGAGAGAGAGAGAGAGAGAGAGAGAGAGAGAAGAGGACGATGACGACGACTGTACAAGGACGGTGGAACCGGAACCGGAACTGAGGAGCGCAGGAATAGGGAGCGAGTCGAGAAACGACGTTGGCGGCAAAAGCCAGTGGTAATGTGGGGTAGTATATGTAGTGGTACACGAGAGCGTCGGCGTCCCCGATATGGCGGAAGCGTCGGGTTTGCCGGAAGTCGCCAAGGAAATGAAACGCCTCTCCCTGCAGACCGGCCAAACGGGCAAAGAACTCTTCCATAGTGCCTATTTCTCTCTCTCTCTCTCTCTCTCTCTCTCTTCCCTCCCCCTCTCCCTCTATCTCTCTCTCTTTCTTTCCACGTTTCTATCTTCACCACTGGCGTTGTATTTTATACTCATCTGCGAATATTCCTCTCCGAGGAATTCGCCCACCACGTTTTCCACCCTACAAACGTGTTTGTTAACCCGAACAAAAAATTATTGAAAAAAGCATTGTCAATGCTAAAAATAAATATTGGGTATCGAAATAATTATGGGAGCATTAAAATGATGAGAAAAAATAAACCGTCGGTTCGTTTGCATCGTGTGGAGAAATTATCATAGTGATTCAAATGGATTCTCATTGTCCCCTGATAAAAGGTAACGCTCGTACATCGGATTCTCATCGAGATTCCCCATTGGAGTTCAATGTACGAATCCAATTTAAATGCTAAAGGATTTCCCCCATATCGAACAGAATCCTATACGATTATTGATGGATCCCGTTGCAATCTGTAGGGTGGATTTTATAAACAAAATATGTCGATATTCAAAATAAGTGGATCTCACAACAGCATAAAGCTTATCTTGAGGAAGTGTAAACCGCTTCGGGTTATGCCTGGTTGTAACCGTCGACAGTTCATTTTTGGGATTTTTAAAATGGAAAATCACGTGGATGAACATCGACAAAAATTAGGTTTTCGAAAAAGTATCGTTTGAAGAACACTCTGTAAATGTTTGGTGTCTAAATATTTAATTATAATCAATTTACAGCTGATGTCCGGGAAGCATATGTGAAAAAATCAAACGAATTTCGTTAGTATATTAGTTTATGCCATGATTAGTCGAAGAAATTTCCGAAATATCAAATTTGAAGAAGCGAACGCGTGTTCGAAGTGAGAGTTTCGATTTTTGCGAAAAAGATAAGGATTTGTCGTTCATCAAATCGAAAGTATGCATCGAAAAAAAACCTTCGATCAAATACTATATTTTCACATCTAGAAGAAGCTTGCAGCATTTCAGAAAGATCGATGCAGTAGTTTTTGAGATATTTTGCTCACAGACATTGAGCAGGGAACATTTATAAGCTGATTCACCGTCAAAATATATTAGTTTTGGAAACAAGTATTTTTCGACTTTAACAACTAGTAATAATCTCCTACAATAGGATATTTCAAAAGTCGATTTGAATCACATAACCGAAAACCGACCGTAATTATCGTTTGTCATTTATTTCACTGCACTTTGGCATAATATGACCACACACGTACTCACTCACGAGACGTGCAGATTATGTTTCTACACGCCGAGTTTTTTCTCGTGATTTTTCACATATTTTCGGTTCGAACGTGGTAAGAATTCCCAAACTGCGTTAATTCGCGTACAAGTGCAGAATCCAATTGAATTCCAATGAAGACTCTCCTAGTGCGGTGTCCCTAACAATTCCCTATGCACATGTGGGTCCATTTTGGGACTACCCAACAAATGTCTGCACGGGATCACGAAAGGATACTTATTTTGGGAGATCCAAAGGATACCAATTGCGAATGTCCAATAAAAAATTGTCAAACGTGGATTCCATTGTGACTATTGGATTCCAATGTGGACTCCCCACATGCGGCGTTCCTAGACAATCCCTAGTGTAGAGCCACCAAAGAGTCCAGCGCTACCAAAATCCTTTCAATTGTTTTATCTTTTCTTGCATTGGCAATACCACCTAACCTGACGGTGGCATATGTCATGTCAAGGTGTTGGACAACAACTCGCTTCGTTAAGGTATTTATTTCCAATTTCATGACTAATCGGAGTCTTTCGAAGTGTTTGATCTTATTTTTTAACCATTTTAAATACGTTTTGTAAAGTTTGCGATTAATTTGCACCTAACGAACGTTATACTTCAAACTTGTGATCCAAATTTTGTTTTTATTCAGAGGTTATGTCGCCGTTTTGCTTGCTCACGAAAATTATAGTGAACATAGACTAAACGACCGTAGAAAAAAACTAAACTAACTAAAAAAACTAACTAAACTAACTAACTAACTACTAACTACTAACTAAACTAACTAACTAACTACTAACTACTAACTAACTACTAACTACTAACTAACTACTAACTAACTACTAACTAACTACTAACTAACTACTAACTAACTACTAACTAACTACTAACTAACTACTAACTAACTACTAACTAACTAACTACTAACTAACTACTAACTAACTACTAACTAACTACTAACTAACTACTAACTAACTACTAACTAACTACTAACTCACTACTAACTAACTACTCACTAACGACTAGTACTAGCTAACTAACTAACTACTACTAACTAATCAAAACTAACCAACTGAAAAAACTAGACTTACTAAAAAGACTAAAAAATCATAGAAAAAAGACGATAGAATAAAAACACGTTTTATAGCCAAAAAACGGCCGTTTTTTTTCGTTAAAATCGAACCATTAACTTTAACTGTCCGCCATTTTGTGAAAAATGAATATTTTTTAAAATCCTTCGATTAAAGACTAGTTTATACTTATATTTGACTAAATCCATCCGCATTTTTTTTTCAGATGATCCACTTCGCCGCAATGTCGGTCACCGCAAACCGTGTATATAAAAACATTATTTCATTGACGGCCATTTGCCACTAAACAATGTAATATTTTTCAATAAAAAAATTACTGAAAGTTCTTCAAGATGTGTTCTTTAAAATGGTATATTGATCGATCAAAAAAGTTTTGTAGTTTTCTTTAAAAAAATTCATGAAAAAGGCCTTTTTTGCGCTACAAGTGGGGGTAACGCCTTAACATAGGTGAATCTCGTTCTGAAGGCTTCAATGCACGTGTTGAA
>OX632366.1:10121730-10216006 GCA_951751655.1 Ophion costatus | reverse complement strand
GACTCTCTCACGCTGTTGCGGAAAATTAAGCGTTATTTATCATTCCGCGTATAGCACTCTGTTATTACATCGCTATATTCATCTGTGTATACAGGATTATGTGCGGTGGCCGCGATATGGCGCGCGCATAAAAGCATAATTCCGACCGGTTACATGTACGTCCTTTGCATCACTGCTGTCAATATATAGGTTATAAACGCGTGGACGATCGAGGATTTACAGCGTGCATGCATACGGTGATTTCCCCGTGAACTGGTGCCTGCGCCTTCGGCTTCACCCGCGTTGACGCCTGATTGATGGCGAATCTAGTCCCCCATTTAAATGGTATTGTCTTTTTTTTTATAGACAGAGAAGAAAATGTTACGCTTACGGAATATTTTTTTATTTTTCATTTTTATCTTGTAAGGGTACCTTGTTGTTGTATGTTGTAGAACATTTGTAGAAAAATATATACAAAAAATTGTTATATATATATGTATATATATATATTTTATTTGATTATTTAATATTTAATTTAATTAATTACTAATAATTAATTTATGTAGTTTTAATTTAATTTATATAATTATTTTATTTAATATTGCGTTATATATATATATGTGTATATATATACATGGTGTCCTGTTATGAATGGAGAATCCTGCAACTGTTGGTAGGTCAAATCAAGTCCTACTATATGCTTGGATATGCATCGAATTGGTTTGTATGAAAATTCTGCACAAGATCGTTTTTTCATAAAGTTTCCTTAACATACAAGATTAAAAAGAAGACTTTTCTAGATAAAAAAAAGTATCCAGGAGTATTTTTTAAAAACCGGGTCAAAAAAAGTTATCATTTGTAAAAAATGGCATGCGAAAAACCGAAAGCAGATGATTTTTGTCTCGAAAACCGTAGGACTTTTAATAAACTGAAATTCCAGCATATAGTAGGACATGATCTGACCTATCGATAGTTGGAGGATTATCCATTCGTAACAGGACACTGTTTGTATGCGAGTATGTATAGCTATATTCTCGTTACGATTTTTCGCTCGGGGTTGCTTGGGTTCCGTAAATTCCGCGAGAGCCGGAACGATTTACCTCCACCGCAAACATCCTTAGGTGTCAACCTGTCAATCCAATGCGAGAGAAGAAATAATCGTCACAGAGCGAACGTGCCCCGAACGCTCCTGCCTTTTAAGGGGTTACCCCCACTTGCGATTTTGAAAAAATCGATTTTTTTATTGCATTTTTTTGAAGTATAAGTATCTGAGAATATGTCCTGAAAATTTCAAGCCGATCCGAACAAAATTGACTGAGATATGAGCGTTGAAAGAGAAGAATCCGTGAATTGAAGAACCGAAATTGAAACTTTAAACGCGTTTTTCTCAAAATGGAATTTCTGAAGTCGGTGACCAAGATTACTCGAACACTAATGAACCGATCTTCTTGAAATTTTGCAGGCTTATTTAATACATAAAAATGTAGTCTTTAATCCTTCGATTTTTTTGTTCGAAAAAAATGGCCGTTTTATAGCCAAAAAACGGCCGTTTTTTTTCGTTGAAATCGAACCATTAACTTTGACTGTCCGCCATTTGGTGAAAAATGAATGTTTTTTGAAATCCTTCGATTAAAGACTAGCTTATACTTATATTTGACCAAATCCATCCGCATTTTTTTTTCGGATGATCCACTTCGCCGCAATGTTGGTCACCGCAAACCGTGTATATAAAAACATTATTTCATTGACGGCCATTTGCCACTAAACAATGTAATATTTTTCAATAAAAAAATTACTGAAAGTTCTTCAAGATGTGTTCTTTAAGATGGTATATTGATCGATTAAAAAAGTTTTGTAGTTTTCTTTAAAAAAATTCATGAAAAAGGCCTTTTTGCGCTACAAGTGGGGGTAACGCCTTAAGACCTCAAGCAATGATACTCCTTAGCCTCAACGAACCTCAAACAACCTCAAGGCGCAAGTTCCAACTTTCATGCAAACCGGAACAACTCGTTCCTTTTCATGGGTACTTTCACGTGGGTGCCATTTTTGTCGTTATTTTTTGTCTCGCTTTTCGTTTGTTTTTGTACCAATTTTTGTTGCACACGGCCATAAGAATTTGAACCCCGTCAGCCATAACTGAATCGACGAGCACGGTGATCCATGATCGCGATACTTATTGGACCTGGTAGCCATGATCCATGATAGACGCACGTGATTACGAGCGATCTCGTGCGACAGAAAACCTTCCTACGGAGCTTTTCCCACGTGGATTACACGCGCGGCATGCGCGTAATAATATATCCCCGCGCTTACGTGTGATCGATAGGGTCCAATCGTTCGACGTACGTATACGTAACTAAGCGCCCCGATCGATTGCGCGATTTATTCTCCGTTAATTTTCAGCCCGCGGACACTACGCCCAAAGGCGTATCACTCGGCGTATTCTCCGCCTCGTTCTCGCTCGATCACCGTTACGTACATGTAGATAGGCACACACTCAAATATACGTGGCAAAATCGGGAAGGTGTCGCGAAAAAAAAAACGTATATATATTAGGGTGGGTAAAAAAATTCGATTTTTGCTTTCTCAGCGGAAAATTGAGGTATGTTAAGAAAAAGAAAGTTTTGCAAAATTTGAGGGTTCTGAACAATTTTTTAGTTAGTGCTCAAACGCCTTTTTCATGTTTTTTTTTCATGATTATCGGAGTATTCTTTTTTTGATCTCGATGCAGGAAATGTTAGTGCGTGATCCACTGTAAGTCTTGATTTAATTTTTTCTGTAACAAAACACAATTTTTATTTAAATACTTTTTTTTGCCATAAACAATTTGTATTTGCAAATTAAGAATCAATATGCGTAATTCGGTTGTGAAAATTAGATCAACCACTTGATGAACAAGAACACGGTGTGGTACGGGAGTAATATGTTGTTATGCAGTAAGAAAACAAATGAAGAAAAAAAATTTGCCGAAAAATCTAAAAAAAATAATTAAAAGTCGTTTGAGCACTACCTAAAAAAATGTTTAGACCTCTGAAATTTTGTATGAATTACTTTCTCATAACGTAGTATCATATTCCGTTGAGGAGTGCGAAAAAAAAATAATTTTTTTTAACCACCCTTCTATATATATATATATATATATATATATATATATATGTATATGATATTACGTGGCTGCATGTAGAGCCGCCTATACTGAGGGGAAGAAAAGATAGTGTTTCGGTAGCCAATCGATCAACTGGTTCATTCAAAGTATTCCGTGCAAAAATTTATTTTGGTTTTTAGATTTGATATTTTAGTTATTATAGGAATTTGATTTTTAGTCTATGCGATATATCATATCGATGTTTCAAGGTACAATTTTTTAAGCGATCTATACTTGGTACGATAAAATTTATACTTTTTTAATTGGCTACAGATACTCAAAGACCCAAAAAAAGTGGTCAAGTTCCGAATTTTTTTGCTGGGAAGCAAAAATCGGATTCTATTCGATAGCATGGGGATGTTGATTCCATGGTAATGGCTGCAGACACTTTTTACACGTATTAACGTGTGTAGGAAAATAGCACACGTAAGTGTGTTGTTTGAACGCATATACCCGTGTGATTTTTGTACCGTCATTTTTTACACACGTCAAACCGTGTAAAAAGTGTCTACAGCCATATACACACGTAAAGTGCATAAAAACAACACACTTATTTTTGCAGTGGCAGGAGCACAATGGACCTTACCACAAATGTGACTTATTTGGATGCCAACATTGCCATTGTAATTCAATTGAAATAGATGCTGTTGACACAACGTATAATTTCCACCCATGGCGTTTTAGCGTGAACTCGATGGATCTATCATCCTTTGTGATGCCACCTTTGGATTCGAGAAAATTTCGTGCCTAACGCCACCTACTGGCAGCGAGCGGTTTCATTTGCAACCACCTAATATATATCGTAAATATCTATATACACCTCAGTGCACATCGAGAAGTTCATGTGAAGTCGTAAGGTCATCTACAAAGCATCAATATTTATAATAAAATTTGTAATCATTGAAAATTTCCCTTATAATTTAATATCAAAATTGTAAAATCTTGTACTCAAGATATAAAATAATTAAATCAATAACCAAAATAAAACAGATAAGATCAACTAAGTTTACAATAGAGATTATTGTTATTGTATAATCAACATAAAATTCATTTGCAATAAAAATTCATTCAATTCAATTTTTGTAATAGCCTAAAATAGTATACTTTCCCATAAATCATTCACCTGGATGATTCACGTCAAATTTGGAAAAGCGTATTTTATCGCTCGTTACGTACGGCAAAAGTTCTTTTGTGCGAATGGCTCGAATTCGTGCGTCATTGTATGCGTTACGCTTTGAATTATTCGACGAGCATATGTACGAGAAATGCGGGCGCAGTAACGGAATCTTTACCTGTATAACTTAAAATTCTTGCTAAGGTGTCACTTCCGTGTGAGCCTTGTCTTCACGTGTCATCATGTTTCTTCTTCGTTCCCGCAATCGCAAAACTTCTTGACACTACTGTGATCGATGCGTGAGGACCACTACGATGGCCAAAGGAATGTTCCGTTCCCACTCTCTCTCTCTCTCTCTCTCTCTCTCTCTTTCTTTTGACTCGCGTCTAATCATTGCCGCCGGTATTCTAAGCACGCACTAGCCTTGCCAAGCGAACGAGGCACGAAGCGAAATGGAGATAAGCGTGGAAGACGAGATGTTAAGCAAAAGGCAAGAAAACTTTTGTATATTTGAGAAAAGTAGATTTTGAACCCGTTACGTCTGTCCAATGTTGGTTACCAATGTATTTGCCTGTTTTGAGGATGATCGTCCATTTTTTGTTGGCCTCACGATTTCCGTAATGTCAAAGTCGAATTTATTCACAGTCATACTTCGCCATGTATTTATGTATAGGATAAGGTGAGTTTGAAGACATTCACATTCCAAAGAGGCCAAAAGGGACTAAATGTTTTTTTCTTCGAGTTTTAAACCATTTCACGAGTCTATCAAAAACTAGGCGTGTTTGACGTGTGTTCAAAGTACATAGAAGTAACACAACATAATGGCGAGACACTCGTTGCCATATTGATTCTACACACTTATGCATTTGGCAACAATTAATGCGTTAAAATGACACACTTGGTGCGTTAAAATTACACACTTAAGGATGTTGAGTCCCAAATCGCAAATGATGATAAAGTTCTGAAAATTTTGTATGTTTTTGTATGAAGTATTTCAGAGGTCGTGTAAAAATTTCGCGACAATTAGGAAGCTCGTTATTGAACAATTAACATTCACAAATTAAATGTTGCTTTATGGAAACTGATGTAACTTTGCAATAAGTTTTTTTTTTGACCTCTCAATTTTATAATATCTACAATATACTGAAAGCAACGGAAACAAAACGAAGTTTATTGATACATTTTTTTTTATTTCTTTTAAACATTGTTCTTAACAAAATGTTAATTTTTTAATAACGAGCTTCCTAATCGTCGTGAAATTTTAACACGACCTCTTAAATACTTCATACAAAAACATACCAAATTTTCCGAATTTTCTTATCATTTTTTATTTCAACCCTTAAGGAGGTTGAAGTAATGATGATAGAATTCTGAAAATTTGGTATGTTTTTACATAAAGTATTCAGGAGGTCGTGTAAAAATTGGATGACGATTAAGAAGCTATATATGGAACAATTAACATTAACATGTTTTATAGGGACTCAATATCCTTAATGCGTTAAAATTACACACTTAATGCGTTAAAATGACTCACGTTAGTGCGCAATTTTTACGTATTAGTTTATTACACACCCTCGTAGCTGTCCCCATAAACAACACACTTATCGGAACACACGAGCAAAAATAACACGGGAAAAAAGCAACACAGTTTACGTGTGTTGATTGCGAGTTATTGATCATACGTTTTTAAAATTACCTTGGTGACGCCATCACGTGAAACTCGTCAGTTGGTTTGACATTTATTGATTGAACGGTTAACAAGACCACATTTGATCTTCAATTAACCGGTTAACGAATTCAATTAACATCGTAGCATACACACGCGAGCTCTATAATAAAAATTGCGGTAGAAGATCGCAATATACGGGTTAAAATACCGGAACCCATGGTCAACAAATCCATCGTGTGCCTACTCGCATCATACTACATCATCATAATATATTTAGAAAAAAAAACTATCAAAACCGCAAATATATAATTAACTTCATAATTAATATAAGTAATACAATCAACACAGCGTAATGTATAAGTAATCTCCAATAAATACAAATATTTTGACGATGAAAAGCTTTGCCATTGAATTAATTTTCCCGACGCATCCCATGTGTATGCAGTGCTGCAACAATAAGTGCGTTATTTCTACACACTTTGAGTGTGTAAATGGCTGCGGACACTTTTTACACCTCTTAACGTGTGAAAAAAAATAACGCACCTAAGTGTGTTGTTTCAACGCATATATCCGCGTTATTTCCACACCGTCATTTTTTTACACACGTTAAAACGTGTAAAAAGTGTCTACAGCTATTTACACACGTAAAGTGCATAAAAACAACCTACACTCGTTTTTGCAGTGTATCCAATGGGAAATTTTCCTTAACATTTAAGGTAAAAAAGAAGACTTTTCTAGCTAAAACAAGTAACCAAGAGTATTTTTTGAAAAACCGGGTCAAAAAAAGGGAGCCGGATTGAAATTCCGACCTCTCAATGATCAGAACGCTCAAAACTCCGGAAAAATACTACCCCGAAAGATCAAAACTCCGAAAGAATTTTGCACGAAACGCCAAAACTCCGAAGTTCCAAACACCGTCAAAATAATTCGGCTATGGAAGTTCTAAAAGTTTCAAAATTTTCAATAAATCGACGAATTATTCCAACAGACTTTTTTTTATCAGGAAGTGATTTTACGTCAATTTTGACATTTGTCCAGACAATGTTATACGTTTTACAACATAGTTGAACTGTAAATAGATTATCCATTCATGACAGGACACCCTGTATATATGCACATGCATATATATATATATATATATATATATATATATATATATATATATATATATATATATATATATAACCCGCGTTGTATGCACGTTATTAATAGTGGGACTGGCCCGAATGCCGGTCGACTGGAAGCCGGAACTTAACAAGCGTCTACCTCCTCGAAGAGGGCAACAGCGCGGCGAGCGGGGGGGGGGAGAAGGAAGAACGCGGCGGAGCAACAGGGGCTGCGGGCAGGAGGCAAGAGAGAGAAAAGGCGAGTCGTCTTATGTATTTATGAGTGTACGAAATAACGCGCTTGCGGGGATAGACCCCAAGCTCGAGAGCCCAAGCCGCGCGAGCATTTCGCTCCGTGGCTCTCCCACGCCAACGCTTATGAACTATAAAGTGGTGGCGTGTAGCTCGCGGCTCAGCGCGCCGCTCAGCGAGCCTCTACACTCGCGTGGAGAACCACCGAGCTCGCACTCGCAACTCGGGAATTACGTGTTGGCACGTAACAGCCAGCCCGGCACACACTACCTTCGAACTCTTTGCTGTACGTCCTATGTACTCCGCATATCTGCATATATATTTATAGTGTGCGTTGCACGGAAGACGAAGAAGGAAAATCGTTTTTTTTTTTTTTTTTTTTTTTTTTTCGAATCAACGGCTCGGTAATGCTCCGTTAAGGGTCTCGTCGCCTCTGCTCGGCCATACCGATCGAGCATTCCACGCCGATCGGGCCACGCGATGCCATTTAATTTTTTTAGCCCTTTTTCGCGATTTTTTTTCCCGTCTCGCACGATCGTCCGGAAATTTAAGGGGCTATGCGCCTGGTCGTAAAAGTTGGAATATCACATTTTTCGAAAGTAATATATTTTGACGGTACATCGTCTTGTGAATGTTCCTTGAGAATTGTAAGCTGGTCGGATCGAAGCTGACGGATTTATTGGCTGTTGTGTTGACGCTTGCTGGAACGCTCGCAACGTCGGTCGAAACTTTAAACGCGTTTTTCTCGAATGTACGCTTTTAAATTGGGTGAGCAAAATTTCGAAAAAAAGCTACTGCATCGCTGTTTTTGATTTATTTGGGGCTTTTTATAGAATGTGGAAATATAGGGTTTGATAGAAGGAATTTTTTTTCGATGTATACTTTCGAATTGATGCGAAGAAATGCCTTTTTTCGCGGAAATCGATGCTCACTCTGATCACGCGCAATTTTGTTTTTTTTCTTCATTTTATGTTTTCGAAATTCCGTCGATTAATCATAGGATATAGTAATGTACTGAAGAAATCTGTTTGTTTTTTATTTTGTTTTAGATAATCTTATTCAGAAGGACATTGCTCAACGCAAAAGATGTTTTCGATCGATCAAATTGGTTATAATTACATATTTTTACACAAAAAAAATTACAGTGTTCTTCAGGTGATACTTTTTCAGATGCCAAATTTTCGTACGAATTTATCACCACTTGTTTCTATTAAAAAATCACAAATATTTGCTGTGTTCTACGGTTACAACTAGGCAACCTTTTAATGAGATTTTTCAAATTTTATTTTATATTTCTCTTCATATTTTCATATTTAATAAAACAATTTTCTCCGAAAATAATTTTGCCTCAAATATAACGACTTTGTATTGACCGAACATTTAGTTGAAATGAAATATATAGGCGTATCTCTAAGTACAACAATATTTGTAACGATACCGAAATAAGCAGTTGGTGAACTTTGTAATTATAATGTGATTACATTAATAATCATATGACACGGCACTTAATCGAAGATTATAAAGCTATATTTGTTTGTGAATTTTTTGATCAATTTTCTGGAACTTCGTGTGTCAAGTGGCGTAGAATGGCCCATATACCCTCTGGTATCGCGGGGAATAAAGAGAGGGAGATTTTGGGAATAATCAACGGGTTATTCACACGAGTCATCGAATTTCGCAAAACAGGATGTACTGAAAAATAAAGTGGAGGAATTTTTATGAGCTATTGGTGGGATGTTTATTCATTATTATTTATTATGCGCATTCACTGGTATAAATTGTGAAGTTGTTTGGATATAGCGATTATCAGAATTGAGCGAAATACTTTTGTCGAACGGCTTAAAATTATTTAAGAATTTGGTTCAAATTATATTCTAGATTTTTCGTTCGTCCTTCGTGGGTTAGTTATTCTTTTGTTTATTACTTTCACGTTACAATTTGTGCATCTGCTTTCATTTATTAATCTTTTTTTAAATCGACTTGTTAATTTATTCTCATTTTTTCTCTTATATTTTCCATTTGTTGTTTTAATTATTATTTATTTTTGGATAATGTTTCGGAAAGTCGATACCGTCGACTAATTTGGAATTTCGTGTACTCGTGTATTTTGACTCGTTGATCACGTATGTGATAGTGAAAATACCTGCAAATTAGATATTCAAGGTCAAAACTCACAAAAACTGATTTTTTTTAAGTTTTTCTATTTTATTTTGATAAATGTTGATCGTAGAGAAAAATGTTTCCAACAAAAGTTGTAGCCTATGGAGATATCAAACTTTTATGTTTCTCAACGGTTTTGTCTAAAACCATTCTGTTCCGAGAAAAATGGGATAATGCTGTGATAAATACATTTTGCTAAACTCCATTAGTTTCAATATTATCTACTTACGCACTTTACTACAGGAAGGTTCGAGATTAGTCTCTAAAGTGCAGTTTAGTCTTTAAACACAAACAAACCCAAGCAAAAAAATAAAAAAATAAACTAAAACATAAAAAAGCAAAAATTAAACATGCACTTTAAAGACTAAAGACACTTTAAACACTTTAAGCACTTGAACATCCAACCATCCCGCGATAACGTGCGTAAGTAGATATTATCGAAAGTAATGGAGTTTAGCAAAATGTACTCATTGGAGCATTATCCCATTTTTCTCGAAACAGAATGGTTTTAGGCAAAAACTGTATAGAACATAAAAGATCAATCTTATTATAGTCTATAACTTTTGTAGAAAATATTTTTCTCTAAGATCAACATTCGTTAAAATAAACTACGAAAACTTTTAAAAAATCAGTTTTTGTGAATATTGACCTGGAAATTCAAATTTGCGGGCATTTTCATTATCATATTCGTAATTAGCGGGTCAAAATACACAGGTAGGTACACGAAATTCCAAATTAATCGGCGATATGGACTTTTCGGAAGTACACCCTCCTTTCAAAATTATCATTCATTCTTTTACAACGGATTGAAAACTACAGTCAGCGGAAATCGTCCAAGAATTGATATACCAAAACAACTTTCGTATATATACTAATATTTTATTCGAATTGCGTTCGAAAATCTTTTTTTTTTCGTCTTCTTTCTTCGCCTCGCGCGTTGCAGTAATTTTCCTCTCCGACCATCGATGTTTTCATGTGTACGGTGCTTGCGGTGAGTAATTTAAATACTGCTCGGATAGGAAATTCTGACGGATCTAGACGGGCGGAGAATCCGAGAATAGAAATAACACACGAGTCGGGCGGTGCCTTCTCGCGAGCCCGCGCACGGTCGCCCACCGCGTGGAGACGACGGCGGTAGCTTTTTCGAGAGAGAGAGAGAGAGAGAGAGAGAGAGAGAGAGAGAGAGAGAGAGAGAGAGAGAGAGAGAGAGAGAGAGAGAGAGAGAGAGAGAGAGAGAGAGAGAGAGAGAGAGCCGCGATCGCCTAGACCCACCGACTAGACTCAGACGGCTGTAGTTATAGAGAACGCCCAAGAATTCCGAATGTTTCCACGCAAATTATGCGAAACTCGAATCCTGAAGAATGCCAGAGACAAATATTGTCGAATAATTCAAGAAATAAATATTGCACTTTGAAAATGAAAATAAATCGCTATTAACGAGAAATACCACAGTAACGTGTATAAACGCATGTGCGAATTCAACAAACTTTTTCGTATGAAAAATTGATCCACTCATAAAATTAATTACACATCTATTTAGTATGAATATCAAGCTATTGGAAATTTTTTTTTCGGTGTACAAAATGACCGATTAATAATATTTTCTTTTATCTTTTTTTAAGCACTCCGCGGCGTGCCAATTGCAATTGGCCAATTACAATTGTGTTACACCGATTAATAATAATAATATATTTTCTTTTGTTATCTTTTTTTAAGCGCTCCGCGGCGTTACAATGTAATTGGCCAATTGTAAAGGCGTGTAATTAATAAAATTAATTACACATCTATTTAGTATGAATATCAAGCTATTAGAAATTTTTTTTTCGATGTACGAAATGACCGATTAATAATATTTTCTTTTGTTATCTTTTTTTAAGCGCTCCGCGGCGTGCCAATTGTAATTGGCCAATTACAATTGTGTTACACCGATTAATAATAATAATATATTTTCTTTTGTTATCTTTTTTTAAGCGCTCCGCGGCGTTACAATGTAATTGGCCAATTGGAAAGGCGTGTAATTAATAAAATTAATTACACATCTATTTAGTATGAATATCAAGCTATTAGTAATTTTTTTTTCGATGTACAAAATGACCGATTAATAATATTTTCTTTTGTTATCTTTTTTTAAGCGCTCCGCGGCGTGCCAATTGTAATTGGCCAATTACAATTGTGTTACACCGATTAATAATAATAATATATTTTCTTTTGTTATCTTTTTTTAAGCGCTCCGCGGCGTTACAATGTAATTGGCCAATTGTAAAGGCGTGTAATTAATAAAATTAATTACACATCTATTTAGTATGAATATCAAGCTACTAGAAATTTTTTTTTCGATGTACAAAATGACCGATTAATAATATTTTCTTTTGTTATCTTTTTTCAAGCGCTCCGCGGCGTGCCATTTAGCATCCACAATTTTTTACCTAGAACAAAAAACAAAAATTCCCGTCAATCTACATTAGAATACCTAGAGAAGTACGTACGGAATATAAAAAAATATTATTTTATTCAAAAGTTGTGGGTATTTGAACTTAAGAAATGAATTTTCAGTGAAAAATTTCGTTATAACTGCTCATAAACTGCTCATAAAATGAAAAGTTTTCGATTAATCAGGAATTCCGTACGTACTTCTCTGCTGAATGCAATTAGGAACATAACTTTTAAATTTGAAGTAAATGGAGCGAAAATTGTTGAAGTTATTTGTCACGCCAATTGGAAAAAAGCTGTTTCGAGAAGTTTCGAGTAGTCGGCCGTTTTGTACATCGAAAACAAAAATTCTAACAGCTTGATATCCATACTAAATAAATATGTAATTAATTGTATGAGTGAATCACTTTTTCATACGAAAAAATATTGTTAAATCCGCACATGATTTTGGACCCGTTACTGTGTGTAATATAAAATATACTTTATTAGCCGATGCAATTATTCTACTATTATTATTTTTGTTGGATGTACGTATGAATAATCATGTCGAAACTGGTCTGTAATTTTTTCAAACCCTGCGTTGACATACCAAGCATCTTGATTGGGATAAATTTATAGTAAAGAGTTTACTTTTTCAAAATTGAACATTTTCAATCATTTGTTTCGACGACTTAATTTGATATTTTCTGAATTGTAATTATGTAGACATGTCAAGACATGTTTAAAGTGTGTGCCTCATTTTTTGGAATAAAAATCAACCGACAGTTTGTTAATGACAGGTGGACGAAGGAGTATTCGGGTCAAATTGACCCAGTGTGTCAAGACCGTGTGTATAAGTGGGTCAACGAAGGGTTGATTGACACTTTCACCTCTTTGCTGAAATCCAAAAGGTAATACGTCAAAAGTTGACGGGAAGATTTATTATACTCGAAGTATAAAATGGGAAAATATAATAAAAAGACTTTATTTTTTCAAAATACAATAGAATTACCTCATAAAAACGTTAATTATAAATCAAATGATGGATAAAACAATTTTAACACCAAAGAAACTTGAGGCAGTATCGATGTCTAGAAATTTGAAAAAAAATCGTTTATTTCAATTTTATTTTATCATTCGACAGACCTTTCCGAATACATATCTGTGAAAACCGTTTAACGATATACATAATATATCTTTTTTTCTTGAAACTACGCCTTTCAAATCGGCAATCACGATACCCCGATAACCAATTGGCTGATTGCGCTCAGGTTTGGCACACATGTTCAGTAGACTCCTTTTCAACGTTGGTATCTCAATTGAGTCAAAATAATTTTTTTTTCACACAACTCGTAGAATGTTCAGAAAAGTAGGAAAAATTGATAATCAAAGTTCAGCATGCCGCCATTTCGTAAAAATATCCTGATTTTTCCAAATTTGGTACCCAAAATCACAACACTCATAAAAATTAAGATTGTGGTTTTTTTCAGATTCATACAACGGCCATATTGCAAACAGACGTGCAAAAGTACATGATGATGAATTATGATTATTTTTTATTTGTAGATATTTTTAAAGGATCAATAATCATGTGTGAAAAATTTCCGGAAAAAAACTTGAACAGTTCAAGGAAGGATACCCCTTTAGGCGAAAAAAGAACTTGCTAATTTGCATGATTTTTTTTCAAAGGAAAGATTTCTTCACGATCTCTGAGATTTAGGGTACATTTTATTACTACTCTTGGCTGTTACGCGGTATTTTTTATCTTTATTAATTTTTTGAAAATGACGGACGTACGGCACGGTTTTCTAAACTACATTTTCAAAACTGGCGTGACGTATTGCTGAAAAACTAATCGACCGATTCTGATGAAATTTGGCATGTATCTGTTTAACCTTATTGTCTCAACCATGAACCTAAATTTTTTGGGAAATTAAAAAGAATGGTATTTCTTATTGCAAAATGTAGCCATTTTTTGGAAAATTCAATCTTTTTGTTTCAAAGCGGATTTTATCGATTTTCAACAATCCTCACTTTTTTTTAATTCATGTTCTGCGTATGAGTGTTGAAAGAAGAAAAATTCCGCCTAAGTTTCAAAAATGGTGAAGAAATCTTTCCCTTTAAAAAAAATCATTAGAAACAGAATACTTCGTTCGTAATTTGTTTTTTTTTTAAATAAATTTCGTGAATCTACCTCAAAACCGAAAACCTTGCGTAACCGATTTTCAGCACCTGATTATGGTATGCGAATGATCATTATTTTTATTATTTTTATACGGTAAAGTATACAGACGCAACGCTCGCATAACAGTCCGTCCACGCAATCGTGACATTTCGACGCGAGTTCCGGTACAGATTTTGTTCCATCAGCAGGAAGAGAGGAGTGAAAAAATATCTTATCGAATATTTATAGCCAGCCGAAGATCGCCGAGGCGGTTTGACAGAACAGCGAAGTTACGAGACCGCGGCGCCCGACTGCTATAGTAATACAATACATACGAGATTACGCATATGATGCGAGAATGGTAATTCAAGTTACACTTCAACTTTATTGTGATGATATTCAAGAAACGCGGTTTCCTTCTTGCGCCGAAAAATTATCATACTTGCCTGTGAATTCGCAATACATTGGATGATTGTGAGTTACGTTATTTTGACAGATATCGAAAGATGCAAAAGTAGTCGGCAGTATTTATGGCAATTCTTTTGAGAATAAAAAATATACAGAGCTACTGGTTATTGGTCACGATCCCGTGAAAGGGTTGCAAGACATTTTTTCCTCTATCAAATAACGTAGTAATGCTTTATGCCAAAATAAACGATTTTCGAGATATTATTATTATTGTTATAATTGTTGTTGTTGTTACTGTTGTTGTTGTTGTTGTTGTTGTTGTCGTTGTTTAATTGAGAAGTTGGCAACTTTAAAAATTAATTTTGATTAACTGCTCTATGCAATCAAACGATTTTATTATTTTAGTAGTATCGGGACACAGTAACAAATAATTATCAACAAGCAACATTTTTTCAATGAAGAGTCCAAAACTCTGCAGTCTAATCATTTTCGTACCTTTTTGGACAGCTAATAATGCGTTTTCGTTTTTTTTTTAATGATCCGCAGGCTAAGTAACTTGGCGATTTTTTTAATAGAGCCTGCATCTTTGTCAATAACAACTACGAGAATGATTAAACTTGCAGACTTTTGGACCGCTAATTAAAAAATGTTTGCGGATTATTCTTACATTATTGTTGATAATTCTTTGTTGCCGTGTCGTCAAACTACAAATAACAAAAAGGTGTGATTGCACGCAACATTTTTTTTATTGTTAATTTTTATCGTTGCCTGCCCCTCACTGTAAAAAAAATAAAATTAATAATATCTCGTAAATTTTCCACTATTCCATGAAGCATTACTAGCAAGTTATTTGATAGGGGAAAACATGCCCTAAACCCGTTGATGGGACCGATATATTTTGTATATTTTTATATATTGTATATATAGATATAAGTATTTGTATTTTTATTTTATTTTATTTTATATCTTTCTATATATATATGTATCTGTGTGTGTGTGTATATATATATACACATACAAAATATGAAAAATAATTCCCTTCATCAATCTATTTAATATCCTAGATTGATGGAAGAAAAAGTTCGTGGCGTTTTTCTCAATATTTCTATTTTGAAAAACGCCACGAACTTTTCCCTTCACCTAGTATTTGTGCTTTTTTATATATTCTATATATATAATCTCTTCTATATAAAAATTACAAAAACATATCCCTGTATATGTTTTTGTAATATATATTTATTATGATCAATTTGTTTTTCCATTTTTCTACGATATCGTGTCTGTATTTGTATTATAAATAAATATATTATCAATACATGCATTTACATATAAAAGTCTTATTGTTATTATTTTAAAAAGATATATATGTGTGTATATATATATATATATATATATATATATATATATATATATATATATATATACACATATATATATATATATATATATATCACCGTAAATAACTCGACTTTGAACTCGAAGCCGTAGGCATCGAGGCGACCGGATAGGCAACCGAGAGAGTAGTGCACAGTTACCGGTCTGTCAGCACGAAACATATTGTACAAGGAAAATAGCGAGAGCAGTAGATGTAGACAGCGATAGAGCAAGAAGGAGCGAAATCACTAAATGCGCCAGGGGGGTGGAGGGCGGTTGGTGGAAGCGATAAATCGTGTTCGAAGGTAAACAGGTGGTGTAGGTGGGCTGTCGCGATAGATCTCGATCGCGTTATGAGGCATCTCGATTTTACGCTTCGCTTGCGGTACGTTCGCGCAGGAATTCCGAAATTCCGCCTTCGATCTTCAACGACGCTCGACGAATGTCCCGTTTTCTTTGTATTATACTTTTTCCACGTGAACTGTTCTTTTATCATCACGTCGAAGACTTTTGTCACAACAATGTGAGGGCGCCATGTCGGATAGTGAGGAACCGCTACATCGTGTGTGAATGGAAGGATCAAGGGGTCTGCGTAATCTTGAAATTACAAATATGAGATTTTTTCAGTGCACCGTTTCATAGCCTGCAGTCTTAATTCTAATTTGAATCGAGGATTTCGTAAAAATTCCGATAATTGGCAGAGTTGTGATGACTTTTGTGAAGGGTCAGATCGCTTTCGCAATGGCAACCCCTTAAGGGGTCTGCGTAATCTTGAAATTACAAATATGGGATTTTTTTCGTGCACTGTTTCATAGCCTGAAGTCTTAATTCAAATTTGAATCGATATTTGATGATTTAATTCTCATCTGATGATTTCTGATGATTTAATTCTAATTTGAATCGAAATGTATAATTCTATATCGTATGACCGCATGATTCTATGGTATATTCGTCGATTTCTTGATAGCAAATGATCGAAGGCCTTTTTTCGTCAAAAATACAACTATTTATTCCTCAGTTTGCCATTTGCGACATTTTCAAAATTCAAAATAAAAGATTAAACCCAAACTACATTTTTTATTTTCTATTTCGGATGATAATAAACTATAATCTGAATTTGCAAGATTATCATCCGCATTATCATCTATTTATTATCATCCGGAATTCACCAGAACCACCTACACCGATTATTCACGCAGCAACGGCGACACTTGGTTCAAATAATAATAAGTTCATTGTTCATCGAAGGCCGGGCTTTGAAAATATTTTCTGACAATACCGGTCCGTGGACCAAAGAAGGTTGGGGAGCGCTGCCTTAAGGTACTACGATTAACAATGAAATTTGGAATGAAATGAAGACACGCCAAGAGTGCCACGCTCGAGTGTACGTGTACTTGACTACTCAAACCCATCGTATAATCGATTTAAGATATAAACTGGATAATCTTTCCATCAAGATTGATTCGACGTTTCTTGATTTTCGTGCGTGATTTTTTTCCAAAAAAACGTTTTCCGATATACGATTTGCACAATTGCCGAATTGATTGCACGGGAAGGGTAAAAAATGTGACAAAGGGAATTCGGGATATATATAATTATTTTTATATATATTATATATAAATAATGATATATACATATAAAAAATAGTATATGTATATATGTCACGTTTCCATGGCCTGCAATAACATTTAGCCCACGTGATCAGACGGCGCACTTCAAATCACATTTATCACTACACCCAAATCAGATACGGATAATATTAAATTGAATTTTGTCTTTCGGCGTAGATAAAAATCGATGGACCGATATAATTATCGCACGAAGGTCTTACGCCACGAGATAAGGTCCGCTGCTACGGTGAGGATATTTTTGCTTCTTGTTTTGATTTTTCTTTATCGGAACTGTATTACCCGTACATACGCGATTATTCCTGTTGCGTCGTGTACTCGTTGTATGACATAATGGAGGCTGGACGCGCGCAGGAGAGCCAAATGAGAATTTAGTGAGTATGGAAGTACTTGTGTCCTCGTAATTGGTCGCTAACGTGGTTGAATATTTATATATACGTCTGAATATGGTACTGCAAATGTCTGTTCTTGAGAGTGAGCGAGAGAGAGAGAGAGAGTGCAGGAAGTAGGTGGCAAATGACAGCTGCGTGGGTGCGCAACGTTCTCCACGAGGATCCTGACCTCGCCCATAAACGATGATCAACTTCACACTCATAAATAGAGCTCATAGGACCATCAAAAAAATGATACCAGCCATTTATATGATTTAACAAATGAAACATTTTTTTAGCATTAAAAATGGTTTTAAAAAGTGTATATGTTTGTTGAGGTGAGCTGGGTATAGTGTTCTGAATTAGCTACGTGTCACGCGAAACTAACGCTACCCCCACTCTACTGCCACTGTGCTGTAGCAGAGTGGGGGAAGCTGCGGAATGCTAAATGCCTGTGGTCGGTTGAAAAATGCCCTCTTCCTACCCAATTACAATCTTGTTATTCATTTTAAGATTATATTACAACTTATGTTACAAATATATTACAAAAAATGATATAACAATTGAGGAGCTGGCGAACGAAACTGGACTTAACCACGTTACGTCGAATTTAATTTTCGTTCAAATTTTATTCATTTTTGTGAATAAGAATTGCCATTTCGCTTGAAAAGGCAGTTTTTAGCCGATTTTGAGGTGTCCAGAGCCGGATTTGATTACAAATACTTTCGGAGCTTATCACGGTGTGCTTGAGAAGCACGAAAAAAAAAAAATTAAAAAAAACATAACGTGATGTTGACGAGTCCGGCTTTGCTCACCAAAACCAAGCAATCCCAATTATATACCTCAATGTATCAATATCTTTTTTAATAATAAAAATCAACTCATATTACCCACATGTACCTGTTTTTTTATTGCTCAAAAAGTCTCATTGCATTATCAATGCCATGAAATAGTTGCACTTTGTGTAATATCTGTAGATTTTTTCACAAGTTCCTTCGTTTGTCACTCAACTTACCTTCATTTGTTCATTCGAATTTCAACTTGGAAGGTTCTTTGAAATCCTCCACATATTCCTAACCTAAAAATTGCAATCTACCCAAAGTGGTCGATTCTCGTGAAAAATCGTGACTGGAGCTCGATCTATATTCCCCCTTCGCACAACTATATTCACAATATTCCACAAGAAAGTCCGCGGAATTGCTTGGTTTTTAATATTTCCTTTCCCTCGAAAACAACATGCTGGACCTTGTGAACACTCGGAAATTTGACTTTTATGATAATTGAACTGTCAAAAAAAAACAGTCTCCTTTGA
Organism: Ophion costatus; assembly: GCA_951751655.1. Taxonomy (NCBI): domain Eukaryota; kingdom Metazoa; phylum Arthropoda; class Insecta; order Hymenoptera; family Ichneumonidae; genus Ophion; species Ophion costatus. The sequence goes on along the minus strand of OX632366.1, from coordinate 10,196,915 downwards.
CATTCATGAATGTCCCACGCCTGAAACTTCTCTACTGAATCCACCATTGAGTGCAACATTATTTGTCAACGACGAAGAATGAAGGGGAAAAAACCGCACACGACATCGATACGTAAAAAATAAAAAATATAGAAATCGCATCAAATCGCATTCCAATGATCACTGACTCCTCGTGGATCTTTGATACAAAGCAGCGAGAGGGTGGTAAGCTGAAGGCATCGAAAGGATCGTGACTATGCGGGTGTGTGGGTGTAGCGAGAGCCACAGGTGTGTGAAACCCTCTCTCTCTCTCTCTCTCTCTCTCTCTCTCTCTCTCTCTCTCTCTCTCTCTCTTTCGATCCTTTCCACCGCTACTCCTTCGACGGTTAGACACGTCGAGATTCATATAGCCGTAAGACAGCCGAGTAAGAACGTATGCGGCCGCGAACGACTCAATTGAATACGAAACCGAGCACAAAACGAGTCAATCGTCCGATATATAATACAAACGCGATCTACGCGCTCGCATTGTACGCGCATCTGCGTGCTCTGCAATATTTCATTATAAACAAATTATCGTTGTCAAATCGATGTGAATCAGTGAACATTTCAATCGTCATTTAATGGACTACAGCATCGAACTGAGCCCTCGGAGACTGACTGCTCGTTGTTGATTGATTGTCTAATTATAATAACACGAAAAAAACAACAATAGTCATACTAATAAGTAATAGTAGCAATAATAGTAATAATAGTGACAATAGTGGCAATAGTAGTAATATAGTGACAATAGTAGTAATAGTGGTAATAGTAGTAATAGTGGTAATAGTAGTAATAGTGGTAATAGTAGTAGTGGTATAGTGGTAATAGTAGTAATAGTGGTATAGTGGCCATAGTAGTAATATTAGTAATAGTTGTAATAGTAGTAATAGTTGTAATAGTTGTAATAGTAGTAATAGTAGTAATAGTAGTAATAGTAGTAATAGTAGTAATAGTAGTAATAGTAGTGATAGTAGTAATCGTAGTAATAGTAGTAATAGTAGTAATAGTAGTAATAGTAGTAATAGTAGTAATAGTAGTAATAGTCGTAATAGTAGTAATAGTAGTAATAGTAGTAATAGTAGTAATAGTAGTAATAGTAGTAATAGTAGTAATAGTAGTAATAGTAGTAATAGTAGTAATAGTAGTAATAGTAGTAATAGTAGTAATAGTAGTAATAGTAGTAATAGTAGTAATAGTAGTAATAGTAGTAATAGTAGTAATAGTAGTAATAGTAGTAATAGTAGTAATAGTAGTAATAGCAGTAATAGTAGTAAAAGTTGTAATAGTAGGCATAGTAGTGATAGTAGTAATAGTAGGCATAGTAGTCATAGTCGTAATAGTAGTCATAGTAGAAATAGTAGTCACAGTAACAGTTGTAATGAAGCTGTATGAAAAACTCGTTTTTATCATTATCATAACAGTAATAAGACGTGTTAAGACGAAGAGTTAACAATAATAAGAATACCAATAAATAAAAGTAGCAATAGTAGTAACAGCAGTAATAATAGTGGTATTGAAGATGTATGAAAAACTCGTTGTTTTCATTATTACTATAACAATAATAAGACGTTGAGACCAAGAATTGACAATAACAAGAATATTATTAAACAAAAGTGGTAATAATAGTAGTAATAGTAGCAATAATAGTACCAGTAGTAATAATAGTAGTAACGAAGGTGCGTGAAAAACTCGTTGTTTTTTACTATTATTATAGTAGTAATAATAATCGTAATAGTGAAATGGGTTACGAATAATATTCATACTACTAACTAGAACATTATATATTGCTATCACGATAATTGTATATAACAGCAATAACAGTATTAACAATTATCGATATTATAAAAACATAATCCATTCACATATAACAATAATAACTGAGTAATTAAAAACAAATAATATTATGTTTGTTCAAGAAATTATTGTTGTTAATGTTATACCAATAACATATAACAATATGTATAAATAAAAACAATTTATAATGACGTACAATGCGAAACGATAAATAATCATTTTCAAAAAAGTAATTTGAAGGAACATTATTATTATTGTGATTTTCTATCGTAGTTATTTTTACGCTTATTATTATTATTCTTCCACCTCCTATAAATGATCATTGTTCCAAATATGATTAACAACGAGATGAATAATCATAATGTGTAATGATATGCATTTCTGCGTTCTTTATTGCGCATATACGTACGGCGTATATCCGTATAATGCATAAATAGCCATGAGGTCGAAGACACGTGTGGGCAGACAGTTTCTCGCTCACCGGTGTATACGTTATACATAATCACATCGATATAATCTCTCCCCCGGGAGTTCATAAAAATTTTAACGCGACTCCGCATATAACTCGCGCGGTGAGGTAACTCGCGAGAAAATCTTGCATATCCGTCGCACGTCAGGCGCGCGAGAGTTGCATTTTCACCTCGCCAGATTCTGCAACCGCAATTGTATTGAGAATTCAATGCGCTGCTCCGACATCGCCGTCTGGACGGCGGACTTTTCCACTCTTTGTCCGCGCATAATAAAAATACCGCCTGCCCTCCTAACGCCCGTACGGAAATTTCGATTTTTCGATGCAGATGACGTCGGTCTCTTGAATTTTTTTTTTTTGTTTTTTTTTTCAATTATTCTCGCCAACGAGATGGCAATCTTTCCGAATAAGGAAAGGTCCAATATTGAACGATAGAATATTATTTTATCGCGTCGCAAAAGGAAAGAAAAATGGATGTTAAAAACATAACGCGAATGGCCTGGTTGGTTTAAGGGGGGAAATCACAGTAAAATTTTCAATTTTTTGAAACTAATTTTTTTCGGTTAAAAGGTGCTTTAGGGTCTTAAAAATAATATACCAAATGATGGAATACGGCAAAAGTGTCCGAGTGCCCAAATTTCTTGCGTTGAATACAACGCTTTTTCACGACGCTTCACTTTCGTGCATACATATATAACATAAATAGTGATAAAAAACAGTGATATTTGTAAATCATTGTCATTATGAGTGACACATCGTCGAGTCGTGTTGGAAAAGGGACGAAAAAGGATACTGCGTACGAAAATCGACTGTACGGTGCAGGCATTGCGGATTGGAGGTATATGAAATTTTCATATGTTTTCTCAGTACTTGAAACTTTAAACGCGTTTTGCTCGAAACCACTTTTTTTGAGCTCGCCGAAGACATAACTCGGGCAAATCTTTACCGATCGACTTGAAATTTTGACAGTAGCTTCGAAACATCTTTCTCCACGGAGCTACGTAGGATTTTTTATTTTATATGGCTTAGTTTTTTTTTATCGACGATTTTATGGCGTTTTTTTTTTGTTAAAAATTTAACTTTATTTTCAAACATGCACCATTTTGCGAAAAATCAATATATTGAAAAAAATCCTACGTAGCTCGCTAGCTGTTGTTATATGGAAACTAAAAAATTTTGGTTTTTTCTTCCAGGTCAAAAATTAAGGAGTCTACGTCTTCGGCCATCGACACGCTTTCAAAAATAGGCGCCTTGGGGCATATGCTGCGCTGCCGCTATTTTTGAATATTTTTCATTGAAAAAATTACATTTTGTATTTTTTTAGTATTGCTATAAAACCTACTTTATAGATTTTCGATTGATACTTTTATTCAGCCAAAATTAATTCCCGAAAATATGCCGATTTTTTTGTGTGCTACTGTGATTTCCCCCCTTAAGAAGCGCAACTTTCAAATCCGGTGGACAAGGTCCGAGTGTAAATTTAAGATCGATGATGCCTCATGAGTTACGGGTGAACCGATAAGATTGAAAAATAGGATGAATCGATATCGAAGCCTTGATCGTCCGGCTGCTCGTACGCGAGGGACACCCATTGATCGATATAAGGTTGAAAACTGAAAAATACGATTTTTTTCATTGCATCCAATTAAAAAAATGGTTTTTTATTTATTTGAACGCTATAGCTTAGCGTACAATTCGAAAAATCGTAGTTTTTGTAGATTTTCGAAATGAATTTGTAACATTTCTGTAAATTTGTCTATTTTGCAAAATCGTGAGAATTAGGATTTTTATATTGCATACAATAAACAAAATCGTTTTTTCTTTATTTCGACGTCAGAGCCTTGCATGCAATTAAAAAATAGTTTTTGCGCATTTGTATATGTTGTATAATGGTAAAAAATACAATTTTTAAATCACATACAATAAGAAAACATCGTTTTTGATTTATTTGAACGCTGTAGCTTAGCATACAATTGAAAAAATCGTATTTTTTGTGAATTTGCGAGATTAATTTGTATCATTTCTGTAAATTTGTCTATTTTGCAAAGTCGTAGAAAAAACGATTTTTATATTGCATACAATAAACAAAATCGTTTTTTCTTTATTTAAACGTCAAAGCCTGGCATGCAATTGAAAAATCGTTTTTGCAAATTTGTAAAATCGCGAAAAAACGATTTTCAAATGTAACATTTTCAATTTGTAAAATTTCTGTAAATTGGTCTATTTTGTAAAATCGTAAAAAATACGATTTTTATATTGCATACAATAAACAAAATCGTTTTTTCTTTATTTAAACGTCAGAGGCTGGCATGCAATTAAAAAACAGTTTTTGTAAATTTGTAAATTTTATAAAATCGTGAAAAAAAACGATCTTCAAATAGGATACAATAAAATTTTAAAAATTCTTTGTTTGGACGTTAGAGCCTAGCATACAATTCGAAAATTAATTTTTTTAGTCTATTTGGTGGAATTTTTGTATTACTGTATATTTTGTAAAATCGTAAACGATACGATTTTTAAATTACGTACAATGAAAAAAAACGTGTTTTTTTTTTTATTTCAACGTCATACAGACCCGTTAAGAATTTTCTCTGTACATGTGGAAGTCTGGTAAGGGACACCATGTACATAAGTGCGCGGAGATTTTGCATTCTTGCGTGTATGGCCCCTCGTGTAAAAGTCGAGAGATCCAAGGCTGAACTCGTGCAAGTAGTTAAGGGTGTGCTTACCGTGCAACGGCAATAAATACGCAATTTATGTACCGCGACCGCCGCGACAACACACGTATGCGCTTATTGCATCAGCGACACTTTCGAGCATTAGCATATAACATTGTCATGCCCATGGACGAGAAACGAGGCGTTTGTGCACAGCACCCAGCGGATATAAGTGCAGCTGGTATCATGGTGACGGAACCGGTGACTGCGAATTCCTAATCCGTGCACCGCCCTCGATAAACATCGCGAAATAATTTGAGAAAACGAGTTATCATCGGTGGAATACACGGTACGCCAGAAAAAGTCGAAGCTGTGAGCTTCAAGACTGGCGTGCCAAAAGTTCCAAGCCTACCCACTGTCGGTGCATTTTATTCTTAAACTTGTGCTAGCTCACTGATTTGAAACAAGGCTTCATTTTTTCATAAAAAAATGATTATTTTCTAGCGAAAAAAAATGATTTCCTAGCGTCAAGATTATTAGACATTGTTTTACTGTACGTCAGCAAAAACATTACGCAAAGTGGTGGAATTTTCGGCTATATTTTGTGGCATTGAAGTTCGCATCGTTGGAATGCAATGAATTTTTTTTTCTTTTTGCCGATTTTTTTTCGCCACATCTAGACTACAAATATCACTGGAACATTTTTATTATTAGATTATATACCTTTATTAGGGATCCATGACCTAAAAATGAGGAAAAAGAGTACATAAGAGAAGTACAAAATACATAAGTCATACATAAGTACAAAAAGAGAAAAAGAGTTACATAGTACTAAAAGCAAATAAATTAAAAATAAATAAGAAATTTCGTGGCATTTCAGCTCGAGCACGGATACCAGTTTTCGATGATATCGAGACATCGAAATATCGGACCAAAAATCCGATATTAAAAAAATCGATATTGGACTCGAATAATACCGATGTTTCGATATCAGAGTTGAAAACAATAAAAATATCACGATTGTTATTGCTTAAGTCATTTTTAGTTGTATATTTAAGTTATTTTTATTTATTTTTTGTATTACGTTTAGCAGCCTTAAAATATTATTACCTGCATTAAATACTTCCGAAATGTCAACTTATTTATCCACGAGTGTGGAATCAGAAACGGCCTTTTCTTTCGCGGCTTACACCTGCCCTAAAGTAAGATTGTCTCTGAAAGACGAAGCTTCAGATGCCCTCTCTTTTTTGCAATTTTGCAATTTCAGCAATCTCAATCTCGTTAATTAACGTAACCATCCTGTTGCCAGCTTAATTTTCCTTTTTCTTGTCAACTACTTTTTTATTTGCGTAAAACTTCTTATTTTTCATTTGTTTGTTTACTTTATGCTGAATTCTAATATATTTAAGAACAACTCAGAGTATAATTAGAAATGTATAATAAATGAAGATCTCAATAAAAGATTGTGATTTTTAACAAATACACTTAACTTTCACACTTTTTACAACTTTTCACTTTCACAACTTTTAACAAACAACTTTTACAACTTTTACAACTTTAACTTTCAACTTACAACTTTAACTTTCAACTTTACAACTTTAACTTTCAACTTTCAACAACAACTTACAACTTTACAACTTCACAACTTTTACAACTTTAACTTTCACAACTTTTAACAAATACATTTAACTTTCACATAGCAATATACTATTATTTCTACAGCTTCCATCTTCGCTTCCAAGCTTCTAACATTTTTAATCAAGATTCCACATAAATATCGGAAAGCATCGAAATACCGATGTTCCGATATTACAACCTTTCATTATGGAAGTAATACCGGTAATGAAAGAAGCTCCGATAGTCCAATCTCTAATTCCAAGGTTGCAAACTCCAACAACGTTCCCAAAGCGGGTTGGCCCCCTCAAGCCCAACGGGCAGCGCAAGTGCCCTCTCAACCTAAGCCGAATGGGGTATCACATGGTTTAGTGATATCCATACTGAAATCCGGATGCTGCAGCCTCGCAAACAACACTTGAGATAAGATAGAGCTCGGATACGTGTTTTTGTCGCAGACTGAAATATAAGATCTGGGCATTTCCGAATATTCCAGCGAAGATCGTTGTGCAATATGTATCGACGAATGGATACTCCCGACTGGCAAACAGTCTTGGCACATCACCCGCGTCATTATGATACCGGGAGCGGAAGATTGGATCGGGCATCTGATAACCCAACTCCGGTAGAGATAGGGGGCGATAGGCATTACGTATCGGCAGCTTGCGATAACAATAACGTGTCATACGGCTGATGGAACTTTTTTCCAAGCTTTTGCATGGCCAAAGATTGCGTCGGATAGATCCGAACGATGTTCGGCACTTATACGAAGCTGCCGAACCGAAGCTACTTCCCGTGCTTGTGGGATCGCGGCTATCGCCCACAGAGCACATGATCGTTCAGGTTCCGAGCTCTTGCACTCACTTAGTCGGTATTCCATGGTATTTGCAATATTAACTCGGAGCTGCACGGTCACGGTATTTGAAACGTTACCCCAAACAAACCCAAACGCTGGTGATATTTACAATATTGCCTCAATGGACCCAAATGAAAGACCATGGTAGGTATTTACAATATTGACCCAAACAAATCCAAACAAAAGTCCATGATGCTGACAATCTTGACCTAAACGAATCCAAACAACCGCCGAAGGCGTTCACAGCCTTCACCCAACAAACCCTAACCAGTGTCCGTTGTATTTACACTCTCGAAAACAATTGCCCATAGTGCTTGCAGAACTGATCTAACCAAACGATCAAAGTATTTTCAATGTCAAACAAACAACACCAAACGCTGGTGGTATTTAGAATGCTGAACCCCTCCCGTCCCAAAGGAAAGTCCATGGTCTTTGTAATATTGATCCAAACAAACCCGAAGTAAAAGTCCATGGTGTTTACAATCTTGACCTAAACAAGCAAATCCAAACAAACGCTGAGGGTACTCACAATCTTCACTCAAAGAAACCGAAACCATGGTCATTCATGGTACGTGCAGCGCTCATCCAGCCGAACACTCAAAGTGTTTACAATATGGAACAAACCCAACGCTCGTGGTATTTACATTTTGGACTCAAATAAACGCAAACAAAAGTCCATGGTATTTACAGTGTTGACCCAAATGAAAGGTCGATGATGTTTACACTCGTGACCTAAATCAACCCGAACAAACGCTCAAAGTATTTACGATATTGACTCAAACAAATTCAATAAACGTCCATGGTAATTGCAGCTCCAATCCAACCAAACGTTCAATTTTGAGTACAGTATTTTCAATGCGAACCCAAACAAAGGCAAGCACTGAGTCCATGCTACTTGCTCTGCCAATTACCCATAACAAATTGCACTATCCTACCGTTTACCATGCTCGTTTCTCTAGGTTTGTTTGGGTTGATGTCATCAAGATATACAGCAAATAAACTCACCGCACCATTCAATACGTCGAAAAATGTAATCGCTCGAGCGCCTCCCAAGTTATCAAAAAAAAGAGGCACGCTGCTTCAGGTGCCATTTTCGTAAATGTTAGTACATAACCAAAAATCGGCAACGGATCGTCAAACGTTGGATCAAAATGCGGAAGAAAAGCGAGATCGATCGGCAAGGCAATGGTTGGTAGGTGTTCGACGCCTCGGTGAAGCACAAAATTAGCTTTTCATTCCTCTTCCGGGTTGCATGGCCGCAGAAGTAAAAGTTTTTTGTGCCGCCTCCACAAGCGTCGGTCGTTTGTCATCTGGGTCGAAAGTATCACAGAGGCTGCGAGATCGCTTATAGCGACAAGAAGACGATGAGACTGGCGAGGAGTTTTGTGAGTTATCGTTGTCTCTCAGCTGACGATGCTCGCGCCTCGACCAACGGCAAGGAGCACGAGAGAACGAGAGGGGGGAGAGGGAGAGAGAACCTGTGATTTTCACGAGCCCCTGGCGCGTTAGATAACGACAGGACACCGTTCGTGTTGCATAATATCGACGACGGTCTTGTTGCGCAATCGATATCTTGTTTTATGGACTTGTATCGCGAGACGGGCGGCTTATGGGTGCACGGGTAAACGTAGATTAGCGGTATTTTCTGTGTTTGTTTTACACCAGCGCTAATAAGTATCGACGCCTTTGTATACTCGATTTTATAACTATTTCCAATGGTCCTTCGTATTCCGTTCGTTTCCCGTTTCCACGAGGGCACAGGGAAACTGCAGAAAACCTGCACCGGATTCCGGCAGCTCTACCGATTCTCGATTTTATAACTATTTCCGATGGTCCTTCGCATTCTGTTCGTTTCCCGATGCAGTGAGGTGTCCCGTTTCCATGAGGGCACAGGGAAACTGTGAGAAACCTGCCCCGGATCCAGGCAACTCTGCCGTTTGTATTCTCGATTTTATAACTGTTTCCAATGGTCCTTCCAATTCCATTTGTTTCTCGAGGCACTGCCGTGTCCCGTTTCCACGAGGGCACAGGGAAACTGTGGAAAACCTGCACCGGATTCCGGCAGCTCTACCGATTCTCGATTTTATAACTATTTCCGATGGTCCTTCGCATTCTGTTCGTTTCCCGATGCAGTGAGGTGTCCCGTTTCCATGAGGGCACAGGGAAACTGTGAGAAACCTGCCCCGGATCCAGGCAACTCTGCCGTTTGTATTCGCGATTTTATAACTGTTTCCAATGGTCCTTCCAATTCCATTTGTTTCTCGAAGCACCGCCGTGTCCCGTTTCCACGAGGGCACAGGGAAACTGTGGAAAACCTGCACCGGATTCCGGCAGCTCTACCGATTCTCGATTTTATAACTATTTCCGATGGTCCTTCGCATTCTGTTCGTTTCCCGATGCAGTGAGGTGTCCCGTTTCCATGAGGGCACAGGGAAACTGTGAGAAACCTGCCCCGGATCCAGGCAACTCTGCCGTTTGTATTCGCGATTTTATAACTGTTTCCAATGGTCCTCCCAATTCCATTTGTTTCTCGAAGCACTGCCGTGTCCCGTTTCCACGAGGGCACAGGGAAACTGTGGAAAACCTGCACCGGATTCAGGCAGCTCTACCGTTTCCCTCTGCGTTCACCGTCGGAAGATCGGTAATTCGGCGCGGAAGTGCAAATGCACGGATAAGCGGTCACCCAACCGATTATAGGACCTAACCAACGGTGCTTGCGCCTCCGCCACCTCCCATCATCAAATAAGTCTTCCTTTGTCCGTTTCCTCTTTCCAATGCGTTTTCCTGCTCTTCCGACTCTTCCGTTTGAACTTTTCATTCTTCGACACCTGAGAAGCATCGTAATTCCTATAATTACCAATTCCTCGATCTCCCGTCCATTTCGAAAGACGATAATGCCCGCCTAGCGGTGAGAAATTCAATTACGAGAGTCAGCGAACACCTCAATCATTGGACAATCCACCGAGGATACTTCGTGTCATTAGGGGAAACCTCACTTCCTTAACGAATAGACCGCCTATTAGTGAGATTGGGAGGCGGGGGAACTTGCGGAAGGTTCTGTCAATCGTCGACCAGAGTCGTCAGGTAATGCCTTACAGGTTTTTATTCTCTTTCGCATGGATGCCATGATACGGTGATTCCGAATGGATTCCGGACGCGTGGTGAACATCGATCCCGAGAACCCAACGTCATTTCCTGATATTTCAATCCAATGGGGGAAAAAAGATACTTCCTTAGGTAGGTCTAAAGGTAGATTCACATTTTTGACTGCTCGTTTTCGAGTATTTGAGGCTTCAATGGTAGATTCGGGATGTTCCAAAACGTCGAAAAATTACAATTAAAAGAACCGTATGCGAGTACGGGCATTTTTCTGTACACGCTAAAACTTTTAGTTCTTTTTATACGTGGCTGAACTTTTACACACCAATAGATCATAGCAAGGATGCTCTACATAAATTTATTGATCGTCAGCCGCTTTAGATTATGAGGAAAATCTGATTTTGCGAAAAATTGTCTTGTTGCGGCGTATATTTAATTTCGGTATAAGACATTCAGCTCACATGATCACCATTGGGCTCGAAATAAATGAACAAGGAAGCAATGGACAAATCCCCAACGAGTTTAGAATCTAGCTTGAAGTGACTCGATTGCAGGCTGCTCCCCTGTCTCACGCGAAATCTCATAATTCAAGGTGCGTAAGGCCGAGTCACCATACAGACTATAAATAACTCGCAATTTGCACGTAAGTGCGTAACGTAATACCGTCGATACAACCGCGTCGATACACGTGGACGTAATGAAACTGCGAGGTGCGTTGGTATGCGTGTATGACAATAAATAAACGCACACAAGGTGGAATCCGGATGACGAGGAGGATCGGCACAACTGAACGGGGAGAATGGGTATTAGGAAAAGACAAACGCCGTCGCGGAGTTCTACGATGATGACGAGAGAGGCAGCGATCAACGAGGCAGCGGAACTGAGGTTCGCGGAGCTTCCTTTCCTTCGGACATGCCTCGCTGATTCCTCGTCCTCTCCCACAGCTCTCTTGACGATGTTTCTACGTGTACTCACTCGCCGATATAAGAGACCCGAGCACTCTTGTACACTTTTTTTTATAAACCGTACGACTGTGTTGATGCCTTCACGTGTACAGTAGAGCCGCGCTTTCGCAGCGTCTCGCCCCACCACACCTCGCTGCGCGCGCCGCAGTTGGGCACGCCTCGCGCTACCCCCACCGCAGGCAAGCGCCAATCGTCATGCGGCGCTCGGCTGCAGCGCCGCTGCGCGCGCAGCCGCTAGGGCGTGGCTAGTGCGCGCGTCGCACCGCGCAGTCCCGCCACTCGGCTCTCTCGGGTGCCTACTGTTCGCGGGTATATTCGCCCGGAATCGTGTAAATATAGGTACGGATAAATGCTGCGTCCTGACGAACTCCGCGGGCAACAATAGCGATACGCGATCGCTCGACGAAAGCTATTAAGCACGGAGACTCCCCAGTTGCAAACCCCGCGAACACTTCGATGCCCCGAGTGCCTGAAAAAAGGGCCCGGACGGTCCCGCGAATACCATACGCGCCCTTCCATCTCCGAGTCATGTACACGTGTATATGCATGATAAATCGTGTACTACTCGAGACGGGATGACTTCGACTCTCCCCATTTCCCGTTGTCCCAGCGAGCTGGAGAATATACTCTCGCGCGTCTCGTGACCACCCGCGACCTCGCACAAACGCCACCGGAGATTTCCTACGATACTAGCGAGGCTGCGGTGCGATCGTGCAATCCATGAGCTCGCAGATTTGGTCCAAGATGACGTTTCTCTTCGTACGAAGATGCCTTCGAGACGTGCCAACCGGACTTTTTCAAAATATCACAAGCACGATTTGGTCATTTGATTATAAGTTCACACACAATATTAAGGGGTCGCATAATTACCTGACATACCTATTTATTAATAAAACGTATTATTCATTTGAAAGGTACGAATATTTTTATTTTAATATCAGGAACAAACATGGAGGTTATGTGTACAACAGAATACCCTATAAATGGTATACCATGTTTGCACCTTATATTAAAATGAAAACAACCGTACTTTTCAAATAAATAATAAGTTTTATTAATAAATTGAACTGTCCGGTCATTTTGAGACGCCTTACATATGTACTCGTTCCCTTCATCCTGTAGTTTTAGCGCACATGTGACAATAGTGGAAAACAAAAATAGAAAAAAAAACGACGAGTTGAAAAATGACCAAACTCGATGGATGACGAAAGATCTAAGGTCACCGGAGCAAGACGGGAGCCTTTTAAACTAATAGCTGAAAATCATCTAGCGAACGTAGCTTGAATCGAAGTGGAACACCCCGTGTATGTACACACACATAAATATGTGATTCCTCGACACACCTACTTCCGGGATACACTATATATGTGTGTTGTGCCGGCTGTTAAGTAGAAACAAAGTTCCTTCGTGCTCACAAGGGCTTAACAATTCATATATACATATATACGCACACACTAAGTTGTGCTTGTACATCCATGGATTCTTGGTTCGTTTATTTCGCGTTGTCGGCGGGTTCCCAACGCTGTGTTTTTTTTTCCATTCCTCTCACCTATATATGGCGTAACGCAATCACCGAATCTTTCCATGTGTGAACGAGTTAGTATCTAATTTTGGGAAATTTTCCAAAAATCATACTTCTCATGGTAATTCGAAATCCTTTGACTTTGGACTGAGGTAACGTATATAGGTTAGATATGTTCATAACGAGGTGACCTATCACCCCCTTAAGGTTTTGCATCGGCCTTCGTAACTCCATGTATATAGTATGTATATACATACACGTGTGTGAGAGAGAATCTCGTACAATAAAAGGAGCGCGCAATGATTTTTCCGTTAATTTGAATGAGTGTGTGCCGCGGGGGCCCGTGGAAGCAACGTCTCGTGGCGAACGGCGGCGCGCTCCGGCGAGCATGATACTCCTGTCACGGTGCTTGCGCGGGCCCAACCAGCCCGGGATGGGTAACTCGCACTTATATATATATATATATATATATATATATATATATATATATATATATATGCATCGTTATATATTGGTCTATATATATATATAGATATACCTCGATGTATTATATATCGAGGTACGAGTTTTTCTTCGAGGCTTTTCGGACATAAGTATTTATGTCATATATATATATTTGAGGAAAAATCACTTTGCATTCGTTACACCGACGTAATGTTCGCTATCAGGACATTTGGCCGTTCTGCGGACTGTCATGGAAATTTGTTCAAGGTAACAATTATTTTTGCAAACAGGACGCCCCTTAAAATGAACTTTATATCAATATACTTACATAGGAACTTATCGTCCCAATACTTAACATTATGTACATCCCAATGTCTTCAACATTGCCTTGGGATAAACATCGATACGGTTCTCCAAGTGAAATATCCTTTAAATCGACTCTTGCTATATATGTATGTATATTGTCCCATGAATACACGATAACCCGTGAAAAAATTTGCCGGAGAGTCCACAGTTCTTACACCGTCCCTGTGTTCATCCCCGATGAACGCCGCTTGGGAATTCTTATCACGTTCGAATCGAAAATATGTGAAAATGCACGAAAGAGAAACTCGAAGTGTTGAAACATAACCTGCAAGCTGCGTGAGCGAATACGCGGGTGGCGATATTATGTCAAAATGCAGTGAAACGATTAACAAAAGATAGTTAGAGTTGATTTTCAGGAATGTGATTCTAATCAATTTTTAGGATATACTCTTTTCAAATAAGACTCGTAATTTGTCATGGGGTAATATCTGATTGAAGCCTAAGAAAGGAAATTTTCTGGACTTTTTTTCTGACGAAACTATAAAGCCAATGAAAAAATCCTTTCAGTTTTTTTCATTATATGTTGAGGTTAACGAAAATATTTATTTATTTGCTTATTTAAAAAACAAAAGGGCGGTGAAAATCATTTCGGACCAAGGCTATTTTTTTTTAATACCAATCGGCACGCAGTAGAAGTGATGAACATTGACAACCGGAAGGAAATCATTTTTTTTCATTATCAAAACATATTATAAAATTTTCATTATAAAAAATATTGATTTTTTCGAATTAGGCATTAGTTTGAAAAAAAAAATCGAATTTTAACCGAATTTTTTTTGGTATTTGTTTATAAAAACTGTAATTTTGTATTGACCATAAAAACCGTACGTCCTTCGGTGGACAATGGATCTGGCAAACTGCAGTTAAAATTTCATGTCAATCTGATAAAAACTGTTCGAGCTCTGCTGCGTGCCAATTTCAAAAACAAGATTTCTAGAGAAACTCGAAAAATGCTTCTTCCACGCGTGACATAATCAGTTGTACTCCCCCTTTTGTTCATATACGCTTTCAAACTCATTTTTTTCAAATCGTAACACCAAAAAAATATAAATAAACAGGAAACTGTTTACGAATAGCGAATGCACAATCAGTGGCACGTGCTCGCACCGAGAAGCCGAATTTATCATTTCGAAGCTATCGGAGATCTTTCGAAATTCAGCTTTCACGAGTGTTTGAAAAAAATGTTCATCAAGACACGTCAATGTTCTCAAATCATTTAAGCCAATAAAAAACGATTGAAGAAACAATTGCGAAAAATATCGTCCCTTAAGTTGAGAAAATTGACCTATTTTGTCTATCCATATATTTTGCTTGGAAAATCCACCGTAGAGAATGCGATGGAATCCATAAAGAATCGAATCGGATTCTTCTACTTTGGGATTCAAATGGGATTCGTACGCTGGATTCCAGTAGAGGATCTCGATTAGGATCCGATGTACGAGCGTGACGTTTCAGTATAGGCATCCAATGCGATGACCCATTTAATCTCCATAAGGAAATTGGGACGAGCATGGAAATGTAATTGGATCCCTACGACCATCGTGCCATCCCCTATTTCGTCGAGCAAGGTCATGAAGTAAATGGCACTGACAGAAGGTACGGGATCTAAGGATTTCCGCGACCTTCGCGACGCAGGGGTCGCGGGTGAGAAAGCCCGGGTCGGGGTCGGTTTCAATCGAGGACGTATGTCATCGACTAAAGATGTTTTGAAAAATATGTAAATAAGGGGCCAAAAAAGGCACTTCATTTTTTACCGGTGCTTTCGTCGTTAGTGCGCAAATTGTGACGCGTGGCGCAACCGGCGATAACCAAGAACGTCACGGCGTGATGAATCAATCGAAAAGTTTTAAATATCAATATATACAGTGTCCTGTTACGAATGGATAATCCTGCAACGATCGATAGCTCAGATCACGTCCTATTGTGTGCTGGAATTCCAGTCAAGGCCTTATATACGCGAAAAATTTCAAAATTTTTCATTTTTCGAAATCTTTGCTTCCATGTGAACGATCAGGAATATTTTAAGCTTTACAGAATTCCGACAATTGTTAAAGTTAAGTAAGATTGCATTTATCATAGATACCGCGCGGCGCGCCCGACCGCCAACTTCAAAGCCGTTTTTCCACGATTCACTTTTTCGAAACTTGTGAAAGTTCTAAATCTTGAACGAAGGTTCAGATCGCTTTGAAATGTTCACAACATATTCTTAGTATCATCACCTATCGTGTGAGTCACAGAAACAAAAACTTCAATGACACAAAAAAATGTAAAAAATAAAATACCGACAGAAAATTGAGTAAAAAAATTGTAAGCTTCGAATTTTTATTATAATAATTTTTTTTAATAATATTGTTGGTTCGGACTGAAGATACATTTATTATGCATTTAAAATATGTTCATTTTTTCAGGCACCCACATCGATGCCGAGAACCTTCACCATCAACGCGCGCGCAAAAAAAAATACATTGCTTTATTATGTTACATCTCCTCCATTTGTTAATATTTCTGATTTGTTTACATATACTTATCCATGTGCATAAGTGATCTGTAAAAAAAAATGTTGTCAATATATGCGTCATTTTTTTTTAACCGCGTCTATAAAAATACCTTCGAAAATCGGCGAAATCGCGTATATAAGCCCTTGAGTAAAATTCCCACGGTTTTCGAGATAAAAATCATCTGCTTTTGGTTTTTCGCATGCCGTTTCTTCGAATGATAACTTTTTTGTCCCGGTTTTTTAAAAAATACTCTTGGTTATTTGTTTCGTCCAAAAAAGTCTTCTCTTTAACCTTAAATGTTAAGGAAACTTTATGAAAAAACGATCCTATGCAGAATTTTCATACAAACCAATTCGACCATCAGACTTTGATAGCCTGCGGTGTAGAAACAAATGTACTACGCATATCGTGCCAATTGCTTCAAAAAGTTGCTTAGTTATTTTCGATTAGTGTCATTTGTAGAAATGGCGTGCGAAAAACCAAAAGCAGATGATTTTGCTCAAAAAATGACATGAAGCCCAAAATCTCGAAAACCATGGAACTTCGACTGAACTGAAATTCCAGCATATAATAAGACATGATCTGACCTATCGACAGTTGCAGGATTATCCATTCATAACAGGACGCCCTGTATATATCTATTTGTATATAAGCTGGCGGTTGCGCGCCGAAAATTTCCGCCTACATCCAAATGTTTTTGTACCTTAGATCTCGGTGTCACTCGATTGATACTTCGTTCCTCATGGCGGCGGATCACGCGACTGACGTTCTTGAACATTTGCATAACGGCTCGTCACATTATGACGGTTGCCGAAACTATGACCGCAAACCCAACTTGGACTCGATTTTTGTCCATAGAAACAGAAAGAAAGTATTTCAAAACCGCTAATGCACGTTTTCAACGTGATTTGTCGTGTTTTTTTATACCATGTATCATCTCTTCGATAGAAGTGTTGATTGGATAGAGCGGAGTCCACGTCAATGGACTTATTAGTTTTCCCGTGACCCTACCACGTTTCCGGGAGTGATCAGCCGAAATATTGGACGACTTTTTTCCTCTCTGCGCAAAAACCCCAACTAACCCAAACAAACCCAAACTAACCCAAACTAACCCACGCTATCCTGAACTAACATAAGCTAATCCAAAAATTATTGAGTGTCGCCAAAAAATCCGTCAGGGGTTGTCTTAAAATATTAAAAGAAAGGTTTGTGCAAAATTTTGGCTTAATCGGCGAGGTTGGGGGGCTTCGGGACCTTACCCGATTCACCTCGTACCGTTCAGACGATAACCCAAACAAACCCAAATTAAATCAATTATCGGAGAACTGCGTAAAAAACCTGAGCGGAATTCGACACCTAAAGCAAACAAACCCAAACAAGCCCAAACCTGGCCGTTTGGGTTTGTTCGTGTTCGTTCGGATTACGCCCGTATATTCCGCAGCCTTTAAGGATGTTGAGTCCCAAATCGCAAATGATGATAAAATTCTAAATTTGGTATGTTTTTGTATGAAGTATTTCAGAGGTCGTGTAAAAATTTCACGACAATTAGGAAGCTCGATATTGAACAATTAACATGCACAAATTAAATGTTGTTTTATTGAAACTGATGTAACTGTGCAATAAGTTTTTTTTTTAACCTCTCGATTTTATAATATCTACAATATACTGAAAGCAACGGAAACAAAACGAAGTTTATTGATACATTTTTTTATATTTCTTTTAAAAATTGTTCTTAACAAAATGTTAATTTTTTAATAACGAGCTTCCTAATCGTCGTGAAATTTTAACACGACCTCTTAAATACTTCATACAAAAACATACCAAATTATCCGAATTTTCTTATCATTTTTTATTTCAACCCTTAAGGGGGTTGAAATAATGATAGAATTCTGAAAATTTGGTATGTTTTTACATGAAGTATTCAGGAGGTCGTGTAAAAATTTCATGACGATTAAAAAGCTATTTATTGAACAATTAACATTAACATGTTTCATAGGGACTCAACATCCTTAAGGAAGCTATTTATTGAACAATTAACATTAACATGTTTCATAGAGACTCAACATCC
The DNA here is from genome assembly GCA_951751655.1 of Ophion costatus. Taxonomy (NCBI): domain Eukaryota; kingdom Metazoa; phylum Arthropoda; class Insecta; order Hymenoptera; family Ichneumonidae; genus Ophion; species Ophion costatus. The sequence goes on along the minus strand of OX632366.1, from coordinate 10,178,542 downwards.
TTAAAAAAGGTATCTATTGAACAATTAACATTAACATGTTTCAAAGGAACTCAACATCCTTAAGGATGTTGAGTCCCTATGAAACATGTTAATGTTAATTGTTCAATAAATAGCTTCTTAATCGTCGTGAAATTTTTACACGACCTCCTGAATACTTCATGTAAAAACATACCAAATTTTCAGAATTCTATCATCATTACTTCAACCTCCTTAAGGGTTGAAATAAAAAATGATAAGAAAATTCGGAAAATGTGGTATGTTTTTGTGTGAAGTATTTAAGAGGTCGTGTTAAAATTTCACGACGATTAGGAAGCTCGTTATTAAAAAATTAACATTTTGTTAAGAACAATTTTTAAAAGAAATAAAAAAATTATCAATAAACTTCGTTTTGTTTCCGTTGCTTTCAGTATATTGTAGGTATTATAAAATTGAGAGGTCAAAAAAAAACTTATTGCAAAGTTACATCAGTTTCCATAAAACAACATTTAATTTGCGAATGTTAATTGTTCAATAACGAGCTTCCTAATTTTCGTGAAATTTTTACACGACCGCTGAAATACTTCATACAAAAACATACCAAATTTTCAGAATTTTTTCATCATTTGCGATATGGGACTCAACTCAAAATTTCACTCACTAATTAGGCGAAAGGTTAACCCGCGCAGTGTCTCAATCGCGATATTGCCGCGATCTATTCAAACGCAGCCTCGAGGGAAAATTTGGTGCCTGCGAAGTGCGTTCCGCGCAAGAGGTTTCTCGCGTAATCGGCTTGTTCGTACGTAATGCCGGGGCCTCGTTATTCAGGAACGCTTTACAACGGTGGCCGCGTGCGCGCGGGCAGCGCACGCGGGCCACTACTGCATACACCTATATCCGATTGCGTAAGTCATCTATCCGCTCTGCAACTATAGACCCCACGATCGAGTTTCTCTCTTCGTGCATGTTCGCGAGCGCAACCCACCGACGAACGAACTCGATCGACGGGGCTCGCTCTTCTTGTTACAACGTAAGAGTGAGGTTAGAGGGAGAAGTCGAACGATATATTGTAGCTTTCGATTACGCGAAAGTTCGTTTTCTCATATATATATGTTAGGTCTGCCGGAAAGTTGTAGCCGTCTTTAAATTAAAAGAAAATAATGCATTTCAATAATTTTATTGATGTTTACTGGACGGTATTATTTCCATCGTTACTAATGGTCACTGAATAAGAAATAAGATGAAACATGTATTATACTGCGACCTCTATTACCGGAACCTCGACAGGTGCAACAACTCCCCACTATGTGCCGTATGTGTATCAGCGTAACGCATGGTGGGAGAAGCGCCACGCCCTATCGTGAGGCTCGAAGCAAACTTTTAATTTCATGAGCAGTTTAAGAGCAGATATAACGAAATTTTTCACTGAAAATTCATTTCTTAAGTTCAAGTACCTACAACTTTTGAATTAAACAATGTTTTTTAAATTCCGTACACTGAAAAAAAAATTCGTGCATCCATCCAAAATTCAGTTGGTTTAACAAAATGTATCTTTAAATACGTTCAACTTGATTTTTGATTGGCATAACAAAACAGTATGGTTGATGATAAAACAGTACAGTTGTGTGAACTGTAGCTTCTTTACCATGTCTGAGCAACTGTTAAAACAACAAAATTTCGAGACAACAAAATGCATTTTGCGCATTCAACGATTTCTTTTTCTCGGTGCACGTACTTCTCTAGGTATTCTGATGTGGAATGACGAGAATTTTTATTTTTTGTTCTAGGTAAAAAATTGTGGATGCTAATTGTCACACCGGGGAGCGCCTAAAAAAAGTTAACAAAAGAAAATATTAGTAGTCGGCCATTTTGAACATCGAAAAAAAAAATTCTACCAGCTTGACATTCATAGTATAATAAATAGATGTGTAATTAATTTTATGAGTGGATCACTTATTCATACGAAAAAAAAATGGTTAAATTCGCACATGATTTTATACCCGTTACTGTGGCCTAAGGCCTCAATATAGTGATTACGAAATTCAGAGCTATTCCATTGTAAAATGAGTCAAACTGCTCTCGATCTTTAAGCTCTCGAACTTCATCTTAAGCTGAACGCCTCTTCGACATTTCATCTAGGCACACTCTCATTTTCTCTCTTCATTCTTCCACACTCATCTCTATCACAGCAAAACTCGTTCTATGCGCTCGTTGTTCGATGGGTGCCCTAACGGCTCGCCGCACCGGTCACCCGCGCTCTCCAAAGGAACCCTCGCAGTCTTACGCATAAACACGTTCTTCATAAATCTGTCATTCGCCCTAAACACTTCGCTCGCCCTAGAGTTTTCTATTTCGTCTATAAACTGATTCCCATTTGAAATGTTTGGCCCCACATCGCCTTCTCGAGTACACGTAACACTTCTCACTCTCTCGTGGCATTTATTCCTTTTTTTTCCTTTGTAAAAGACACCGATGCGTTCTCGTCGTCTTTTAAATAAAAGAAAACAATACATTCCAATACATTTATTGATATTTACTAAAAAGTATTATTTATATCGTTACTAATGTTCACTAAATAATGAATGTATTAAAAAAGTATTACACTGTGACCTCTATTATCGGAACCTCCGCATACGCAACGGCCCCCCACTACGTGCCGAATGTGTACCGGGGTAGCGCATGGTGGGGGAAGCGCCCGGCCCTATCGCGAGGCTCGAGGCGTGCTGGACGATAAGAGAGGGCTTTGTGCGGTACCGCAACCAGCTGCCACAGCTGCGCAGAGCATTTTTGCCGCTGTGCCGATAATAGAGGTCACAGTGTATTGTCTTTCAAGAGGTAAGAGAAGTTGTGAACGGAAGCCAACCGAACTGGGGCGAGGAACATGCCCAGGCCATGCAAAAAGTGGGAGAAGGAAGAACATTGGAAGCAATGAGAATCGAGGAAGTGGGAGGATAAAGGAAAAAGTTTTAAGGGGGAAAAAAATCAAAACAGAGCAGGCAATCCAAAACGACTGGTGCAGGATTGACAAGTGATATTGCAAACAGTATAGGAACAAAAAAGGGAATGCCAAAATGAAATAGGGAGATAAAGGAGCTCAGCGGGGAAACGAAGTAATTATGGCCAAGGATGAGGTGCGGGAGTATAGGGAAGAATGGTAATGAGGGCTATAGAGACCATAGCTGCCGGATATGCAGTGAAGGGGTGAAGAGTTTGGAACCCATTTGCGCCTGCGAGGCGGTGAAGGCTGAAATCAAAGCGGAAGTAGTGGAATAACTAGAAGAACTGCTGGAATACGAATGGGGGGAAGAACTACCGCAAACAATAGAAGAATTGGTTAGGAATAATCCCGTCGAAGAGCTACGTACGTATGTAAAGGAATTCCAAGTATGAATGAGACATGTAGTACATTGATCAGGAAATTCCCGTGTATAAAATGTTACGAAAACGGAAGTTCGTCTACATGTTTGAGAAAAAATGCAAAGGGGGCTATGAGAGGGGGGACTAAGTGTAAGCCCCCTAAAAGGGTATACCATAGAAATAAAAAACACCACCAATTATTTTCTTTCCATTAATGTACACACATATACACATATATACATATACGATGGATGTAATACTGTTCGGTAAATAGCAATAAATGTAATATTTGCATTAGGCCTACCGGAACGTGGCGGCCGTTTTTTCATAAAAAGCAAATAAGCACTATTCCAATACATTTATAAATCTTTTTTAAAGCACTATTCCAATACATTTAGTAATATTTACCGAAGAGTATTATTTCCATCGTTACTAATGTTCACTACATGATAAATGTGTTATTTTCTTTTCATTCATATATATATATATATATATATATATATATATTTATTTATTTATTTATTTATATGTTTATTTATATATTGGCGTATAAAAATAATATCATTTCCAACATTACAAATATTCACTAAGTAATAAATGGTTAAAACATGTATTGTTTTCTTTTCATTAAAAGGTGGACAGACTCCTGCGGTAGAGCTTATATATATGTATATATAAAATGATAAATGTACACAGATCAATACGTCAATTCTTTCCTCCAGTTTAAATGACCTTCGACTGAGTACTCGCTATCATGCCAAATCAAGTTATACGATTATATATGTACGCTGGTATATAAAATCCAAATCACGTGTAATCGCAAAGCTCGATAAGGACGAAAAAAAGTGTACTCCCAGTGAAATGCCCGTTTTTCTTAATATATTGAAGAAAAATAAAATTAAGGCAGGTACGTGTCGCTTTTCTTCCATTCCTATTAAGGGGTTACACGCACTTGCGATTTTGAAAAAAGCGATTTTTTTTATAGCATTCTTTTTAAGTATAAGTATCTGAGAATATTTCCTGAAAATTTCAAGTCGATCCGAACAAAATTGACTGAGATATGAACGTTGAAAGAGAAGAATCCGTTGTGTAAACGACCGGCTAGTCTGCCGTCTGGCGCGTTTTTCTAAAAATGGCATTTCTGAAGTCGGTGACCAAGATTACTCGAACACTAATAAACCGATCTCCTTGAAATTTTGCAGGCTTATTTAATACATAAAAATGTAGTCTTTAATCGTTCGATTTTTTTTTTCAAAAAAAAAATGGCCGTTTTATAGCCAAAAAACGGCCGTTTTTTTCGTTAAAATCGAACCATTAACTTTGACTGTCCGCCATTTTGTGAAAAATGAATATTTTTTAAAATCCTTCGATTAAAGACTAGTTTATACTTATATTTGACTAAATCCATCCGCATTTTTTTTTCAGATGATCCACTTCGCCGCAATGTTGGTCACCGCAAACCGTGTATATAAAAACATTATTTCATTGACGGCCATTTGCCACTAAACAATGTAATATTTTTCAATAAAAAAATTACTGAAAGTTCTTCAAGATGTGTTCTTTAAGATGGTATATTGATCGATTAAAAAAGTTTTGTCGTTTTCTTTTAAAAAAATCATGAAAAAGGCCTTTTTTTGCGCTACAAGTGGGGGTAACGCCTTAAAAACTAGTCAAAATTGAAAAACCCATTTGTATAGGGGATGCCTTTGAAAATTGAGAACCAAAATATATTTCCGTACAAATCAGTGGAGTGACCTATATCGCCGATACTTTAGGTATTGCGTGCATTGATCTATATATATATATATATATATATATATATACACACATACATATATATATGTATATATAAGAACATGGATAACGCGAGTGCGCGCCGTATCTATAGTCTCACGATCTCAGTCCATGAATACACTGTATACGTGCACTTCCGGCGAAAGCAAAGATCCGTCCTGCGATGGCGACCTGTACGAACTCTCGTTTATAAATTCGCGCGGGTGTATATGTGTGTAATACACATAATGAAATGCTATATTCCCAACACCGATAAACGTCGATTTATTGATCGCTGAACGTTTCCGAAAGCGCACTTCTTGCTACGCTCTTGCTTGTTCCTTGAGCTATCGGCGCATGATCCTTTATTGAGAGAGAAACATGTGGATCGCGCCAAATGTAGTCCATATAAATATATATATAGGATATTTTTGTAGATCGTTTCGAGATTCACGTTCAACTATTCTCACATGAGAAATTCATTTCCGCGTATTCCTTGGCGCATAATCTCGATACGCGAGAAAGTCTTGAGATATCGAGGGCGAGGGAGTCGCGCACATTCGGAACAAGACGGGTCGCATAAAGTTAAGGGGTTATATACAGTCGGGAAGCCCATAAAGATCGATTTCTCAAGAATGTTTCTTGAGAAGACCGATAAATCTATTATCGTAAACATTTGTACACATATTATGGTAACTTTTAGGTGTATTTTAACATTTTTTATTTGCAAAAATAATTATTTTGAATGCTAGCTGATCTCCGGGAGCGCCTAAAAAAAAAGGCGTCTCGCGGTGAGCACGATATCTCTGGACTGCATAATCCAAAATGAAAAAACCAAAAATATTTCGTTGATATAATGGATTATCTTGTAATTCATCGATGGAATAGGCAAAATAATAATTTTTGACAAAATGGCGGCTTCTCAAAAAAAAGAAATCGATTTTTGACAAAAATTTAGGCATTAAATTGTTTATAAAATGGAAAATATTTATCGGTGAGAAAAAACCTTCGATTAATTACTAAAAAATATACTTGAAAAGATTGTGTTAACATTTGAGAGTGATCGGTTCAGCCGTTTTCGAGAAATTTTCAAAATCTAGCCCCATCGTATCTGTAAAACTAATAAACCGATTCCCTTAAAATTTGAACCACATATTGTAAACATGATTCGCAACAAGATGACCCTCGATGGTTTAAAAATTTTGATTTTTACTCATTTTTTTGCGTAAAGCAGCGAAAAAAACGCATTTTTTTACTTTTTTCGTTTTTCATCTGCCATTTTTTTAATTTTTTTATATAACTTTATATCCGAGGGTCATTTTGTAGCTGGTGTCATACTGAATCTAATGGACTTTGATTTTTTTGTTTCAGACAAGCCGTTGCCGAGTTGTGATGGAGCTACCTAGCCCACCTATTTTTGAGGCGTTACGTTAAACTATAGTTTTTGTAAATACTTAAAAATTAATAAAAATTAATACATTTTTTTTTTTTAATGTATTTCAAGACTTTATTTATCAAGCCCAACAACTTTTATATTCATATCTTTTATAAAATCCTTTTAAAAAAATCGCGAAGATAGCCTTTTTTCGTGGCTCCAAAGTGGACTGGCCCCTTGTATACGCCGTCGATTTTTTCGAAACTCCTTTATGTGAAAAAGCATTGATAGCTATTAGGCACGTATTTTTTTAACTGCGGAAAAACGTATCTTAAGGGGGCAAATTACCCCTTAAAGAAAGACGTGTCCGAAAGGCTGGAATCTTCTCCCCCCCCCCCCCTTCCAGCACCCCCACGTCCATCTCACATGTTTTCCCATATACTTCCGGAACTCCAAAGTCGAGAAAATGAACTTTGAAAAATGAACTTGGAAAATTCACTCGAACGTCTCGACTTCGGGTAATAATTCACTTGCCCTCGGCTGCACAATGAAATAAGTCGTTTGCACAATAAACGCGCCTATTTCAGTACCGCGTCGTTGCGATTTCCGGTTTGAAAGTTTTGTTTGATTAAACGCGATGGCATTTGTTTCCTGGCTGCGGGCGGCGATCGACGCGCGAGTTGCGCACCTGCATTAGCGACGCGCAACGACGGCAATCGATGAAAATGAGACACGCGTCGTGCGGGGCGTGTTGCGCAACACTCGCCGTACGATTATGGATGAGACAATGAGAGTAAATGGCTCGTTGGTGGGAAACGTGAGACTAGCAGGGCGAGCGAGAAACAATAGGGTGTTGAATCGCGATTAAATGTCGCGCTTGATGCTTTGCATCTCCTTCACCTCGGTCGGTAATGCACCGATCGAGTGGTGCGTCTATCGCTCTGCTTTAAGGATGTTGAGTCCCTATGAAACATGTTAATGTTTATTGTTCAATAAATAGCTTCTTAATCGTCATGAAATTTTTACACGACCTCCTGAATACTTCATGTAAAAACATACAAAATTTTCAGAATTCTATCATCATTACTTCAACCTCCTTAAGGGTTGAAATAAAAAATGATGAGAAAATTCTGAAAATTTGGTATGTTTTTGTATGAAGTATTTAAGAGGTCGTGTTAAAATTTCACGACGATTAGGAAGCTCGTTATTAAAAAATTAACATTTTGTTAAGAACAATTTTTAAAAGAAATAAAAAAAAGTTATCAATAAACTTCGTTTTGTTTCCGTTGCTTTCAGTATATTGTAGATATTACAAAATTGAGAGGTCAAAAAAAAAACTTATTGCAAAGTTACATCAGTTTCCATAAGACAGCATTTAATTTGTGAATGTTAATTGTTCAATAACGAGCTTCCTGATTGTCGTGAAATTTTTACACGACCTCTGAAATACTTCATACAAAAACATACCAAATTTTCAGAATTTTATCATCATTTGCGATTTGGGACTCAACATCCTCAAGGCCTTGGGCTTAACGGGTAACGGTTAACGGGTATAAAATCATGTGCGAATTTAACAATTTGTTTTTGTATGAAAAAGTCACTCATAAAATTAATTATACACATCTATTTAGTATGAACATCAAGTTGTAAGACATTTTTTTTTTTTTTGATGTACAAAATGGCCGACTACTAATATTTTCTTTTGTTATCTTTTTTTAAGCGTTCTTACTGAAGAAATGAATTTTCAGTGAAAAATTTCGTTATAACTGCTCATAAACTGCTCAAAAAATGAAAACTTTTCGATCAATCAGAAATTCCGTACGTACTTCTCTGCGAAATGCAATTAGGAACATAACTTTTGAATTTAAAGTCAATCGAGTGAAAATTGTTGAAGTTATTTGTCACGCCAATTGGAAAAAAGCTGTTTCGAGAAGTTTCAAGTAGACGGGCAATTTGTACATCGAGAAAAAAAAATTTCTAACAGGTTGATATTCGTACTAAATAGATATGTAATTATAACTTTGTGAGTGAATCACTTTTTCATACGAAAAATCAATTTTTCATATCAAAAATCAATTTAAAAATTGATTTTTTTTTTCTTAAGGCAGAACACCACTGTAAAGGTCTAAAATTAAGCGATTATTTTTTGTGGAAGGACAAGTAAGAGGACGATAATATTCGAGGATGTTGTTAGTCATATCTTCAAGTAAACAAAAAAAAATTATACAAAATGGTGACGCTGGAGCCATTCTCAGACACATATTTGAACGTGGAAAGATATTTAAAAATTTATATTCATTTACACGAGTATTTCGTGTAAATGAAGTCCGTTTGGTGGATATGTTAATATTATTAATACGAAGATTACTACCGACTCGTTGACAACCTAATTGTTCAGTTTTTATTTGTTCACGTGCATTAAATTCATCATTTACCACAACATTTGGCACACTATAATCGATAATACGAATAATCAACATAAGTAAACATCAATCAGAGCAGCTGTGGGGAAAATAAATTTAGACTCTTTTTTCACCCCGTGGAAGTGATCGTACCTCCTTAATTACTGTCAAATATATACTATACAGGTTCTAACTGAAAAAAAAATGATTTTTTTTCCAATCAAAGTTTGACGAATGTAGAATAGTTATTTCTTAGTTAAAAAAATCCCTCACAATTGCTTCTTTGTTTTCCGTCTAAACGTAAATCTCGCCTTAAAGTGAATGAAAAATAGGTATTTTTTAACTACATGTAAAACTTGTTTTCTTTCCGCTATATATGGGAAACGTATTGTCCATAATAATCTTGGTAGCCTTAAGGGGGGAGATACCTTTACGCGAGGAAACAATTTGCTGATTTTCACGATTTTTTTTTAAAGAAAATATATCTTCACCATTTTTGAGACTTCGGGTATGTTTTATTACTACTTTTAGCTGTTACATGCTATTTTTTTCATTAATCTTTAAAAATAGCGAAGGTATGATACGATCTTCTAAACTGCAATTCCAAAACTGACGTAACGTATCGCTAAAAAAGTAATCAACTGATTCTAATGAAATTCGGTATAAATCTTTCCAACCTCATTGTCTAAAGTGACCCTAGTGTTTTTTTAAATAGAAAAAAAGTTTTTTTTTTCGGAAAATTCAATCATTTTGTTTCAAAACGTACCATTTCATCGATATTCAATATTCTGCGTATGAGTGTTAAGAAAAATCTTCATCGATATTTTTATCAAACAGAGCCCAAGTTTCAAAAAAGGCGAAGAAATCTTTCCTTAAAAAAAAATTCACGAAAATCAGCAATTTTTCTCTTCAGCCAAAGAAGACTACTTCAATCATTTCGTTATTAACAAACGTATAAACATATCAAACAAATCATCTGGTCAAACGATAGAAAAAGTTACAAACTATGCTCCGTCCGAATTCGATGTAAATCGGACGGATAGATTTTCAAATACGACCTGCACCGTTTCATAAAGCACACTTTTGAGAAAAGGGAAAAAGAAGAAAAGGGGCGGTAAAGGTAGCGACGCGGTTTACGCGCGATCTCGCCCTCGACAAAAAACGTCCCGACTCGGTCAATTTTCGGAATTGTTGCAAAATCTTCGTTGCAAATCAAAGTTCAGACTCCAGTCTACAAAACGGTGGCTGTGAAAAAAATTGTATTTTTGCAATTTTCTTATGCAGTTACCTCGATACGACGCGAAATTTCGTTCCCGAAGTAAAGGCGAGCAAATTTCTGGCGTACACGCGAGCGGGCAAAGGTGACGAAAAAATTCCCGCTCAAATCGCGAAACTGCACGAGAAACTGTTTTCCTTGTGAAATTATTCCTGTTATATTTTTTTTGTCAAAACGATATAGTGGGCCTCACTAGAACTTTGAATTTGATCATTTATTGGACGTATCGTCGAGGGAAAAAAATTGATCAGTATTCTTCAACATTAATCGGTTAAAGGGGGCGAGACCCCCCCCCCCCCCCCCCCCATCACCCGTGACGCACGATCACGCGTCATTTTCAGGATACGATTGATACCTGGCTGCCGCACCTGTTCGACTACCCGATAAGCCGAACTGGAGCAAAAAAATTGTCCGGTATCGAATTTCGTAATTTTAACGTCACCGCGGAGCAAGTTATTGCGGTTCAACGTTCAAAAGTATGCGCTCGAAACACGAGATGCAAAAAACCATCGCGCGTACATACACGCGACGTTTTATTTTTTTGCGTGCGGGCGAGTCGTCGAGCGCGATCGCGCGATCTTATTCCATAATTGACGGAAATATATGCTCGACGGCGGGCTGGGAAAAAAAGCGTCGCTTCAACACGCGCGGAAAACCCAAATGTTACGAAAAAAAAAAAAAAATGCCGGAGTCACCGAACAAAATAGTCTTAAGGCGTTACCCCCACTTGTAGCGCAAAAAAAGCCTTTTTCATGAATTTTTTTAAAGAAAACTACAAAACTTTTTTAATCGATCAATATACCATCTTAAAGAACACATCTTGAAGAACTTTCAGTAATTTTTTTATTGAAAAATATTACATTGTTTAGTGGCAAATGGCCGTCAATGAAATAATGTTTTTATATACACCATATACACCGGTGACCAACATTGCGGCGAAGTGGATCATCTGAAAAAAAAATGCGGATGGATTTAGTCAAATATAAGTATAAACTAGTCTTTAATCGAAGGATTTTAAAAAATATTCATTTTTCACAAAATGGCGGACAGTCAAAGTTAATGGTTCGATTTTAACGAAAAAAAACGGCCGTTTTTTGGCTATAAAACGGCCATTTTTTTTCGAAAAAAAAAATCGAACGATTAAAGACTACATTTTTATGTATTAAATAAGCCTGCAAAATTTCAAGAAGATCGGTTCATTAGTGTTCGAGTAATCTTGGTCACAGACTTCAGAAATGCCATTTTGAGAAAAACGCGTTTAAAGTTTCAATTTCAGTTCTTCAATTCACGGATTCTTCTCTTTCAACGCTCATATCTCAGTCAATTTTGTTCGGATCGACTTGAAATTTTCAGGACTAATTCTCAGATACTTATACTTTAAAAAAATGCAATAAAAAAAAATCGATTTTTTCAAAATCGCAAATGGGGGTAACCCCTTAAAGATGTTGAGCCCCTATGAAACATGTTAATGTTACTTGTTCAATAAATACCTTCTTAATCGTCATGAAATTTTTACACGACCTCCTGAATGCTTCATGTAACAACATACCAAATTTTCGGAATTCTATCATCATTACTTCAACGTCCTTAAGGGTTGAAATAAAAAATGATTCGAAAATTCTGAAAATTTGGTATGTTTTTGTATGAAGTTTTGTTGTGTTGTTTTGTATGTTGTGTATGTTTAGATTAGTTGTGTATGTTTTGATTAGGAAGCTCGTTATTAAAAAATTAATATTTTGTTAAGAACAATTTTTAAAAGAAATTTAAAAAAATGTATCAATGAACTTCGTTTTGTTTCCGTTGCTTTCAGTATATTGTAGATATTATAAAATTGAGAGGTAAAAAAAAACTTATTGCAAAGTAACATCAGTTTCCATAGAACAACATTTAATTTGTGAATGTTAATTATTCAATAACGAGGTTCCTAATTGTCGTGAAATTTTTACACGACCTCTGAAATACTTCATACAAAAACATACCAAATTTTCAGAATTTTATCATCATTTGCGATTTGGGACTCAACATCCTTAATTGAAAGCCAACGTCGCGCGATGGGACGCGCCGTGTCTTGTTGATAGGCGAGAGAGATAATTCAACGCGACGACCTCGCGTCTGCACGATATCGCGATGAGAGGATCGATCGAAAAACCTGATCGACGCTCGCAAGCGTAAATATGCGTGGTCGCGGATCACGGACTCACGCACCACTTAGACCGTCGGTACATTTCTTTTAGTACGTAAAAACATGAGCATACGGATTCACACAGATATGGTCCTGCGTATGTCACCAGCTGTGAAAGAATTCAGCCAGGGCTTTGACTAGGCCCCGATTATTTTTCCCTTACTCTGCAAGGGCCCTAACATGGCACCCGACCAGGTCCCTTGGAGGTCGGTCACACTTTGTCGACGAGGGCCTAAAGAGGCTTATGAATCAGGGCCCGACTGGTTGCCTCGACAGAACCCGATCGAAGCCACGAAGCAACCCTATTAATGCCCTATAATTATCAGCTTTATTAGTGGATACATATCAAACGAGATTGGTCAGAAGTATCTCGAAAATGGATAAGTAATTGTAAACAAAATTGTTTTTAATCATTCCACATTTATTGGTACGAGAGCGCCAGATAACGTTGTGCTTTTGCGTAATGGATACGTCGCGGAGATTAACAAAATTTTCGGACGTAACGAGTCTGAAGAATGTTTGTACATTGAAGGCAAAAGTGTGGAAAAAAAACAAATGTATTCATGTACCCAACAGAGTTGTCCAAAGTTTACGAATGGCGAATTATCTCAAAAAATTCGGCGGTGTTGTTTATCCCGTCACGAGCATTGAACGGAAATCAGTTCAATTAAAAATGTCGAAGCAACCAAATGGTGCTGTACGTACATATGTGCTGTCATTCCTGCACGCATGAATTATTTGAAAAAAAAAACTATTTTTGTATTGCGAAATTTATTTTCCAAACATTCTGAATGTTTATAGAATAAAAATTATTTATAGTGAAACTCCACGTGTATGTTTATTTTAAGTGACCTAACCTAGTGATTTATCGATACCTTGAAATTTAAATATATCACATCCATGGAAGTAAGTCTAAAAGCTAGAAATTCTTAAAAATAACTTTGCAAATATTTCGTATGCCCTGTAACAACCACTGCCCTGATGAATCCCGTCTGGGCTCTTTATCATTTTCCTCGCTACGACCTTTTTTAAATAAATTACCCAATCCTGGTATCGTCCTGTCAGGGCCTAGTCCGATTGTGTTGTGGAAAGCCCTAGTAGGTAATCCATATTCAAACCCTCATGGGCCCCGAATTTTTTTATGGCTGCCCTCCTAATTTCATTCACGGGTAGTGAGATTAATTGTGGACACTTCGAATTTTGGTGAATTCCCATTTTGTTGATCGTTTTTGTGTTATAGTCACTTATATTTTATATTCTTATCAAAGTAGGCTTATTCAGGCAAATATTAAGGCCACAGTAACGGGTATAAAATCATGTGCGAATTTAACAATTTTTTTTCGTATGAAAAAGTGATTCACTCCAGAAATTAATTACACACCTATTTAGTATGAATATCAAGCTGTTCGAAAATATATATATATATATTTTTGATGTACAAAATGGCCGAATACTAATATTTTCTTTTATCTTTTTTTTAGACGCTCCGCGGCGTGACATTTAGCATCCACAATTTTTCACGTATAACAAAAAACAAAAATTCTCGTCAATCTACATTTGTATACTTAGAGAAGTACGTAAGGAGTTTGAAAAATATTATTTTATTCAAAAGTTGTAGGTATTTGAACTTAAAAAATGAATTTTCAGTGAAAAATTTCGTTATAACTGCTCCTAAAATGAAAAGTTTTCGATTAATGAGAAATTCCGTACGTACTTCTCTGCGAAATGCAATTAGGAACATAACTTTTAAATTTGAAGTAAATCGAGTGAAAATTGGTGAAGCTATTTGTCACGCCAATTGGAAAAAATCTTTTTGGACCAGTGGGTGAAAAAGTAAACGCAAGAAAAAAAAATACGGAACGGAGCTGATTTTTTAAATTTCCGAATAGTACTTTAAACCTCTCTTTGCCCCTTTATCTGTAACTTTCCTTGTCAGTTCCAAAATGAACAATATTAAAGAGTTAAGTCTTTCGAATTTACTAAAAGGTTTTTATCTTTTTGTAAATTATATAAACTTAATTTTCTAAATCTAAATTTCTATCTAAAAATTGTAAAAAAAAAGAATAAGTAACTAGCAATGAGGAAAAAAATTGAATGGCGTTGGTTTTTCAATTTTCGGAAAAGTACGTCGAACGTCCTTTTGCGTCTTTATTCGTAACTTTTTTAATTCCAAAAACTTTTTTAATTCCACATTCTAAAAACGTACAATCGGGAAATCGGGAGTTCCGGATTCTTCCAGCTTACAAAAACCCGAATCGCCAGTCCTGACTCGTGCAGAAATTGTCGTAGGGATCCAATTGCGGATTCCGATAGTGGTCTCCACATCCTGGCAGTGATCCAATGGCTCATCGCATTGGATGCCTATACTAAAACGTCACACTCTTACATTAGATTCTCGACGGAATTTCCCTCTGGAATCCAATCTACGAATCCAATTTCAGTCCTGAAGGATTCTCACATTATAAAATCCGATACCATTCTTGATGGATCCCATTGCATTCTGTACGTTAAATTTTCTAATAAAAAAACATTTACGTAAGTTCACAACACCTTTGTCTATCAATCATAGGTATGAGACATAAACAAAACTCACATGGTAAATTACCCTCATATGGTAAGTTTTATCTCACCCGACTAGAAGTAAACTAAACCAGTCTTAAGGGGTCTTCTCACTTTAGACGCTACAAAAGGCTATTTTCGTGTTTTTTTTTATAGGTTTGTGTTATAGATATTGATATAAAAGTTGTTACGCTCACAATTAATAAATACACTTTCGAATTACATTTTAAACAAAATTATTTATTTAAGTCACTTTTTAAAGTCATTTTTCCGCGTATTTCTGTCTATCGCCATACTAGCAATAAAAATAAAGACTTTCCTTAAGGGGTCTTCTCACTCTAGACGCTAAAAAAGGTATTTTCATGAATGTCTTTGATAGGTTTATATTATAGATATTGACATAAAAGTTGTTACGCTCAATAAATACACATTCGAAATACGTTAAAGGTTTTTATTCATTTATTTAAGCCACTATTTATAAACGAAAATGGCAGTTTAAAAAATGTCCTAAAAAAATGGTAGGTCTGCGCTGTTGATGAAATCTCGGAGATGGACCATCCGAAACAAAAATATCAAACAGTTTTAGATTCAGTATGTTAATGCCCACAGCGCATATCATACGATTTTTTATATACGCAAAAATCACAAAATGGCAGACATTTTTCGAAAAAACAAAAAAACGTGTTTATCTACCGTTTTTTGCCAAAAAAATATAGTAAACATCAATATTTTTTAAAATCCTTGATAAGCCCTATAGCTATAGTTGGAAAGAATATGTGGTTAACATTTCATAATAATCGGTTCAGTAGTTTCGAAGATTTTAGCAACAAGCCGTCGAGAAACGTTGCTTCGAGAAAAACGCGTTTAAAGTTTGTTTGGGTTACATAAATACGTACAATTTTTTAAAATGCATTTCGAAAGTATATTCATTAAGTCTAAAAACTTTTATATCAATATCTATAATATAAACCTATTTTAAAAAATCATGAAAATAGCCTTTCTAGCGTCTAAAGTGATAAGACCCCGTGAATCAATTAGGTATATAAATTATTATTTGTGAGTTCAATTATACATTAGTGTAGTTTGAACATAAGTAGAGAATCGAAAAACTTCCAAAACCTGTTCAAAGTAACCCCATTTTTACGGTGTTCGTTTCTCTGGGAAGAAATTTCCATTTTTTCGATATCCGTTTGTATTGGAAATCATCGATGTGTTCGTGTGTCGAGAACTTCGAAAACCGGATTGAAAACGAGCTTACGTTACTTACGTGTACATTATATCTCATTGTACGAGCGCACAATCTCAAGACCGCGACGACGCCTCTCGTTTTTCAAACGTGCGATATGACGTCATCTCGGAGTGCAGCAGTGAGGCTATGCATCCTCGCGACGAGGCGCTCGGGCGCTTCCTTCTTGGCGCGCATTTGCGAGCAAGCGACACAGTCACTGACCACTGGCACTCTGATTGTTCTGCATGGGAAGGAGACACGGAGCGAGGCGGATAAACGGACGGATAGATGGATCGACAGATGACATATTCCGTAGATGACTCCACGTAGTCATAGTGCAAGACAATTATGAAAACGATGCGATAAATTAAAAGAAAAAACCACTTGCAAAAATTAGAAGGTGAGTAAAAAAATCATCAATTAAGGATGTTGAGTCCCAAATCGCAAATGATGATAAAATTATGAAAATTTGGTATGTTTTTGTATGAAGTATTTCAGAGGTCGTGTAAAAATTTCACGACAATTAGGAAGCTCGGTATTGAACAATTAACATTCACAAATTAAATGTTGTTTTATGGAAACTGATGTAACTTTGCAATAAGTTTTTTTTTTGACCTCTCAATTTTATAATATCTACAATATACTGAAAGCAACGGAAACAAAACGAAGTTTATTGATAATTGTTTTTTATTTCTTTTAAAAATTGTTCTTAACAAAATGTTAATTTTTTAATAACGAGCTTCCTAATCGTCGTGAAATTTTAACACGACCTCTTAAATACTTCATACAAAAACATACCAAATTTTCCCAATTTTCTTATCATTTTTTATGTCAGCCCTTAAGGAGGTTGAAGTAATGATGATAGAATTCTGAAAATTTGGTATGTTTTTACATGAAGTATTCAGGAGGTCGTGTAAAAATTTCATCACGATTAAGAAGCTATTTATTGAACAATTAACATTAACATGTTTCATAGGGACTCAACATCCTTAAGGGGTTACCCCCACTTGCGATATTGAAGAAATCGATTTTTTTTATTGCATTTTTTTGAAGTATAAGTATCTGAGAATATGTCCTGAAAATTTCAAGTTGATCCGAACAAAATTGACTGAGATATGAGCGTTGAAAGAGAAGAATCCGTGAATTGAAGAACTGAAATTGAAACTTTAAACGCGTTTTTCTCAAAATGGCATTTCTGAAGTCGGTGACCAAGATTACTCGAACACTAATGAACCGATTTTCTTGAAAGTTGGCAGGCTTATTTAATACATAAAAATGTAGTCTTTAATCATTCGATTTTTTTCGTTAAAATCGAACCATTAACTTTGACTGTCCGCCATTTTGTGAAAAATGAATATTTTTTAAAATCCTTCGATTAAAGACTAGTTTATACTTATATTTGACTAAATCCATCCGCATTTTTTTTTCAGATGATCCACTTCGCCGCAATGTTGGTCACCGCAAACCGTGTATATAAAAACATTATTTCATTGACGGCCATTTGCCACTAAACAATGTAATATTTTTCAATAAAAAAATTACTGAAAGTTCTTCAAGATGTGTTCTTTAAGATGGTATATTGATCGATTGAAAAAGTTTTGTAGTTTTCTTTTAAAAAATTCATGAAAAAGGCTTTTTTTGCGCTGCAAGTCGGGTTAACACCTTAATGAATATTTCAGGGAATGTAGGTAAAAGATGATACTGTTGAATCGAAAATGTAATTTTAGACCCACTTAGGTAGATGTAGCCCGTTAATTTGCAACAAAGATTTTTTAAAAGTTCTAAAAATTGACTGAGTCATGGCGATTTTGGTAGAGGTTCAGATATTGCTACGGCGAACCAACCTAAACACAGACGAATGACTGAACGTTGTTTTTTTAAGTGGAAAATCGGACTTTTTTCGGCCCCGAGGTTATGCAGACCCGTTGAGTATAATTCAATGAGTAAAATGCCAGAAACAAAATGAAATTTAAAAAATTAGTTTAATTGATTGGAAAAAATTGACTTGAGTATTTGGAACAAAAGATACAGTAGACGGTGATGTAGCACAGCGATATGCATGCAGATAGAGAAGAAAAGATATATATCAATATATATATATATATATATATATATATATATATATATATATATATATATAAGTGGGTGTTTATATAGATAGATAAGTTTAAATAGTATTTCCCAGAGCATACTCAAGGGACTGATGAATAAATTTATTGTCCCTCGGTACACACTAAACGATAAACTCATCAAGACGAATGACCATGGACTCACGACAGTAAAGTTACCAAAGCGAGCGTGCAACTTGACCATTTTTTGATATTTATATCAGCGCTTTATTGACTTCCAAATTCTCAAAAAATTCTAAACATACGTACATCTACACATTTCGTTATGTATATGTTGTCCCTACTGTTATTATTAAAGGAACAAAATAAAAATATAATTATAATAAAATAACGAAAAATAATATAACTATATATATAAAACTATAAAAAAATATACAGGAATAACTATAATAGAATTCATATAAAAATAACATTGATCAAGTGCGATGATAAATTACGAATAAATTCCTATTTGGACTATTCCTCAAGTAACAGTTAAACTTAAAAATAGATGATTATTGTATACTTCTCAGTTATAATACAAATAAGTGCAAAATAACAATAGCAAATCTTGAATATTAACTAGAATAGAATCATATCGATAAAGCTTGAATACAAATTACGAATAAATTGCTATTTATGTTATTGCTTAAATAACAATTAAACGTGAAAGTAAATTATTATAATATAATTTTCAGTTATAGTACGAAAAGGCGCAAAGTAGTCATAGGAATGCTTGAATAGTGCCTAGGGTAGTATCACGAAAGAATTTATAAATGACAAACAGACGGATAGATAGAGAGGGAGAGAGCTGGGGTGATAATAAAGCGTGGAAGGACTAAAAGCAACAATCATTTGGCTAGGTGACCAATTACTATCTTTTGGCTCGATGTTTGCTTCCAGCAAAGGCGTCACTGACGCAGTTTCGTCCGGAGCATCATGACTAATACTCGACACACACGTAGCCAAAGCTCTGACGTGACTAGTCGTGTTCATCTCGTCCGCTCTTTTTCCTGTGCAAGCTTCCCTTCTCTCTCTCTCTATCTCTCTCCCTCTCTCTTTTCACTTTTTCCGGATCTTTTTACCTCTTCCCAATGGTGTTAGTCATTTAAACTCGCGTGTCTTTCAACCTTGAGATGCTCCCTGGTCAACGGTAACTCCTCTCCACCCCCCCCCCCCCCCGACCCTCTCGATACATACTAACGCTACAATCCAAACTCCTCACACTATCCCGAGTGTCCGTCCGCGCTCTCAGATTCCTCGCATTACTCACCTATTCCCATCACCGACGGAATTTTTTTTTTTTTATTAGGTCGCAATAGCGTCGCGGTTCCCGGTACATCAATAAGGAAACTCGCGAGATCTGTCGCAACAGCACCACACGTGGCTCGTATAATCGCGGCTTAAGGCGGGATTTACAATCAGACGGGAAAAAGGTTGAGCAATTTTGAGGAATTTTTAAACACAGAAATAATTATTCCATAATACATTAAACTGTAGGTATACTTTGATAGAATATTCAAATATGCAAAACAGTACTTTTGAAATAAATGTATTTTTAAAAATGTATTTTTACGACAGTTTTTCGTTAAAAAAATATGAAGATTAAAAATAAAAGTGAAAGCTTCCACAGGAAGATAAGGAATGGCGTGAAGAATGTTGTGTCAACATTTGAGACGGATAGTTTGAAAACTCTTCCTTTGAGAGTCTACGCCGTTTTGAAAAACGACATTTCGAGAAAAACGCGTTTAAAGTTTCGAGCGCGGAATTTTCATATAGAGTCCAACCCCCCAATAAGAACGCAAAAGCCCCCAAGGGGGGCGGTTTTAGAGTCTGGTTGACTCTTTCTGTCTCTCTCTTTCTTTTCGGCATGCGAGGCTCCGAATAAGAACGGCCCCTCGAACGAGTTTCAACTTGTACTCAATGAATAGTTTTTGTTCAATATTATTCATGCATATTAGTAATTGAATAATAGTGGATGATCACCAACGATATAAGATGTCACAGAAGAAACGAAAAATAGACTGTTGTTTATGAAAAATAGTTTGTTTTAAACCCAAACAAAGTCTGTACCGCAAAGTAGTACTAATTCTACCTAAAAAGAAGACATTGAAAAACTCCATTTCTCCGAGACTTCATATTCAATGGAGGAGTTCGGCTCCCTTGAAAATATTCCACCTCCAGTTGAATGCCCCATGGATCAAAATGGCTCGACACAACGAAAATAATTTTAATCATTGATCTGAATCTTTGGCTATTTTGTACGACGATCTTCAAATATACAGACGTTACTTGTTATAAATGGAAATAAAATTTTTACAATTGACTCGAAAAATGCATGCGTTCGATTAACAAAAAGTGTTGATTTCGTATTGTATAGCAAGATGTCTTCATAGTATAACGAGAATGGTTGAAAACGGAAATGTGCATTACGATATTTATCTCATTTTAGTCGTCTAAGGTCTCCTAGGCTGGGCGTTCTTATTCAGAAACCCGCACGCGAAATGACTCGAGCTCGGTGTTCGAGTCGGAGTGGGGGTAGCGTTCTTATTGGGGGGTCCGTCTGTAAATTGTCGACTTACGATCAATCGGCGATGCCATGTTTATAACCGTCTACACTATCGAATAGTGCAAAAAATATCGATTTTTTGAAAATGTTATACTCCGACGATTCCTTACCAGCATGTTCATCAGAGTCCATATTTTTGAATAATGCAAAATAAAAACGATTGTCGACAAATTTTACACTGACCTGGTCCCTTGATCGCTCGCGCCGATGAAAGTATATTATTCGTGTAAACGGGAAGAGAATTTGTTGTATGGAATATTATTTGCGCGCGGTATTGCTGCCCTATCGATAAGCTAAATTGATAGCGTTGTAATTGATTATTATATGTGGACTTCGCATAATTCTCCTCGATAGATAGGTGCAGCTAGAAATCAACAAAGCCAAGCGCAGTCTTGACGGATCGCGCCAGTGTTCGGTGCCATTGGTCGCAATCTGTACAGTGACGAGATACTTCGATTTTATTTTCGACCCTTCGTACATACGTATGTGTGGGTTTATGTGCGTGAACTTCCCTGTCGATAAGCTCACTTTTCAATCTTCCGATGTTTGCACTTTCCCTATCGCAGATTATTCTTTTGCGTTGCTCCCCTTATATTCCCTCGCGACCACAAATAATACCTCGTTCGCGAACTTTTGACCCTGCGGCGCTTGCTTGCGCCGACACTTTTATCGGGACTTTGTGCAACGGAAAAACTCGGACTCATGCCCGATAACGGCATGTAGGTACAATGCATATATATATATACATACACACCCACACACACACACATACATATATATATGTATATATTAGGGTGGTTAAAAAAAATCGATTTTTTTTCTCAACGGAAAATTGAAGTATGTTAAGAAAAAGAAAGTTTTGCAAAATTTGAGGGTTCTGAACGATTTTTTAGTTGGTGCTCAAACGCCTTTTTCATGTTTTTGTTTCATGATTATCGGAGCATTAATTTTTTTTTATCTCGATGCAGAAAATGTTAGCGCGTGATCCAATGTAAGTCTTGATTTAATTTTTTCTGTAACAATACACAATTTTTATTAAAAATTGTTTTTTTAATATTTTTTTTACCATAAACAATTTGTATTTGCAATCAATCACTACATGTGTTCGGTTGTGAAAATTATATCAACCACTTGATGAACAAAAACACGGTGTTTACATCACTGAACGTCTAACAAGTATGCGTGTTTTTTCGGAGTAATATGTTGTTTTGGAGTAAGAAAACAAATGAAGAAAAATTTGACGGAAGATCGAGAAAAAAATAATAAAAGTCGTTCGAGCACTACCTAAAAAAATGTGTAGATCTCTCAGATTTCGTATGAATTACTTTTTCATAACGTAGTAACATTTTCCGTTGAGTACTGCGAAAAAAATGATTTTTTTTAACCACCCTAATATATATTTATATATATACTTTTTATACTTGATGAATTATTGTATTAAATGGAAAATGATCTATCCATTATATATAAACCCATATATATGCAGGCTGTGACATTTCGATTTTAGACTATGGCCGTATATATCCGTACACTGAGAGAAAAATCCATGGCATTTGCAACAAACGCCCATGGTAAAAAGGGAATAGTCAAATTCGTTTTAGTTTATTGACACCGCAATCATAATATGATTAACACGACTATAAGCGAAAATAATACCTAAACCTCTGATTTAGGTGACGTATTCGACTATCTATTATCCCCGAAATGATTATTCACTATTGTAAAAGGCTTAACATCATAAATATGGGTAATTCAGTGCTATAACAAAATTAGCATACAAATACTAATGTTGTATATTTTTTTTACTCAAACTTCTAATATTCTTCTCAAGTTTGTACAATTCATATGGTTAACATTAACGTTTTTCGAGTATAATTTGTTAGAAGAAGTCACGAAAAGTGACTGGTCGAAAAAAATTATAGTAAAGTTTACTTTTAGCGAAGGACGTAAATTATTTGCAGTTCGAGCAACCGCAGCTTCATAGTTATGAGAACTACGCATGTCTCGCAAACTGTTACATAGTATGTTTGTTGCATTGCAAAAATAGGATATCAGTTCAACACTTCTCGTTGCAGTTCACCTTTCGTTCTTGTAGGACACACATTGCTATGCATTTAGCAGGTCGTATCATATAATATGGTATAAATCACTATTGCATGGTACAAAACTATTGCGTAGCGTCAAAAAATCCATTTAAACAGTGACTTGTATAATATAACAAAATATCCGTGCAAAATTTCACCCAAATCGCAGGTAACAGCTATTCGGAGGTACAGCCGAAATTACCTCTGTCTCTTATGCCATGTATGTGCTAAAAATGCCAAAATATTTTCTCCGAAATAAATAATTACAGGAAGTCAGGAAATAGCGAATTATAGTAAAAAAAAAATCATCGAGGTAGAGATGTCAGTTGCGAATTGTATTTTATTTTGGATTTATGAAATATTCTATGCATTTAGTAGATAGGCATTGATGACTTGGACCAACACGTGAATAACACACCAAATACGCATGTAGCGGGTCGTATCTCGTAATATGGTACCAATCACTATAAACATCGTCGCAAATCACAGGCAACATTTTTAATCAATGAATATATATTTCAGTTCACTATTTTAATCTTGGAGAAGTAAATGTTTATAGTATCAGAGAATATTCATTTTATGCAAACCTACTATGTTATGTAGCATTGAAGAATAATCGTATTGTTGTGAGATTGGTAGTTTCGATTAATATATGTGCATAATTCATGAAACTTCTCAAATATCAATAGGTGGTACTGTACTTTTGGCAGTAACTATTGCTATAAAGATTTATTGTCCCATCAGGGAAGTTTAAAATAGAGTTGAAATATGGTTGAGAACACCATACATCTATCTCGGTGTAGTTCATCTTACGATCGATCGAAGGAATTTCCGAAATAACAAAATTTTAAAAAAGCGGCGCGTGTTCAAAGTGAGTCTTGATTTTTTCGAAAAAAAATGCACATTTTTCGTTCATGAAATCAATAGTACACATCGGAAAAATAATATTTCGATGGAATATACTATATTTTTTTAGATATTTTGCTCACCGACTTTGAAAACATACTTTCGAAAAAAAAGCGTTTGGCCACAACACAACAGCTTATAAATCTGTCAACTTTTATCTGATCACCTTGAAATTATGAGGGAACATTTATAAAGTAATATATTGTCAAAATATGTTGGCTTTGAAAAAAAACGTGATTCTTCGACTTTTACAACTAAACACAAAGTTTCCTTAATGCTTAACGTTAAAAAGATTTTTCCAGATAAGACAAATAACCAAGAGTACTTTCAAGAAAAAACCGGGTCAAAAAGGTTATCATTTGTAGAAATGGGATGCGAAAAGCCAGAAGCAGATGATTTTTATCTCGAAAACCGTGGGACTTCGACAAAACAGACATTGAACAAGGGCTTCGAAATTTCCAATTTTCGCCAACTTTTTTTACTCTTCCTACTCATAAATTTGACGCTTTGTAAGATTTTCAAAAAAATCGATCCCTCTTTCTTTAGAAACAGATTTTTCAAATTTACCTGACATTTTTAACCCAAGAATTATAATCTTTGTTTTCATAAAATACGTCTATAAAGCTCCGCACGTAAACAAAATTATAGGTCGTTTGATTCGTAAAACCGAAACGACAGCTGTTTTCCGCGCACCGTAACGAGCGCCACCATAACACAATAAAACAGAAAAATACACCAACACGTATCGTCTAATTGGTGTTTGTTACAAATTATTATAATAATTCATTCGGAAAATGTAACACTTCGCTGTTTATTTTGGTTTTATGCTACAAGGAATTATAGTGCATACGAAATTTATTTTTCCTTATTTTCCTTCTATATTTTTTCCTTCTATATTCTATATTTGTATATTTTCCTATCTACTTATCTATAGTAACCGATCGGTAACAGCAAGAATATAGATAATGTTCATTAGCCCACACAAACCCAGAGAAAAAACCAAACCCAAACAACCCAGAAAAACTCAAACAAAAAATGCAAAAATAGCATATAATACAAAAATAAACTAAAATAAAAGAAAAAAAATGTTTAAAATAAAATAAAAAGCAAAAAAAACATGCCATTTAAAATTGACTGAATCACAAAAAATGCAAAAATAGCGATAATACAAAAATAATTCTTTTTTTAATCAAAAACAAAAAAGCAAAAGAAAACATGCACTTTAAAGACTGAACTCCAACCCTCCCGCGGTAAAGTGCGTAAGTAGATAATATCGAAACTAATGGAGTTAAGCAATTTTCACTTATTGGACTATTATCCCATTTTTCTCGAAACGGAATGGTTTTAGATAAAAACTGTATAGAACGTAAAAGATCAATATTTTCATAGGCTATAACTTTTATGGAAAACATTTTTCTCTAAAAATGAATATTTACTAAAATAAAACGGAAAAACTGTTAAAAAATCAGTTTTCGTGAGTGTTGACTTAAAAAATCAAATTTGCGGGTATTTTCACTATGGCATTCGTAATAAACTAGTTAAAATACACGGGTACACGAAATTCCAAATTAATCAGAGGTATGGACTTTTCGGAACTACACCCTTTTTTCTTTAAAGAAGATATTTGGATGGTGAGAAAAATTTAAAAAAAAATAGAGCTCAAAATTATGACACGCCAACGTACATAGTGCGCAACAAAAGTTGTTCCGCAATCCGGTGATGACGTTGCCCGCGCGATTTTCAGCGCCAATATCGATCAACGTCGCACCGGAAATGCTCAAACGTTGTCGCGGAAGGGCCCGATGAAGATTGCAAAAAAGTGAAATAAACGAAAGGAAAAAAGCCACCCCCGCGCGATGTGGCATTACGTATTCGTCGTTGTTAATCGCGCCGCGAGGGAGATTAATGGGAGAATTTCGTGTACGGACTCGACGATAGGAATTCGTTGGCGGCGTGGGATTTTAAACGGATCGTCTATACAGAGCCATCAACACCACCACTAAATGAAATTCCTCGGGGAGAAATCGTTCTCGCGTGTGCCAGGATAATATCGTCCCAATTTCCCGAAGCCGCCCCTTCATTCCGGTAGCTTCGTCGCTACCGGTGCCGAAGGTGCGGAAGATTTCCGCACCTTCATCCCCGTGCTGTGAACACTCGGATGAAAGCCGCTATAAGCCCGTTGAGATTTCGCGCGAAGAAATTCCGAGGAGTGCAGACATCCGGTTTTACTCTCCCCGATCTCTGAATAGTCATGCGGGCTGTTTAAGGGGTTACCCCCACTTGCGATTTTGAAAAAATCGATTTTTTTTTATTGCATTTTTTTGAAGTATAAGTATCTGAGAATATGTCCTGAAAATTTCAAGTCGATCCGAACAAAATTGACTGAGATATGAGCATTGAAAGAGAAGAATCCGTGAATTGAAGAACTGAAATTGAAACTTTAAACGCGTTTTTCTCAAAACGGCATTTCTGAAGTCGGTGACCGAGATTACTCGAACACTAATGAACCGATCTTCTTGAAATTTTGAAGGCTTATTTAATACATAAAAATGTAGTCTTTAATCGTTCGATTTTTTTTTTCGAAAAAAAAATGGCCGTTTTATAGCCAAAAAACGGCCGTTTTTTTCGTTAAAATCGAACCATTAACTTTGACTGTCCGCCATTTTGTGAAAAATGAATATTTTTTAAAATCCTTCGATTAAAGACTAGTTTATACTTATATTTGACTAAATCCATCCGCATTTTTTTTTCAGATGATCCACTTCGCCGCAATGTTGGTCACCGCAAACCGTGTATATAAAAACATTATTTCATTGACGGCCATTTGCCACTAAACAATGTAATATTTTTCAATAAAAAAATTACTGAAAGTTCTTCAAGATGTGTTCTTTAAGATGGTATATTGATCGATTAAAAAAGTTTTGTAGTTTTCTTTAAAAAAATTCATGAAAAAGACCTTTTTTGCGCTACAAGTGGCGGTAACGCGTTAATGAGAAATTAACGATGCGCGTTTTTTGAAGCGTTTGATGAATTACCGAGCCACTCAGCATGACACTCCGAATTGTAGTCCGGTAAAAGACACGAAAACCCAGCACTTTTTCAGCGTAGAATGTGCATTTTTTACCGAAGGTAGACTGTCGCGTACTGAAAGCAACTCCGATAAAATGTTGCCCCTCAACTTGCCCCAACCCTAAGAAATAGGGGTTGAAAACTTCAAAATCGCCGTATCTGGGTAATTAGTAGCCCGATCGAAAAATATTTCAAACAAAAGTTGTTTGGAATAATAAAATTCGAATAAAGTTATCCGACGTCTAACCCCCTATCTTTGAAAGGAACGGCTGATTATTGCATTATTCGCGTGGAGAAGAAGACATTTTCATTTTAGACGCATTTGAGGAGGCCTGAGAACGGTTTGTTTGGGTTTCGGTTGCTATTACGTATACGTAATTCTTGCGGGCGTTCTTATTGGGGGGTCCGACTGTATGTTACCATTTGTTTTCCACTTCTCTTCCAATCATCCTCGACATGCCTTTCGCGGCTGCAAAATATAGAATCTTGAGGATGTTGAGCCCCTATGAAATATGTTAATGTTAATTGTTCAATGAATAGCTTCTTAATCGTCATGAAATTTTTACACGACCTCCTGAATACTTCATGTAAAAACATACCAAATTTTCCGAATTCTATCATCATTACTTCAACCTCCTTAAGGGTTGAAATAAAAAATGATAAGAAAATTCTGAAAATTTGGTATGTTTTTGTATGAAGTATTTAAGAGGTCGTGTTAAAATTTCACGACGATTAGGAAGCTCGTTATAAAAAAATTAACATTTTGTTAAGAACAATTTTTAAAAGAAATAAAAAAAAATGTATCAATAAACTTCGTTTTGTGTCCGTTGCTTTCAGTATATTGTAGATATTATAAAATTGAGAGGTCAAAAAAAAAACTTATTGCAAAGTTACATCAGTTTCCATAAAACAACATTTAATTTGTGAATGTTAATTGTTCAATAACGAGCTTCCTAATTGTCGTGAAATTTTTACACGACCTCTGAAATACTTCATACAAAAACATGCCAAGTTTTCAGAATTTTATCATCATTTGCGATTTGGGACTCAACATCCTTAACATTTTTCCATTGACCTTCCGTATAATCGTTCGGCAATGCATAGCCTTGAGGCCACATATACAATAAATCGAAAATTTCTCTCACCGCCCTCTTTCCCAACTGTGTTCAGATCCGTAAAGAATGTCTTTCAAAACAGCCGCTCGCAATTCCCACAACCCCGTGACCCGAAAAAGTTGAAAAGGTCCTAACGGTCTCCCGTGTGTGCGTGGTGGTGTCGATGGATGATGGCCGGGGTGAAGATTTGAATTCCTCGTGTCATTTTTTACCCTCGACCTCGCGCGAGGGACGAAGAAAAAAAATGGAAGTAGGAAAACTAGGGGACAACGAAGGTGCGGGGTAAGATGGATCTTGTGATCCATCTTATCCATAGAGCCCAGCCCGGTAGCTATCTAATTTTTGGGTAAAGCTCACCATCGGTTCAGTCCACTTCGGTTGCTGATATTGCGAGAGACGAGAGACAGACAAATGAACAAAATGAAAGTAGTAATTATTAGGATAATAAGAACAGTTTGCCAGAAATTTTCAAGGTTAGTGCGTGATTTTTTGTTGATTCGTTAACCGTCCAATGGGGCAGGATGAATACAAGAATGGATCAATAAATGTTGATTAGTTTGAAGGGATAACTAACGTTGATTGATTCGTATGTAGGGTAGAGCCACCAAAGGGTAAAAAATTGGGAAATTTTGCTTTACGTAATTTATGGACGCTCTCTTACTTAAGATTTATATTTTAAATAATGTTCCTAAATGACCAAAGCTTAATTTAAGGGGTTACCCCCACTTGCGATTTTGAAAAAATCGATTCTTTTATTGCATTTTTTTGAAGTATAAGTAAAGTATAAATTGAAGTATAAGTGAAGTATAAATTTCAAGTCGATCCGAACAAAATTGACTGAGATATGAGCGTTGAAAGAGAAGAATCCGTGAATTGAAGAACTGAGATTGAAACTTTAAACGCGTTTTTCTCAAAATGGCATTTCTGCAGTCGGTGACCAAGATTACTCGAACACTAATGAACCGATCTTCTTGAAATTTTGCAGGCTTATTTAATACATAAAAATGTAGTCTTTAATCGTTCGATTTTTTTTTTTCGAAAAAAAAATGGCCGTTTTATAGCCAAAAAACGGCCGTTTTTTTCGTTAAAATCGAACCATTAACTTTGACTGTCCGCCATTTTGTGAAAAATGAATATTTTTTAAAATCCTTCGATTAAAGACTAGTTTATACTTATATTTGACTAAATCCATCCGCATTTTTTTTTCAGATGATCCACTTCGCCGCAATGTTGGTCACCGCAAACCGTGTATATAAAAACATTATTTCATTGACGGCCATTTGCCACTAAACAATGTAATATTTTTCAATAAAAAAATTACTGAAAGTTCTTCAAGATGTGTTCTTTAAGATGGTATATTGATCGATTAAAAAAGTTTTGTAGTTTTCTTTAAAGAAATTCATGAAAAAGGCCTTTTTTGCACTACAAGTGGTGGTAACGCCTTAAATAAGAAGTACAAAGTATATTATCAAAATTGATTTCTCTAGAACAAAAGTTTATATGGTGCGTACTGTTTACTGCGGCTTTACCAAACTGCTTCACTTGAAGACGACTTTAGCGCTCTCATCTTGCCCCTACTTCCCCTACACGTTTTCATCTGGTCGTGGCATGACGTTGAGAGTGCGAATGAAGATCAGACCTGGACTCTCTCTCTCTCTGTCTCATCTCTATCTCGAGATTCTCACACTTGTTGCCGCGGTTGGCAACGTGTGCGTACAAATCTCAGGGAGCACACGCATCGCCAGAGAAAACTCTCCTCCCCCAAAAGGGCGTCTTTCATCGGCCCTAACTTTTCTAGCTGGCTCGTTTTAGACCTCTCTCTCTCTCTTTCTTTTGGGCTGTGTTGATGCACACATCATCCGTTCATGGCTTGCTGGCCTCCCTACGATGTGATGTTTTTTCAAGATTTCTTTTTTTTTCCTTTATCGCTGCAAGTAGCTCTCGGGTTTCGCCCACAGCCACTCGACAAGTGGAGACTGCGCAGCAGCCCTTCACCATTTTTTTCTGCCCTTTTTATGCTCCCTCTCTCTCTCCCTTCCGTTAAATTTCCCGAAGCCCCGCATTGCCGTGAGCCTCGACGGATCCACTTCTCAGGATCGAGGTGGAGAGCTGTTTTTTTTTTCGTCTTCCTTTTTCTCCCTCCCCTCTGGCATATCATCGAGAAGAAGTCCCGGAACGCCGAGCCATCAACGCCCAAGAGGATGCACCTGCAGCATCCGTGTGCTCCAAGACCTGCCACGCAACTAGAGCACGTTGCTTCTTCCTGCCCATTCGTTTCTATATGTGCATTTCGTGTCACGGCGAGCACAGGTCCGAGACCAATCGTACGCGTAAGTCGAGACCGCTTAATTTTCGTAATGAGGGGACCTGATGAAAGACAATTGCCGCCCATTTGTCCATTGTGGTGACGCGGTTATGTATACGGAGTAGCCGCGTCTATGCCTGTCATGTCTTAGCGAGGATTGGCTACTGACGTAATGGCGAAAAAAGCGCTTTCTGTACAGGTAGGAAAAAAGCCACTCTCTACACAGAGAGAAATGTATTGTAACTTCAACCATATTTCAATCATATGTTCTATTAACCCTGAGGGGACAATAATATTTGATAGTCATGGTTACTGCCGAAAATACAGTACTGCTTATGATATTTGAACAGTTGTGTTAAGGGGTTAGCCCCACTTGCGATTTTGAACAAATCGATTTTTTTTATTGCATTTTTTTTAAGTATAAGTATCTGAGAATATGTCCTGAAAATTTCAAGTCGATCCGATCAAAATTGACTGAGATATGAGAGTTGAAAGAGAAGAATCCGTGAATTGAAGAACTGAAATTGAAACTTTAAAAGCGTTTTTCTCAAAATGGCATTTCTGAAGTCGGTGACCAAGATTACTCGAACACTAATGAACCGATCTTCTTGAAATTCTGCAGGCTTATTTAATACATAAAAATGTAGTCTTTGATGGTTCGATTTTTTTTTTCGAAAAAAAATGGCCGTTTTATAGCCAAAAAACGGACGTTTTTTTCGTGAAAATCGAACCATTAACTTTGACTGTCCGCCATTTTGGGAATAATAAATATTTTTTAAAATCCTTCGATTAAAGACCAGTTTATACTTATATTTGACTAAATCCATCCGCATTTTTTTTTCAGATGATCCACTTCGCCGCAATGTTGGTCACCGCAAACCGTGTATATAAAAACATTATTTCATTGACGGCCATTTGCCACTAAACAATGTAATATTTTTCAATAAAAAAATTACTGAAAGTTCTTCAAGATGTGTTCTTTAAGATGGTATATTGATCGATTAAAAAAGTTTTGTAGGTTTCTTTTAAAAAATGCATGAAAAAGGCCGTTTTTTGCGCTACAAGTGGGGGTAACGCGTTAACTATGCTCATATGTTAACCGCAACCAACAATCTTTCAATCATACGTTCATTGTCAATGCTATATAATATAGTAGGTTTCCATAAAATGGATATTTCCTTCTACTATAAAAAAAATAGTGGTTTTTTAACATATCGAATGGTATGTGTACTAAATGCATATAATATTTCATAAATTCAAAAATGTTAAATTGATAGTACTACCCGTATATGATTGTTAATCATGATTTGTTGTTCCCTGACCTCCTGAAATGATGCCTATGGAAGAAAATATTTCACCCACATGGAGATTCGAACCTACGACCTACCTATCCATATTTAGTGAAAACCTATATTTAGTGAGGACCTATATATATATATATATGCCTCGAAAAAAGGCATCTCTAGGGGTAATATAGCAGTTTCATACCCAAGGAGTCCAACGATTTTAATTAAACAAAAACGAAAATTCTTCTAATCCGAAGCGATGAAAAATCCACTATAGTGACATTGCAACAAAAAAAATTAAGGGATGAACCACCCTAGAGATGCCTTTTTTCGAGGGGTAGCTTCACCCCTTAAAACCGTTATGTCGCCGATAAAAAAAAATACGTATCGTTTACTTTTCGGTGCTTTATAACATATCCAAATTTCAACAAAATCGAAGGATGTCACCTGAGGGATGTTCCTTGTCAGTGTACCGAACTCGATACGTAGCGTAAAATGGGGTTACTTTGAACAGGTTTTGGAAGTATTTTGTAGGTCACTTTTTTAAAATATCCTATATTCCAAGCTTTTTGGCTCTAATGGCAAATGTGCCCTTCAATGTGCCCTTCGGCTATCGATTGTACAACATAGTCAAGCCTAGTCAAGCATCGTATTTACGGGAAACTAAAAGTCTGCATGAGTTTGAAGCCCAAAAGGAAGATCGATTTTGAATTTTTTTTCCCCGACGAGAATATCAAGCTGACGACATCGGAATTTCACACACGGTTGATACCGAGTCTTGCCAAGGTTGACTTTTTTATTCGTTGAAAAACTTTGATAGACAACGGAGTTATTATTTGGACAAAGTGGCGCCGTTGCTGCATGGCCAATTAGTGAAGGTGCTTCTGCCAATCAGGCTCATGTGAAATAAAAAAAATTAAAAAATGAACTTTAGTATAATAATACAATCCGTGACATTCTGAAAAACGCCAATGTGGCAAAGTTACGAAACATAATCGATTTCCGACTGAAAAAAAAAACATAACTTTGATCATTTGAATAGTGGATTTAGATAGATTCGGAAACCAATATTCCGGCGGCGAAGGAAGAGTCTCTGCATAACTGGAAATAATGAAGTGACAAAGGTGAGATAAAAGTGAAAGGGATGCGATCGTAAAAGCCCGCAAGGGCATACGAAGGAACATTGGAAATAAAATTAAGCCTAGTAGCGCACCTGTCATCCAAGCTAGCCTGAAAAATTATGGGAGCCCATGTAACCTGCGGCCGCGCAGGTCATACGAATATATCTCGTCGTGATGTTGCACAATCCTCGTGTGAACGCTGTGCCATCAACGAGCCAATCGTCCGAGTGTATGCGAGAAATCGAGATTCAAGTGCCCTGAGGCAAAGTTGCAGCCTAACGCTTTTGTACACGATATATATA
This sequence comes from Ophion costatus, assembly GCA_951751655.1. Taxonomy (NCBI): domain Eukaryota; kingdom Metazoa; phylum Arthropoda; class Insecta; order Hymenoptera; family Ichneumonidae; genus Ophion; species Ophion costatus. The sequence continues at coordinate 10,145,549 of OX632366.1, read as the reverse complement.
TATATATATATATATATATATATATATATATATATATATATATATATATATATATATATATATGACGCATAACATTGATAATGTTTTCTTCTTCTTTCCAAGGACTGGTAAGGAGAAGAAATTCACTATTGGTTCGTAGTTATATATTAATTTTCTTTTCTTTTAATAATAAATCTTAAATAAATCTTAAATAAATGAAATTTTTAAATATATTATCATTATTATTTTATCTTATTGTTCTGTTTAGATATTAGACAGATATTTCGATTTGTTTTTAGATATTCCTCCCTAAAGTTAATTTTCTTATTATGTATTATTGTTAAAATCAGAGTCTTTAGCGTTAAAAAGAAACAGATGTGCTGCAAAATGTGTTTACAAAATTAATCATAAATATAATCATCGAAAAATCACTTTATCAATTTTTTAAATATTCTCCATGTGTAAAAAAATATTTTTTAGCCAACTATCAATGTCTATCCAACAATTTCGAGTCGAAATTAGGAGACAACGTTAAACTGACCCTCGCCCCTTTTAATGTTGACCTACAGGGTGCACTATTCGAAAGAATTTTTTTCCACCGGATACTGTCATTTTCTACTGAGATAACGAACGAAAGACACACATTTTTCTTTATGCATTTTCTAATATATATATATATATATATATATACGCACACACACACACACACACACACACACACTATACACATTAGGGTGGATAAAAAAAAAGTTAATTTTTTTCGCCGCACTCAACGGAAGATGTTACTACGTTATAAAAAAGTAATTCATACAAAATTTGAGAGGTCTAAACATTTTTTAAGTAGTGCTCAAACGACTTTTAACTTTTTTTTCGAGTTTTCGTCAATTTTTTTCCTGTATTTGTTTTCTTACTCCAAAACAACAAATTACTCTAAAAAATACGCATACTTGTTAGACGTTCAGTGATGTAAACACCGTGTTCTTGTTCATATAATTTTGGTTATATGAACGTGGTTAATATAATTTTCACAACCGAATTACATATATTGATTCTTAATCGGCAAATACAAATATATATATATATATATATATATATATATATATTAGGGTGGTTAAAAAAATCGATTTCTTATTTATTTACCTCACAAGAGGTTCTTACTTCCGCAAATCCTTTTTTCCTCTATTGCTTCTTCTTATTCTTATGAGAATATTTATGAGGAATTTTTTTTTTTTATTTCTCGTCCCACTCATAACCTTAAGATCGTGGAGGATGTACACACGAAAATACAAAGATCGCTGGGTCCCTGTCGATGGAAAGCACCCCCCCCCCTCCCCCCGCCCCTAACCCTTTGGATGCAACGCGTGGTCTTTAGTGTTTTAGGATACGTGCGTAACCTAAAAACCCCCAGACGCTAATGGCAATATGCCATCGCGGATTACACAAGCGATATGAACCGCGAACCGCATGACGAAGAGAAAAAGGATCTCGCGGTCCACGATCGTAGATAGACCAGAAGTGGAGAAAAGAACGAGAAGGCGAGAGAGAGAGAGAGAGAGAGAGAGAGAGAGAGAGAGAGAGAACGAGAGTGAAAGAGAAAGGAACTGTCGGAAAAAAACGAGTACAGTAGCTTCAAGTGGGAAAAAAGCGATCCGCTGGGATCGCGAACCTCTCTCTCTCTCTCTCTCCCTCACTCTCTCTCTCTCTCTCTCATCTCCCTCCGTCTATGGGGCCTCGCTGGTATTACGACACACTAACTGAAACGATTGCAGTCGTGCAACAGCCCGTTGAACCAAACTGTTCTGTTCAAACGTAAACTCATTTGTATATCGACTGCTTACAAGCAGATGGGCACAAATGTATATATACAAATATATATATATATATATATATATATATATATATATATATATATATATATATATATGTACCGGGTGTCCAGTTATACATGGATAATTCTACAATTGTCGATCGGTCTGATCATGTCCTACTATATGCTGGAATTTCAGCTTAAGGATGCTGAGTCCCTATGAAACATGTTAATGTTAATTGTTCAATAAATAGCTTCTTAATCGTCATGAAATTTTTACACGACCTCCTGAATACTTCATGTAAAAACATACCAAATTTTCTGAATTCTATCATTACTTCAACCTCCTTAAGGGTTGAAATAAAAAATGATAAGAAAAATTTTGAAAATTTGGTATGTTTTTGTATAAAGTATTTAAGAGGTCGTGTTAAAATTTCACGACGATTAGGAAGCTCGTTATTAAAAAATTAACATTTTGTTAAGAACAATTTTTAAAAGAAATAAAAAAAAATTTATCAATAAACTTCGCTTTGTTTCCGTTGCTTTCAGTGTATTGAAGATATTATAAAATTGAGAGGTCAAAAAAAAACCTCATTGCCAAGTTACATCAGTTTCCCTGAAACAACAATTAATTTGTGAATGTTAATTGTTCAATAACGAGCTTCCTAATTGTCGTGAAATTTTTACACGACCTCTGAAATACTTCATACAAAAACATACCAAATTTTCAGAATTTTATCATCATTTGCGATTTGGGACTCAACATCCTTAAGTAAAAGTCCCACGGTTTTCGAGATAAAAATCATTTTCGCATGCCATTTCTACAAATGAGAACTTTTTTGCAACCGGTTAAAAAAAAATACTCTTGATTATTTGTTTCATTTAGAAAAGTCTTCTTTTTAACCTCAAATGTTAAGGAAACTTTATGAAAAAAAACTATCTTGAGCAGAATTTTTATACAAACATCGATTAAGTATGAATTTCAAGCTGTTAGAATTTTTTTTTTTCGATGTACAAAATGGACGATTACTAACATTTTCTTTTGTTATCTTTTTCCAATTAACGTGACAAATAACTTCAACAATGTTCACTCGATTTACTGCAATTTTAAAGGTTATGCTCCTAATTGCATTTCGCAGAGAAGGACTTATGGAATTTCTGATTAAGCGAAAACATTTCATTTCATGAGCAATTGTATACGAAATTTTTCACCGAAAATTCATTTCTTAAGTTCAAATACTTACGACTTTTGAATAAAACGATACTTTATACATTCCGTACGTACGTCTTTAGGTATTCTAATGTAGATTGACGAAAATTTTTGTTTTCTGTTCTAGGTCGAAAATTGTGGACGCTAAATGTCACGCCGCGGAGCGCCTAAAAAAAAGATAAAAGAAAATATTGGTAATCGGCTATTTTGTACATAGAAATAAATATATATATTTTCTAACAGCTTGGTATTCATACTAAGTGGATGGGTAATTAATTTTATGAGTGAATCACCTTTTCATACGAACAAAAATTTGTTAAATTCGCACATGATTTTATACCCGTTACTGTTGCCTAACCCCTTAAAAAGTTGCTCAGTTATTGTCGATTCGTATCATTCGTAGAAATGACGTACGAAACACCAAAAGCAGATGATTTTTTCCAAAAAATAACACAAGGCCGAAAATCTCAAAAACCGTGGGACATTTACTAAACTGAAATTCCAGCATATGCTAGGTCAGGATCTGACCTATCGACAGTTTGAGGATTATCCGTTTAAAACAGGACACCCTGCATATATATTTGTATACATCTGAGAAATATTTCTAAACCGCTATATGTACGTACTGACTACCATCACAGTTGGCTATTGTGAAGATGGTCCTTAAATTAAAAAAAAAAAACTAGTCGACCCTTGTAATGACCTTTATAAATAAATATTCTTACCCTCATACAAAGGCAATTTCGAAGACCCCGGACTTTCCATATTATCGAATACGAAAACAATAGGCCACTTTGAGGGCGGTCCTCGATCTTTAACGTCTTCGAAATAATCTTCCTCTATATATACATGTAAGAGCAAACGTATGTAATAGCAGAGACTGTGTGCACTCAGCTCGCCGCTGCAACGGCGAGTTGAAGAGCTCGTCGTTACGCCATCAGCCTGTAAGACGATGGCTGTCGGTGCATTCATAGATACACATACACACACAAGTATCTATATCTATATATCTATATATATATATATATATATATATATATATATATATATATATATATATGTATCTGCTTGCACCGCGAGTCACGCTCTTCAGCCTCGGTATCTCCATTTGCTCGCCTATATTCCCAGTGCCATTTCTTTCTGTCCGGTATATTTCTATATACTATTTATATAAATGTTTATACGATATATAAGGGCAAGTAGGCCTAACATATGTATATGTGCCTGTGAGGACCTAGCATACAATATATACATATATATATATATATATATATATATATATATATATATATATATATGCAGCTGTAGGTGTCTGTATAGTTGAATATGCATATACAGGGAATCAGCCTCTGTCGAAGATCCTGGACCGGGTGTTGCGCCTACATTGAGGAATTTCGCGCATACTTACGTCCGCATGACGGCGGGACGTTGAGCCACCGTATCGTCATTGGTATATTGCGCCCAGCATATACCAATTGGTATATATACATACATACATACATATATATATGAGTGTGTGTGTGTATATATATTAGGGTGATTTAAAAAAAAATCGATTTTTGTGAGTCCCCTTTTCTCTCACATTCGGGGTGTTTGATTATCGTGAAACCCCTTGCCTCTCACCAGTTAGTTCAATCAATTGTTGCGAAGTTAATGAGGGACTCACAATAATTAAGCAACTTAAAGGGGTTAAATTTCCGCCAGGTCCACGTCCTTAGTCCTGACCAAAGCTAAGAACGGATAAAAAATTATCGTAGGTATGTACAATAAGAAGGTTACCCAATGTTCACCGAATGCAGCGCCATCTATCCCAAATAAAAAAAAAAAGTTCAGACAAAAGTTACGTGTTTTTTAATGTATAATCTGAATCTGTAATGAAAAGTAGGGGTTCTCATTTAAGATTTCAAAGTTTTCGCCCGCCCCAACCCCAGGGGGGGCGGCAGGCGGTTAATTTCTGTGGGATTGAATTGCCCCTTGAAAACTATTGAAGGTTTATTTGGGATATTTTTGTCGTATAAGGCTTATTTTTCGAGATATTTAGCAGTCTCAAGATTAAGGGGTTACCCCCACTTGTGATTTTGAAAAAATCGATTTTTTTTATTGCATTTTTTTGAAGTATAAGTATCTGAGAATATGTCCTGGAAATTTCAAGTCGATCCGAACAAAATTGACTGAGACATGAGCGTTGAAAGAGAAGAATCCGTGAATTTAAGAACTGAAATTGAAACTTTAAACGCGCTTTTCTCAAAATGGCATTTCTGAAGTCGGTGACCAAGATTACTCGAACACTAATGAACCGAACTTCTTGAAATTTTGCAGGCTTATTTAATACATAAAAATGTAGTCTTTAATCGTTCGATTTTTTTTTTCGAAAAAAAATGGCCGTTTTATAGCAAAAAAACGGCCGTTTTTTTCGTTAAAATCGAACCATTAACTTTGACTGTCCGCCATTTTGTGAAAAATGAATATTTTTTAAAATCCTTCGATTAAAGACTAGTTTATACTTATATTTGACTAAATCCATCCGCATTTTTTTTTCAGATGATCCATTTCGCCGCAATGCTGGTCACCGTAAACCGTGTATATAAAAACATTATTTCATTGACGGCCATTTGCCACTAAGCAATGTAATATTTTTCAATAAAAAAATTACTGAAAGTTCTTCAAGATGTGTTCTTTAAGATGGTATATTGATCGATTAAAAAAGTTTTGTAGTTTTCTTTAAAAAAATTCATCAAAAAGGCCTTTTTTGCGCTACAAGTGGGGGTAACGCCTTAAAAAATCACCCTGTATATACATACGGGCGGGAACTGGGTCGCACAGGTGGTGGGGGTTGGCGGATTAAAATTAATATAGTCGAGCGATGTTAGCGCGTGAATCCGCGCACAACTCATCATCGTGACCGACCAGCGCGAGCCCACCGCGCGAAACGAAGGAAGGAAATTGCGTTTGCCAATTAGAAATTTCGCGGGATACCTCGGAACACGCGCCACTGACTGACAAGGAGCATCACTTTGGTTTTCGCCGATTACAAATATCAGAATTTTTTCCGAGAGCTCAAAATTACCCGGGTTAAATGCCAAAAAAAGGGGTTTCCATGCACACTCGATGATTTTCAATAGATATTTAGGGTTTTGGGGGAAATTAAAGGGGGGCGAGGAAAAAATGTCCTCCTTTAAGTGGACTAGGAAACATGTCCTCCTTTAAGGGAGCGAGGAAAAATGGCCTCCTTTAAGGGGGCCGAGGAAAAATGCCCTCCTTTAAGGGGGCCGAGGAAAAAATGTCCTCGCTTTTTCTTTGCTTAAAAGTATCACCCTGTTAAAGGGGGTTTCGTATTCAGGGGATTAAACTATATCGATAAGGAGTTTTTTAAAAAAATTTGGTTAAAATTTTTCACCCTCGGCCGATAAAAAGTTTTATGACTCAATCGCCGCTTATTTATTTTTCTTTCCGATTTGAAACTCCGATCTCTGCACATCCTTATCGTAATCGTTTGCTCTGAAAAGTGCCGCCTGATTCACCGAGCTCCGAATGTTTTTCAATTTTTGGCAGAATTTTTGTAATCGCAGTGACTAAGGTTGTACGCAGCCGATTTTTTAAATTTCGATCATTACTATTTTTTAAGATTGCTTGAGTACAAAAAGGGCCTTGAAGATAGAAAAACAATGTCCAAACTTTCGGCATTGTGTAAAAAAAACCAAAAAAAAAAAACGGCTACGCATAACGATAGCTACATTTGTATAGATGTCGATAAATTATTCACTCTTATTTACAGATAACCTTTCATAAAGATATCGATCTGACGATGACGAGAATTTTTTTTCGTCGCCGAATCAGTTTTAAATAAATTAAAAAATTCATAAACATTGGCATCAAACTAGACGAATATATACTTCATAAAATGAGTATAAACCCGATCCTTTCAAAACTAGTAATTTCTTTAGAAAAAAAAACGCAATTATTGACGACAAAGCACCCGTTACGTAATGGAATTGGGGTGGTAAAAATTGGGAAATTTTGCATTATGTAATTTATATACGCCCCCTATCGAGATAAATGAAGGGGCATTGCGTGAGTCTTCCAAAGTCCTTTTTTAAAAACCCCTCCATTAAGGAAGCTTTCCAGTGTGACAGCCCGAAAAGTCGCTGTTTTTCGCGATTTTTTTTTTTAAAGAAAAAATAATCTAATCGGTCTGGTTTTTTTTTGGATATTAATTGGGTATTGAAGAATACAAAAAAATTTTTTAAAGATCGATTTATTTATTAATTAATATCTATAAAAATGATGAAACAATTGTTGCAGAAAATGCACTTGGATGTGGTGTCCACGTTGGGGGTCACAATTTTGATCTGAAACAAAAAACACAAAAAGATTATTGATCGGTATATAATTGGCTTTCGTGCTATGGAGGCTTTTTTTTTTTTTTTGCAAAAATGGCGCCGGTTTGAACAAAAAGTATCGATTTTAGCATTTTTTTGGCAGTTTTTTTTACAAAAAAATAGGAAGATGTCAAAAAAAAAAAAAGCTTCCATAGCACGATAAACAATGACGTTAAGAATATTGTGTAAAAAATTCAACTCGATAGCTTTAAAACTCTGCCCTCCAAGTTGGACACCGTTTTGAAAAATGCTGTTTCGAGAAAAACGCGTTCAAAGTTTCGCTGTAGCTGTAGCGCTCCGTTGCCTTCTTCCAAAAAATGCTGTACAGTAACCGAAATAATCTGAATTTCGGCATGAAAATTTCAGGGAATATTCGGAAGAGTGTATACTATTTGATAAAGCAAAAAAAAAAAAATCGATTTTTTGAAAATTTCACACTGGAAAGCTCCCTTAAGTTTATGCCACTCGAATAGGACCGACGCTGCGGCTGTTTGAAATTTCGCGATTCTGGCAATCGCGATAGAATCGGTTGAAATCAATCGATTCACGTGACTAGACAACTATAAAATCTTAACGGGGAAAAAAGTGGCGAAAAAATCTGAAATAATTATACTGCGTTGAAAATAGAAAATCACAATTTTGTGCTGTTTTGAAATTTTACCACAAACCCCTTTGTTCTCGAGTTACGGTAATTAAATAATGAAAAAACGAAAAAAAATGTGTAAAGATTCTCGCGAAGTCAACAAAAACCGATCGAACTTTTTACTATCTTGAGCTTTTCTTTGAATCCTTGAAGGAAGGAAGGAAGGAAGAAGAACGAAAAGGAAGGAAGGGATAAACGGGGTCTGCCAGAAAGGAACAAAAAAATGCAAAAAATGGTCGTTTTCGAAAATGGGTACCAATCGTAAGAAAAAATTGTCACAGATTAAAAAAAAAAGATAACAGTGAATTCCTCCCCTTAAAAATGCCGTTCGTTAAATTCATTTATGTCAACTATCGGGGAAATTGCACGAAAAATGGCACGAAATAAGAACTTTAAAAAAAATTTTGTCCGGAAATTTTTCGCCAGTAGTGTATAAATACCATTTTTCTCGTAGAATAACGATGCGGAATTTCAAAAAGTACATGCATGCATACATCCATACATACATACACACACACACACAAATATTTATATGTAGATATACACACACATATACATAACGGAGGTGATCGGGAATAAAGGCACGTTACCGTTACATTGGAAGAAAATCTCCCGCTGGACTGTGTCCGCCGATGAAAAAGAGAAACCGGAGACTGGATTGCCTTGCTCCACACAACGGTCCTTCACTGTCTTCTTCGTGCTCTCTCTCTCTCTCTCTCTTTCTCTCTCTCTCTCTCTGTTCCCTTTTTGCCCTTCTTCTTCCGCGCCGCGCTGTATCTTCTCGCTCTCTCTTTCTCTCCTTCTCACTGACTCCTATCTGATCTTGTCTTTCTCCTTCTCTCTTTGTTCCCGTTTGCCCTCTTTCGCCCCTCAGTCACTTAATCGCTCCTTCACTCTGTCCCTCTCGCTAGTTTTATTTACTCCGTTTGCCTCGTCTCACCCCCTCGACCCCTCTGCCCTTTTTTCACTCGTCCTTTCCTCCCCCCCCCCTCTCACACTCACTCTCTCTCTCTTTCTCTCGCTTAGAATGTTTTTTGTTAAAATTCGTTCTTCCCTTTCAGTTACGATTTCAATCACACTACGAACGACCTTACTCCTAAAAAAATCGATTCCTCCATGCGCCCCTTGTCCGGGGTCAGGGCCCCTCGCCCACAACCGGAAATCCGATGATGAAAAGCACATGTTTATATGTTTACGCTCGTATCAATAATGAAGATATTATCGACTTTTCCAAAAGCCAGGTACAATTTCTTATTCGTGAATTTATCATGAGCTGTATTCCTGTACGCTTTGAGTTTCCCCGTTGGTCAAGCGGTCACCGCACGATGTATTACGTGTGCGACTTGGTGTATCGTAAGCCTATAAAGAAGCGCACCTGCTGAACTACCTATGAATGCACCCCTTATTCTTTTATTAAGGGAGCTTTCCAGTGTGACAGCCCGAAAAATCGCTGTTTTTCGCGATTTTTTTTTTTAAAGAAAAAATAATCTAATCGGTCTGGTTTTTTTTTGTATATTAATTGGGTATTGAAGAATACAAAACAATTTTTTAAAGATCGATTTATTTATTAATTAATATCTATAAAAATGATGAAACAATTGTTGCAGAAAATGCACTTGGATGTGGTGTCCACGTTGGGGGTCACAATTTTGATCTGAAACAAAAAACACAAAAAGATTATTGATCGGTATATAATTGGCTTTCGTGCTATGGAGGCTTTTTTTTTTTTTTTTTGCAAATATGGCGCCGGTTTGAACAAAAAGTATCGATTTTAGCATTTTTTTTGGCAGTTTTTTTTACAAAAAAATAGGAAGATGTCAAAAAAAAAAAAAAAGCTTCCATAGCACGATAAACAATGACGTTAAGAATATTGGGTAAAAAGTTCAACTCGATAGCTTTAAAACTCTGCCCTCCAAGTTGGACACCCTTTTGAAAAATGCTGTTTCGAGAAAAACGCGTTCAAAGTTTCGCTGTAGCTGTAGCGCTCCGTTGCCTTCTTCCAAGAAATGCTGTACAGTAACCGAAATAATCTGAATTTCGGCATGAAAATTTCAGGGAATATTCGGAAGAGTGTATACTATTCGATAAAGCAAAAAAAAAATCGATTTTTTGAAAATTTCACACTGAAAAGCTCCCTTAATTTGCCTCTGGTTCGTTCTTCTTGGAAGCACACACACACACACACGCGCGCGCGCGGACGCGCACGCGTACACATATTTGCGCAACGGGCGCGAAGTTCCGGCTTTGCTATCTTACTCGATAATGCATGCCTAGTTTCCGGGGTATAACCCTGCCGGAACCGAGGGTTATATTCTCAACCTGCGTCTTGGCCCAAGTAACGCTCAGGTGACACCTGCACCTAAGCATCGTACTTCCGGTTGGACGGTGTTCGCTTCCTTTTAACCGCCGTCTCCCGATCGCCCTCGAGCCAACGAAGATTCATATACAGTCGAACCTTCGTATAACGAAGATTTGTCCATTCCCTTCCGATGGACATCCGAAATCCTCATACAACATAATCATCTACATTATGCTCAAATTGCTAGCTTGCGTGTGAAAATTGCTCTAATTTAAACATTGCTCTCTTTAGGTAGACCTAGCATGGTCGTCGGAAACAAAAATATCACGCGCTACATGCAGTAGAGCATATACATAAGTCTATAGTTTCGCAATAAAATTGTTCCTCCTGACTGTACTCTGCAGTGTGAGAAATGCTGTACCAAGCTAGTAACCCGACTATAGATTTCGGCGGATGAACGATCGTGGCAACACTGTAACGAGCTGTAAGCGCAACGTGGATCAAGCTAGTTGGTTCTATTATCGGAAAAAAAAATGAAAATGTCAAACAGAATTCGTTTAAAAGGAATGTGGCGGAAGAAAAAAGTCGTTGACAATGAAATAAAAGCTCTGCCATTAAGGAAGCTTTCCAGTGTGACAGCCCGAAAAATTGCTGTTTTTCGCGATTTTTTTTTTTAAAGAAAAAATAATCTAATCGGTCTGGTTTTTTTTTTTGTATATTAATTGGGTATTGAAGAATACAAAACAATTTTTTAAAGATCGATTTATTTATTAATTAATATCTATAAAAATGATGAAACAATTGTTGCAGAAAATGCACTTGGATGTGGTGTCCACGTTGGGGGTCACAATTTTGATCTGAAACAAAAAACACAAAAAGATTATTGATCGGTATATAATTGGCTTTCGTGCTATGGAGGCTTTTTTTTTTGCAAAAATGGCGCCGGTTTGAACAAAAAGTATCGATTTTAGCATTTTTTTTGGCAGTTTTTTTTACAAAAAGATAGGAAGATGTCAAAAAAAGCTTCCATAGCACGATAAACAATGACGTTAAGAATATTGTGTAAAAAATTCAACTCGATAGCTTTAAAACTCTGCCCTCCAAGTTGGACACCGTTTTGAAAAATGCTGTTTCGAGAAAAACGCGTTCAAAGTTTCGCTGTAGCTGTAGCGCTCCGTTGCCTTCTTCCAAGAAATGCTGTACAGTAACCGAAATAATCTGAATTTCGGCATGAAAATTTCAGGGAATATTCGGAAGAGTGTATACTATTCGATAAAGCAAAAAATAAAAAATCGATTTTTTGAAAATTTCACACTGGAAAGCTCCCTTAATGGCCGAAGCCAAAAAGAAAAAGAGACGTATCGTTATGAAAAAATATTTGCTTTATAAATATTTATATTTTATATTGGTTATGTTACCTTCATTAACGAATAAAAGTGTTGGTTAATTGATAACTAATTGAAAACTGTGTTCGATTAAAATTTACTTTCGAATTGAACTTTGTGTTGTAGTATTATTTTAAATGTGCCGCGCAAACTTACGTCATCGGATGCGTGGAACGATGCGGTGTTGCCATATCTCTTCTTATTATAAAGGACAAATATTTTGTACGGGAAATTATTCCGTCTTTACCGAACGTTTTCAGCAAAACCAAATAGTAAAGGCAGTCCAAACTTTTTTCACTCTTTCATTAACTAGTTTGCTATCTAGAAAAAAATTTTCTTCAAAATTCATAAACATAATTAGAATGGTACGACGTATCATGTGATCTGGTTTCCGGTCAATGCGGAACCCTGCAGTGTTAAAAGTTGCTATTTTAAAACCTATTATCTCCCAATCTAAATAGTCGACTGTTCTGAAATTTCACTCAAACATGCATAATGATATGAACAATGTTGGTTAAAATTTGAACAAAATCTATAGAAACCAAGAGCGCGCTCGTTCTACCTTAAAAAATATCCCCATATTTATAGGAATAACATATTTTTTTTAATGAGTCCACGCCAGTCCACTTTGGAGCCACGAAAAAAGGCTATTTTCGCGATTTTTTTATGAGGATTTTATAAAAGATATGAATATAAACGTTGTTCGGCTTGATAAATAAAGTCTTGAAATCCTTTTTTTTTAAATCCACATATATATATATTTTTTTTTGCATTTACATTTTCAAAATATTAAGTTTTAAAAGTATTATTGAAAATGTTGTTTAAAATTTATTAAAATACATTAATGAAACATTTCTTTATAAATATTACTTCAAATATTGTCTAAAGATCTTGTCTTGTTCAAGAAGTTCTTATAAATAAATTCAAACATATTGAATGTATTCATTTGAACTTCTTAAAATCTACCCATTAAAAATTTGCACAATATTTTAAACAAAAATAAAAATATTTGGAACAAACTCAATAAATCGAGATAATTTCAATCTGAGTAAGGTCGTCTAAATTAGAATAAATAAATAAATAAATAAATAAATAAATAAATAAATAAATAAATAAATATGTATAAATATATATATATATATATATATATATATATATATATATATATATATATATATATATATATATATATATATATATATATATATATATATATCTATATAAAGATAAAACGCGTTTCTCGGGTTAGCGAAGTAATCCCTGTTGCACCCTCTATCGTACACGAAGTGTATCTATATACATAAATAACTATTTCTTGCGAGGTTGTCTGTCCTATGGTTGCGCGAAGAGACACTCGGGTCAACAGGTGTGTATGCGCCGCGCAGTTATGTTCTTTGCTCTCCGGCGCGCTTCTCCATGCCCGATTCGATTCTTCCTTTTCTCCTTCTTATTCTTATTTCTTATTTTTTTTCTTCTTCCCTTCATCTCGTCTATTTTTCCTCTCCCTCGACCTATCTCTCTGTGCTGACACTCGCCGCTATTCCCACGTTCGCTCATGCGAACATATTTCTGCATATTCATCCACCGCGACTCACCCACCGTGTATGCAGCCATATGAACGTACGTAGACTATACATACATACATATTGATATATAAAACGAAAGACCGTAATCGCATAAAACTTGGATGCTCATGAGAGGCGCGGAGTTCGCGGGAAGCTGCATTCGATACATACATACATATATACATACACACATACATACACACACACATATATTAGGGTGGTTAAAAAAAATCGATTTTTTTCTCAACGGAAAATTGAAGTGTGTTAAGAAAAAGAAAGTTTTACAACGTTCGAGGCTTCTAAACAATTTTTTAGTTACTGCTCAACCGCCTTTTTCATGTTTGTTTTTCATGATTATCGGAGTAGTAATTTTTTTTATCTCGATGCCGACAAATGTTCGTGCGTGTAATCTTGTAATTCAATGTAAGCCTTGATTTAATGTTTCCAATGTAATTATCCAATGTAAGTCTTGATTAATTTTTTTCTGTAACAATACACAATTTTTATTTAAATATTTTTTTTACCCTAAACAATTTGTATTTGCAGATTAAGAATCAATATATGTAATGCGGTTGTGAAAATTATATCAACCACTTGATGAACAAGAACACGGTGTTTACATCACTGAACGTCCAACAAGTATGCGTGTTTTTTTTTTTTTTGAGTAATGTTGTTTTGGAGCCATACAACGAATTAAGAAAAAAATTGACGACAAATCGAAAGGAAAAAAATTATAAGTCGTTTGAGCACTACCTGAAAAAATGTTTAGACGTCTCAAATTTTGTATGAATTACTTTTTCATAACGTAGTAACATTTTCCGTTGAGTACCGCGAAAGAATTTTTTTTTGAGCCAAACTCATATATATATAGATAGATAGATAGAGTGATGATTTTAAGTTGGCAATACGTTTTTTAAGGGTTTGTATGAAGACATATACATTTATATATATATATATATTAGGGTGATTAAAAAAAATCGATTTTTTTTCTCAACGGAAAATTGAAGTATGTTAAGAAAAATAAAGTTTTGCAATATTTGAAGGTTCTAAACAATTTTTTAGTTAGTGCTCAAACGCTTTTTTCATGTTTTTTTTCTCATGATTATCGGAGTATTAATTTTTCTTATCTCGATGCAGAAAATGTTTTTGCGTGCTCCATGTAAGTCTTGATTACATTTTTTCTGTAACAATACACAATCTTCATTTAAATATTTTTGTTACCATAAACATTTTGTATTTGCCGATTAAGAATCAATATATGAAATTCGGATGTGAAAATTATATCAACCACTTAACGAACAAGAACACGGTGTTTACATCACTGAACGTCTAACAAGTAGGCGTGTTTTTTTGGAGTAATATGTTGTTTGGAGTAAAAAAAACTGAAGAAAAAAAATTGACGGAAAATCGAAAAAAAAATAATTAAGTCGTTTGAGCACTACCTAAAAAAATGTTCAGACCTCTCATATTTGTTATAAATTGCTTTTTCATAACGTAGTAACATTTTCCGTTGAGAACCGCGAAATTTTTTTTTAACCATTCTAAAATATATACATATATATATATATATATATATATTATATAGGCGAGGAGAATTTTTCGCGCTCCGATTCGTACGAATCGATCGAGGAATTTTTCCGTCGCGAGTACGTCCGACACGCGTGTTCCCCGGTGCAACACCCACGATGAAAAGCCAAAGGAAGAGGGGGCGGAGAATCAATCGATCGTCGGAATTTCGCGGAAACGCGAGACGCTCGTGGCTATCAGGAAAAACTACGAAAAGTTTCGTAAGCAAGCGGTAGGCGCGCCAACTGCAACTAATTGGCGTTGCTCTATCGTGAGGAAACGGATTAATTAACGAAATACAAGCGAAGCCACGAGAATACACGTAATTTGCATGAACGACAATCGGGAAATACTCGACGGAGCGTTGCGCTTGTTCGTAAAATCGTAAAATACAGAAGAAACGGTGAGTTGCGCGATTCGGTAGCCAGTAGGGAGAAGAAATATATATATATATACAGGGTGTCCTGTTACGAATGGATAATCCTGCAACTATCGATAGGCCAGATCATGTCCTACTATATGCTGGAATTTCAGTTTAGTAAAAGACCTACGGTTCTCGAGATAAAAATCATCTGCTTTAGGTTTTTCGCATGCCACTTCTTCAAATGATAACTTTTTTTGTGGCCGGCTTGAAGTTCCGAACTTTGAATGCTTCGACGGTTTAAAATTCCGAATTTTAAGGATGTTGAGTCCCAAATCGCAAATGATGATAAAATTCTGAACATTCGGTATGTTTTTGTGTGAAGTATTTCAGAGGTCGTGTAAAAATTTCACGACAATTAGGAAGCTCGTTATTGAACAATTAACATTCACAAATTAAATGTTGTCTTATGGAAACTGATGTAACTTTGCGATAAGTTTTTTTTTTGACCTCTCAATTTTGTAATATCTACAATATACTGAAAGCAACGGAAACAAAACGAAGTTTATTGATAATTTTTTTTTTATTTCTTTTAAAAATTGTTCTTAACAAAATGTTAATTTTTTAATAACGAGCTTCCTAATCGTCGTGAAATTTTAACACGACCTCTTAAATACTTCATACAAAAACATACCAAATTTTCCGAATTTTCTTATCATTTTTTATTTCAACCCTTAAGGAGGTTGAAGTAATGATGATAGAATTCGGAAAATTTGGTATATTTTTACATGAAGCATTCAGGAGATCGTGTAAAAATTTCATGACGATTAAGAAGCTATTCATTGAACAATTAACATTGACATGTTTCATAAGGACTCAATATCCTTAATGTTCCGAAATTCAAGAATGGTTCGGGTTGAAATTCCGAACTTTGAATGATCAGAAAGATCAAAACTCCGAAAGAATTTCGCAGGAAAGATTACAACTCCGAAAATCTGAACGCCGTCAAAATAATTCGCCTATGGAAGTTTTAAAAGTTTCAAAATTTTCATTAAATTGACGAATTATTTCAAGAATTTTTTTTTATTAAGAAGTGATTTTACGTCAATTTTGAAATTGGTCTAGACAATGTTATACGTTCTCCATTATTTACAGTCAACTATGTTGTAGAACGTGTAACATTGACTACACAAATTTCAAAATTGACGTAAAATCACTTCTTAGGAAATAAAAAAACTTGAAATAATTCGTCGATTTATTGAAAATTTTGAAACTTTCTAAAACTCCATAGCCGAATTATTTCGACGGTGTTCAGATTTTCGGAGTTTTGGCGTTTCGGGCAAAATTCTTTCGGAGTTTTGATCTTTCGGGGGTAGTATTCTTTCGGAGTTTTGGGCGTTCTGATCATTCTAAGTTCGGAATCTTCAACCCGGCCCCCTTTTATGACCCGGTTTTTCAAAAAATACTCTTCGTTACTTGTTTTATCTAGAAAAGTCTTCTTTTTAACCTTAGATGTTAAGGGAACTTTATGAATAAACGATCTTATGCAGAATTTTCATACAAAAAAGTTCGAACATCTGACTTTGATAGCCTGCGGTGTAAAAAACAAATGTACCACGCATATGGTGCCAATTGCTTTAAAATGTTGCTTGGTTATTGTCGATTCGTACCATTTGTAGAAATGGCATGTAAAGAACGGAAAGAAGATGATTTTTTTTTAAAAAAGAACATAAAGCTCGAAATCTCGAAAACCATGGAACTTTTACGAAACTGATATTTCAGCATATAGTAGGACATGATCTGACCTATCAGTTGCAGGGTTATTCATTTATAACAGGACACCCTATATATATATATATATATATATATATATATATATATATATATATATATATAAGAGGCCTGAATATACCGCAATTATGGAAGGGAAAGAATATAAAGACATTACAAATTGTTCGAGAGAGCTGCTGCTGCTCCTGGTATAATACTGTTGCCGTTGTGTTCTCGCTGAGGAAGCAATTACCCCTCGCGCGAGACATCGGGAATTCCTACGTTTATCGAGAGGATCTATGAGCGCAACGTCGCCTTTGTGTATAAGTACGTTGGTGCGAAAATGGACCACTGCGATTTCATTCGAGCGACATCGAACTGTCGAAACTCGGTTTTTTTTCTCAAGTTGAGGTGTGCAATTAATTTTGATTTCGATAGAGTAAAAAAATCTGTAATTGATTAAAAGTAGTCCCGGTAGTCATAGATAAAAAGAGGGTGTAGGGAGGAATGTGAGTGTTGGATGAAAAATCATGTTAGACTATATATATGTATTTATATTTATAGATTATTATGATTTTTTAATCTGGATAGAATTAATTAATTCATGTTGTCAAATAGAAGATCATAATAGACTATATATAAGCCGAGAGAGAGAGGGACAATAATACATTTAAAAAATATTTATACATCTCCATCAGAAAAATCTCAACTACCAATATACCATCCCTATCCATATTATTGATGCACATAAAAATATATCCAGCAGTCTCCCAAATAAAAAACGATACCCCGATGAAACATAAAATGAAACCCAGCCTTATTCGTCGTGTCAATCGACTTTGCGTCAGAAACAAACAAAAAATCGATCGTTCCAGAAATTCCGGGCACAATTTGTTTTTCGCCACCGGGCAGAGTCGTAGCACAATTATTGCAGCACGATATGAAAATGATACGTGTAAACGGGGAGGGAAGCACATACCCCACGATACCGAGAAATGCAGGTGGCCCGGAATTACCTAGGCTGGTCCATATTAGCACCAATCCGTTGATACGTAAGGCCTGGCTCGGCGAGAACGAGCGAAGAAGGGGAGGAGGAAGAAATTAATCGTTTCCAAAAGGATAAAGAAACGTGGAAGAGAAAAAAATCAAAGTGCGGCGTGTGCTATCGCAATTTAGAGCTTGTGCTTACCAACTCGCCGGTATATATATATATATATATATATATATATATATATATATATATATATATGCACACAGGTCTTCGGGATTTTACGATCTTGCCGAGAGGCGAACTGACTACGCCAGACGCGGGGGTTGCTTCGAACACGCCACGTGCTCACACAGGAGTCTATCGTTCAATGCATGTACACATATATCCGTAGACAATATGCGCGTAAAGACAGGTAGACCGGACTCTGTAAAAAAGGTAGACGAGAAGCTATGGCTTGGAGAGGAGAAAACGAGAGAGGGGGAGAGATTTCGTACTCTGGAGTGAAAAACCTCCCTAAGAGTAAAGTGCAGAATTTTATACGTGTGTATATGCTTGTAGGAAATACAGTTCGCAGTAAAATTTTTGTCATACAATTCTAACCTATGTTGAGGATGTTGAGTCCCTATGAAACATGTTAATGTTAATTGTTCAATAAATAGCTTCTTAATCGTCGTGAAATTTTTACACGACCTCCTCAATACTTCATGTAAAAACATACCAAATTTTCAGAATTCTATCATCATTACTTCAACCTCCTTAAGGGTTGAAATAAAAAATGATAAGAAAATTCGGAAAATTTGGTATGTTTTTGTATGAAGTATTTAAGAGGTCGTGTTAAAATTTCACGACGATTAGGAAGCTCGTTATTAAAGAATTAACATTTTGTTAAGAACAATTTTTAAAAGAAATAAAAAAAAAATTATCAATAAACTTCGTTTTGTTTCCGTTGCTTTCAGTATATTGTAGATATTATAAAATTGAGAGGTCAAAAAAAAACTTATTGCAAAGTTACATCAGTTTCCATAAAACAACATTTCATTTGTGAATGTTAATTGTTCAATAACGAGCTTCCTAATTGTCGTGAAATTTTTACACGACCTCTGAAATACTGCATACAAAAACATACCAAATTTTCAGAATTTTATCATCACTTGCGATTTGGGACTCAACATCCTTAAGGCCTTAGGCCACAGTAACGGGTATAAAATCATGTGCGAATTTAACATTTTTTTTTTTCGTATGAAAAAGTGACTCACTCGTAAAATTAATTACACATCTATTTAGTACGAATATCAAGCTGTTATGAATAAATGGTATGAATATCAAGCTGCTTCAATACGCAGCCACGTTGTTGAAAATAATGATTTTGAAAATCGACGCTCGTCGACGATTCGTATTTATTGTTAACTCGAGTAACCCGTTTGGTTTTTCGATTTCAGAGGGACCGTTCAAGGGGTTATATACAGTTAAAGTTTTCGAAAAATCGATTGTTACAATTTTTTTCGTAATGTGCATATGTTTAAGTACACACAGAAAATTTCTTGTCAATCCGGCGAATATTCTCGAAGTTACACGCACATTTGTAATAACGTGTCAGTCTATGTGTAAAGTGCTTTTGAAACTTTAAACCCGTTTTTCTCAAAACTGTGTTTTTAAAGTCGTTGAGCGAGATTTTTCGGAAACGGCTGAACCGATCAGTCTCACATTTTAACACAATCTTTTCAAATATATTTTTTAGTAATTAATCAAAGGTTTTTTCTCACCGATAAATATTTTCCATTTTATAAACAATTTAAGGCCTAAATTTTTGTCAAAAATCGATTGTTTTTTTTGAGAAGCCGCCATTTTGTCAATAATTATTATTTTGCTTATTCCTTCGATCAATTACAAGATAATCCATTATATTAACGGAATATTTTTGGTTTTTTTATTTTAGAGAGATATAGTGCTCACCACAAGACGGCTTTTTTGGGGGTGCACCCGGAGATCAGCTATAGCAACTTTCAAAATAATTATTTTTACAAATAAAAAATGTTAAAATACAGTTAAAAATTACCATAATATGTGTACGAATTTTTACGTTAATAGATTTAAAGGTCTTCTCAAGAAAAATTCTTGAAAAATCGATCTATTTAGGCCTCCTGACTGTATACAACCCCTTAAGCTGGAAAATGTCCACCGCCGAACGTCGCGAAAAAAAATTCATCGTCTGACGGAGGCCATGTTTTTGTTGTTTTCTGTATTTATTGCTGATTTTTTAAGACTCTCGATACATGTACCTTTGTGTCAAAATAAAGTGCGTTTCTTTTTCACCAACAGTTGCCCAGAAAACATTCGGAATTTGGCAATTTTTGAGGCCTCTCGGTAGACACACTACATCGAATAATAATACGAAATGAAAAATCAATAAAAAGGATCAAGTAAAAACAATTAAAAAAAAAAAACGATTGCAAACTAGTCACAATGAAGGAATAAAAAATAAAAATGAAATAAACATGAAAGTAAACATCTACAAGAAAATATACGTAAACGACACGATCAAATTTTAAAACAAAGGAATACTCAAAAATTGAAAAAACAAAAAATAATACGTATGATAAATGAGTGGATAAATAAACATATTTTGAGGTAATCGATACTGGGAAATAGAATAAAAATAAAAACACTATAGAATAAAATAGATTCATTGATTACAATAGGTATAGAGAGCAGGAGGAAAAGAGACGGTGAGGAAAAATCGTTTGCAAAAAATCGGAAGAGACAAATAGAGACGGCGATATACAGGAAGAAAATAAAAAAGAGAACTATACACAACAGAGCTGGAAAAGACACGTTGGATAGTCGATCCAATAACTATAATGGTGCTTCGTAGGTACATAGTACTAAAACTAACCCAAACGAGCGTAAACTAATCCTCAGAGACGAGCTAGGAAGCTGCAGCGACGGGGCGAGAGGAGATCTCGTAACCGATCGTTCGACCACGACTAAAACGATAGTAGTAGGAAACTGATTTTACGAGCTCACTCGAGAGAAGCTCTCGAAGCACGCCTATATATATATATATATATATATATGAGTTATTCCACGTGAATCCGGTTGACTTTTTCCCTGACCTCTGCCAATTCGATTTTTTTTTTTTTATCTGATTCTATTGACTCTCAAAGACACCCTGAATTTTTTTACATTTTTCGAAACAACCCTTAGTAAAAAATTAAAATAAAAAAAAACGCCCCGATTTAAAAATCTGAAAACATTCCCAAAAATGCGTGATTAGATGTAAAGTTTTTCAGGCTATCACCCGCAGTGGAAATATGATTTTTTCGTTAGCAGTCAAAAAGTTCTGGTATTAATTTCAATTGAAGTCGTATTCAGCACAGAAAAAATCATACTTCCACTGCGGGCGATAGCTTGAAAATTTTTAAATATAATCACGCGTTTTTGGGAATTTTTTCAGATTTTTAAGTCGGGGCGTTTTTTTCGGAAAAAAAATGTACGACTGAAGGTTGTTTCGAAAAATGTAAAAAAAAATCAGGGTGTCTTTTAGAGTCAATGGAATCAGATTTTTAAAAATTGATCGAATTGGCGGGGATCAGGCAAAATGTCCACCGGATTCACGTGGAATACTTCATAGATATATATATATATACACACACACACAACTAATCACGATGTTACAATCCTTCCCGCTACCGGCACTTCACCCCCCCCCCCCCTGCCTCTTTGTCATTCACACTCACAAGTGTAATAAAAATGGAATAAAAAATGAGATATTCCGATTATTTTCTTAATTCTTCTTGCGACCAGAGAAAAGGAGAAAGAGAGAAAAAGAGGGAATAATTTTATCGCTCGTATAAACACGTGTAATGGTGCTTGCAACCAAGATTGCTCGACGTCGAAGACTTTTCTTTTCACTTTGTCGAATAAAGTGATTATTTCTGATCTGTATTGAAAAAAAAAAAATCGTTTAGTGTATTCATAATATGAGGATTTTCATGATCATATAGCACAATAAAATGTTTCATTTAATACAATAAACAACTATTCTCCATAATCAATTCAATTCCACATCGAAAGTGAATTAATATTCGAGAAAAGAATTATTTTCTACAATAAATTAAATTATACATTAAAAGTAAACCATTATTCCAAACAATTAATAATATTCCACAGTCAATAAATTATACATTGCCTTAAAGAAATTACAAAGAATTTTAAGTCACGTTTATTTATCTCACAAAACACAACAATTTTGACTTATTCTTTGTGATTCGAATCATCTTAACTTTTTTAATCGCAACACGGTCGATAGAGTGCCAAACATTTATCCATTCGCTCGGACCTGTTGAAAAAACATTACAACTCTTATCAGTTTTATTTTTTGACATAATATAATGCCATTTGAAAGAACCAATTATTGTAAAAATGTTACGAGGTGTAATATTCCCGGACCTAGGATCTAGCAAGGCTCGAAGTTGTACTTTTTACTCTCATATTTGTTTTTTGGCCCACTAGACTGTATTTAACGTATAGCGTCTGCACTTTTTTTTAGTTCGTAAGGTGACCTCCAGATTGCCCGCTGACTCTTTCTCTCTGTCGCATCTCGTTCTCTGTCGCATTTTTTCTACTTAATGAATAGTTTTTTTTTCAATATTATTCATACATATTAGCAATTGAATAATAGTGGATGATCACCAACGATATAAGATGTCACAGAAGAAACGAAAAATAGACTGTTGTTTATGAAAAATAGTTTGTTTTAAACCCAAACAAAGTCTGTACCGCAAAATAGTACTAATTCTACCTAAAAAGAAGACATTGAAAAACCCCATTTCTCTGAGACTTCATATTCAATGGAGGAATTCGGCTCCCTTGAAAATATTCCACCTCCAGTTGACTGCCCCGTGGATCAAAGTGACTCGACACAACGAAAATAATTTTAATCATTGATCTGAATCTTTGGCTATTTTGTACGAAGATCTTCAAATATACAGAAATTACTTGCTATAAATGGAAATAAAATTTTTATAATTGACTCGAAAAATGCATGCGTTCGATTAACAAAAAGTGTTGATTTCGTATTGTATAGCAAGATGTCTTCATAGTATAACGAGAATTGTTGAAAACGGAAATGTGCATTACGATATTTATCTCATTTTACTCGTCTAAGCTCTCCTAGGCTGGGCGTTCTTATTCAGAAACCCGCACGCGAAATGACTCGAGCTCGGTGTTCGAGTCGGAGTGGGGGAAACGCTCGAACGAGAAAAAGAAGAAGCGTTCTTATTGCGCGCGTTCTTATTGCGGGTCCCGACTGTATCGTCATAGAAATCATTCATTATTACTCTCACAATAGATTGTATTATTTTTTAGTGAACGTGAAAAAAAATATTCAAGAAGCTCACATTTTTTATTCTTTTTCGTATTATAACGAATTTGGTTTTTTTTAAGGCGTTACCCCCACTTGTGGCGCAAAAAAAGGCCTTATTCATGAATTTTTTTAAAGAAAACTACAAAACTTTTTTAATCGATCAATATACCATCTTAAAGAACACATCTTGTCGAACTTTCAGTAATTTTTTTATTGAAAAATATTACATTGTTTAGTGGCAAATGGCCGTCAATGAAATAATGTTTTTATATACACGGTTTGCGGTGACCAACATTGCGGCGAAGTGGATCATCTGAAAAAAAAATGCGGATGGATTTAGTCAAATATAAGTATAAACTAGTCTTTAATCGAAGGATTTTAAAAAATATTCATTTTGCACAAAATGGCGGACAGTCAAACTTAATGGTTCGATTTTAACGAAAAAAACGGCCGTTTTTTGGCTATAAAACGGCCATTTTTTCGAAAAAAAAAATCGAAC
>OX632366.1:10063886-10121530 GCA_951751655.1 Ophion costatus | reverse complement strand
TCATCGGCAACATCAAGGTAGATCGTGGCAAATGATTTTCTAATATCTACGGGGTGTCTATTGTGAATGGATAGTTCTGCAATTGTCGATAGGTCGGATCATGTCCTACTACAGGCTCGAATTTCAGTTCCGGAAAAGTCCCACGGTTTTCGAGATATTCGGCTTTGTGTTATTTTGCAAAAAAAAAATCATCTGCTTTTGGTTTTTCGCATGCCATTTCTTAAGGGGTCTTCTCACTTTAGACCCTATGAAGACCATTTTCCAGATTTTTTCATAGGTTTACATTATAGATATTCATACAATAGTTCTGACACTTAATAAATACACTTTCGATATACATTTTGAAAAAAATTTCATGTATTTGTGTAACCCAAACAAACTTTAAACGCGTTTTTCTCGAAACAACGTTTTTCGACGGCTTGTTGATAAAATCTTCGAAACTACGGAACCGATCCTTATGAAATGTTAACCACATATTCTTCATAACTATAGCTATAGCGCATATTAAGTTTTTTTTTTTTTTTAATTTTGACAGTTACTATCTTTTTTGCCAAAAAAGTTGAAAATAAACACGTTTTTTTGTTTTTACGAAAAATGTCCGCCGTTTTGTTGTTTTTGCACGTATCAAAAATCGTATGATATGCGCTATATAGCCATTTGGGTAATCCTATCGACAGGCTTCAATTCATAGGATTTTCATAATTTTTTTTCGTGCTTCACTAAATATATTAAGGGGTCACCACCACTTGCGATTTTGAAAAAATGGTTTTTTTATTGCATTTTTTTGAAGTATAAGTATCTGAGAATATGTCCTGAAAATTTCAAGTCGATCCGAACAAAATTGACTGAGATATGAGCGTTGAAAGAGAAGAATCCGTGAATTGAAGAACTGAAATTGAAACTTTAAACGCGTTTTTCTCAAAATGGCATTTCTGAAGTCGGTGACCAAGATTACTCGAACACTAATGAACCGATCTTCTTGAAACTTTGCAGTCTTATTTAATACATAAAAATGTAGTCTTTAATCGTTCGATTTTTTTTTTCGAAAAAAATGGCCGTTTTATAGCCAAAAAACGGCCGTTTTTTTCGTTAAATCGAACCATTAACTTTGACTGTCCGCCATTTTGTGAAAAATGAATATTTTTTAAAATCCTTCGATTAAAGGCTAGTTTATACTTATATTTGACTAAATCCATCCGCATTTTTTTTTCAGATGATCCACTTCGCCGCAATGTTGGTCACCGCAAACCGTGTATATAAAAACATTATTTCATTGACGGCCATTTGCCACTAAACAATGTAATATTTTTCAATAAAAAAATTACTGAAAGTTCTTCAAGATGTGTTCTTTAAGATGGTATATTGATCGATTAAAAAAGTTCTGTAGCTTTCTTTAAAAAAATTCATGAAAAAGGCCTTTTTTGCGCTACAAGTGGGGGTAACGCCTTAACGTACCGAATCTTAAACCGTGTCATTTTTTTGTTTCGAATGATCCATCTCCGAGATTTCATCAACAGCGCAGCCCTACAATTTTTTTACGACATTTTCTTAACTACCATTTTTGTCTGCAGTGACTTAAATAAATAAAAACAATTTCAAATGCATTTCGAAAGTGTATTTACTAAGTGTAACAACATTTATACCAATATCTATAATATAAACCTATCGAAAAAGGTCATGAATATAACACTTTTGTAGCGTCTAAAGTGAGAAGACCCCTTGAGTGCTTAAATTTCTAACGTCCCCCATTTGTTAAAGATTAATTTTTTTAAATACCATGTAGCAGCGAAAGGTGATAACAAAACATTCCCCAAGCCTCAAAAATGTCGAAGAAATCTTTCCTTATAAAAATAAGTCACGAAAGTCAGCAAACTTTTTTTTCTCGTGTAAAGATATCTCCCCCTTCCTTGATGCTTATTTGGAAGTGGGATTGTGCATGTAACCCTGCTGATTGAGAATCTCGAGGAAACACCGAACACAAGATTGATTAAGTAATACGCACGGACATTCTCAATTAATATATAAGTGTATGGAGGCCCGTCGACAGACTGCGAGATTCTCCAGACTTTTTTTTATATCAAAATGTTGCTCTCATCGATCGAGTGCGATAATCATGGACAAAAATCGATAAACACGTGGACGTTATCGACGTGAAAATAAATGTTAATCAGTGCACGCGCGAAAAATTGGTTGGTAGGCGCATAGACGGCCACGAACGTCGATCGATGGCCTCTACGCGCGGGGCTTATCCGCGCGATCACGCGAACCCACCCACGCCCTGAGAATGAGCATAACACTGATTACAGAAAAAATTTTGAAAAACTTGTCGAAATTATTATATTTTTTTTTCTCTCGAATCCTTCCTTGCAGGCGCAAGAATTAATTAATTCTCGGCCCGCTAATTAGCTCGTTCCGAGCTAATAATGTCCATCCAATCGACGTTTATTTGCACAACCTTTCGAACGAGTTTTTTACAAAGTACTATTTTTTCTCTTACCTTAACTTATTTTCCACTCTTCATTTTTCGTCATTTTTTATTACGTCTTATATTATTATACAAGACGCTCCTGAAAATTTCTTCGGACGTTTAGGATTCAAAAAATAAGCCCTGTTTTTGAAATTTCGTACGAGGGCTTTCCGCGTAAGCCATGCGTTATTGATAAAACCGTATACTTCCTCGTGCGAAAAAAGCGACGCTACTCACAGCCATCCGCAATTTATTATTGCACTGCAAGCGCGTGCGATAAGAAACGGAGCAAATCGGAGAATAATTCACGTACGAGAAGCAAAAGCTACCAGACGAAGAGGGGAAGAAATATCAAAATATTATAGAATATTATGAGAATTATATATATATATATAATTCTCATAATATTCTATAATATTTTCATATTTCTTCCCCCTTTGATAATTTTATATATATATATATATATATATATATATATATATATATATATATATATATATATAAATAATTATAATTGCAAGGGAAAAAACGACAACGACAAAAAAACGGAAAAGATTAGTAGCCGGGGAGACGAGCGAACATTACGCGGCCCGGCGACGCTTCCACCGAGACTTTGCGCTTTTTTTGCTTCATTCGCTGCCTCCGTGGTTCCAGATTGGAGCGCGAGTTTGACGGAATCGCCTCGGAGAGGTTGTTCGGGTCGATAATAAGGTCATTCGCGGCGTCAAATTATATCGGGATGCTTTATCTCCGCACCAGAATATCCTTTGTTTTAACAAACCCCAGTGTGCGTGTATATATATATATATATATATATATATATATATATATATATATATATATATATATGTACGCACTTATACATAGACGTTAAGAGATAATTTCTTTTTCGCCCCTCCGTTCAGGATTCCGGCCACTTTATTCTCGCTTGTATATTTAAATAATATTCGGAATTCTCGTGAGCGACATTCAGCCCTCTCGACGTTTCTGCTTCGCCGCTACTTGTCAAATAAGTTGCGATTAAAAAATTCGGGAAATTGACGCGAATCAAATACTATAAGGAGAGGGGGGCTCCTTTTGCGAATCGTTACGAAAGTTTATTTTTTTCATTCGCACAATGAGTGAACGATTTATTATTTGCCGGAATAAGAATCATTTTTTCAATTTGTCGAACGAGGAAAAGAATATTTTATTTTTATTTGAAGATTGGGAAAACGATATTTTATTTGTTTCATTTATTTAATTTATTTCGTCTATTTTATTTATTTCATTTATTTCATTCATTTCATTTGGTTCATTTAGTTCATTTAGTCCATTTAGTTCATTCATTTCATTTATTTCATTTATTTCATTTGGAGAACAAGAATTCCACTGTTGATATTTTTTTCATTTAAAAAATGAGAATCCAATTATTGTATTCGAAGAATAAGGTTGTGGTTTTTCGATAATAATTTCGTATTATTGTTATTTTTTTAATGAATAAAAACGTAATGAAGTATAATTTTTTAGTTTTTCTCTTTCAGAGAACGAGAATTCAATTTTTTTTTTCGAAGAATGAGAATATTATAATACAAAAAATACAAATTTTAGAACATTTATTTTCAAAGTAAGAATATTTTTGCTCAGTTTGGAAACAAAAAGGTAATTATTATGATTTAGTTTGAGAAAAATAATAATTTTTATAATAATATCATAATTATAGTTTTCGAATATTTTAATTTAATTTAAGAAGGATAATCATTTTTACAACAATATAACAATAATCATTGTGAATTATTGTAGCTAATTTTTCACTGTATAATGACCGAATAAATAATAGTTTTTTTCTATTTGTCTCATTCGAAGAATGGGTATACCATTATTTTTTTATTTAAATATAAATTATACCTTTTTCTTTTACACGTAAGAATAACAAGATCGACGACCGGAGTGCCTCAGACATCTGCAGAAATCGATGATTTCCAACGACACCTCTATTCGCGCTCCATACAAGCGAATCGGAAAACTATAATCACTATTCCGGCGACTAAGAAACGATATATTTTCAACAACCAGAATTGTTCGCTCCGGGAACGAAAATTCGGCCGATATTCTATAAACTCAAGCATCGACGTTTTATCTCCCGCGTCGAACGAATTTGCGAGATGGAAAATTGAGAGCCCAAAAAAGCCATATCGAAGGAAACAGATTCGGCAGGCTCCCTATATACGTATATGACACGCCTGACTGAATTATCCATCAAAATAATAACACACTTATCCATAAGCTATGTAACGGAATCGGGGGGGGGGAGGTCCGCCTGGCGTTACGGTCTACGTACGTGGGGGGGGGGGGGGGGGGGGGTCGGGGTTTGCGTTACGTTACGATTTTAGAGCTGTCAGAAATAGGAAAAATTTCTGCATCTTCAAGTTTTTAAATTTAAAACTCATCGTTCAGAATAGGCGAAGTTTATTATTTTTCTTTTTTCTTATTATTTTCTCTCTTATTATTTTGAGAAATATAATGAAGATGAAAAACCGTCATATCGCCCACGACTTGATACTTTAAAGTAAGTATCAATATTTTAGAAAAAAAACACAACTTTATATCAAGAAAAACGGAACGAAAACTTTGATCGCGATTTTCTCGAAACTACTTTTTTCGACCTTGTCTCAGTGAATACTCAAAAACTTATGAACAGATTTTCAATTTTTTAAAAACATTTTTGTAATCGCAGGGACTAAGGTTGTACGTAGACGATTTTTCAAATGTAGCTCATAATTATTTTCAAAGATTGCTTGAGTACAAAAAAGGGGCGTTGAAGATGGAAAAAAAATGTCCAAACTGTCGGCATTTTGTAAAAAAAAAACCAAAACAAAAAAACGGCTACGCACAACGATAGCTATACTACGATAACGATCTATTTGTATAGATCTCGATAAATTGTTGACTTTTTATTTACAGATAACCTTTAATAAAGATATCGATGGGACAATGAAGAGAATTCTTTTTCGTTGCCAAATCGGGGTTAATTTTTTTTTTAATCATAAAAATTGGTTTAAAACTACATGAATATATACTTTATAAAATGAGTATAAACCCGATCCTTTCGTAATTAGTTATTTCTTTGAATAAAAACGCTATTATAATTATTACAAAGTTATATTATTATTTATTATTATTATATTATTACAAATTGTAATAATAGTATTGTAAAAACAAAATTTTATTGTGATAATAATATTTATTATTATTACAAATTATTACAAAATTGTGATTATTACAAAGCACCCGTTACGTAACGGAATAGGGGAGGGGGGTCAGGCCAGGCGTTACGGTTCTGTTACGTGGGAGGGGGGTCAAAAATTGGGAAATTTTGCGTTACGTAATTTATGGACCTTCGTCTAAAATTTCATCCGGAAAAGCTGTCGCGAATAATTTTCCCTTCTCTGCCGAATAATTTAGTTTTTCGAGGCAATTTTTAAGGATGTTGAGTCCCAAATCGCAAATGATGATAAAATTCTGAAAATTTGGTATGTTTTTGTATGAAGTATTTCAGAGGTCGTGTAAAAATTTCACGACAATTAGGAATCTCGTTATTGAACAATTAACATTCACAAATTAAATGCTGTCTTGTGGAAACTGATGTAACTTTGCAATAAGTTTTTTTTTGACCTCTCAATTTTATAATATCTACAATATACTGAAATCAACGGAAATAAAACGAAGCTTATTGATAAAGTTTTTTTTATTTCTTTTAAAAATTGTTCTTAACAAAACGTTAATTTTTTAATAACGAGCTTCCTAAACGTCGTGAAATTTTAACACGACCTCTTAAATACTTCATACAAAAACATACCAAATTTTCAGAATTTTCTTATCATTTTTTATTTCAACCCTTAAGGAGGTTGAAGTAGTGATGATAGAATTCTGAAAATTTCGTATGTTTTTACATGAAGTATTCAGGAGGTCGTGTAAAAATGTCATGACGATTAAGAAGCTATTTATCGAACAATTAACATTAACATGTTTCATAGGGACTCAACATCCTTAAGGGGTTACCCCCACTTGCGATTTTGAAAAAATCGATTTTTTTTATTGCATTTTTTTGAAGTATAAGTATCTGAGAATATGTCCGGAAAATTTCAAGTCGATCCGAACAAAATTGACTGAGATATGAGCGTTGAAAGAGAAGAATCCGTGAATTGAAGAACTGAAATTGAAACTTTAAACGCGTTTTTCTCAAAATGGCATTTCTGAAGTCGACGACCAAGATTACTCGAGCACTAATGAACCGATCTTCTTGAAATTTTGCAGGCTTATTTAATACATAAAAATGTAGTCTTTAATCGTTCGATTTTTTTTTTCGAGAAAAAATGGCCGTTTTATATCCAAAAAACGGCCGTTCCTTTTCGTTAAAATCGAACCATTAACTTTGACTGTCCGCCATTTTGTGAAAAATGAATATTTTTTAAAATCCTTCGATTAAAGACTAGTTTATACTTATATTTGACTAAATCCATCCGCATTTTTTTTTCAGATGATCCACTTCGCCGCAATGTTGGCCACCGCAAACCGTGTATATAAAAACATTATTTCATTGACGGCCATTTGCCACTAAACAATGTAATATTTTTCAATAAAAAAATTACTGAAAGTTCTTCAAGATGTGTTCTTTAAGATGGTATATTGATCGATTAAAAATTTTTTGTAGTTTTCTTTAAAAAAATTCATGAAAAAGGCCTTTTTTTTGCGCTACAAGTGGGGGTAACGCCTTAAACACCTCGACTTTCCCTCTTACGACACGACGGATTTTTGTCGAGCGGTGATACTTTTCTCGTGTGCGTTTTTGCGCGATAGCCCCGACGTATGTCATTGCAAGTCTCTCGTGGCACCAATCAAATGTATAATCGCGCGGGACGTATGTTGATGCGCGAAAACCGAGCCGAGAATCGAAGCGTTTTATCGGGGCGGAACAGCACCGAGGGGTTATCGAGTCGCGCTACGGAGCAGCGTACAGACGCGAACGCGACGACTTCCAAAACTTTTGGCAGATCACCACATTTATGTATACAGGGTGTTACACATGAACTAAGTGCACGAATACTTTATATATATTTTATATATATTAGAACAGTGTAGAATTTTCAAAAAACATTTTTTTGCATTATCCGATAGTATACATGCGTATAAACATGAACCTGTTATCGTCGATCGATCGTGAGTAGACAATTTATACGAAAATTCCCCACTCGAAACTTCAAACGCGTTTTTCTCGAAATGTCGTTTTTCAAAACGGTGTACATTCCCAAAGGAAGAGTTTTCGAGCTATCCATCTTAAATTTTGCCACGACATTCTTCACGCCATTCTTCATCTTGCTGTGGAAACTTTTTTTTATTTCATATTTTTTAACGAAAAACTGTCGAAAAAATAGGCCAAATTCGATTGATCAAAAAATAGGCCAAAATTGACAAGATGACGGCGGTTTGGAAAAAAAAAAGGTTTTTTCCAAACCGCCGCCATTTTGTCAATTTTCATTTTTTTAAAACCGCGAAGAGTCCTTTTTTCGAAGACATTATCACCCGTTAAAACAAATGTAAAGTTAAATAAAAATAAACGTTAAAAAGTGTATTTTCTGTTCATCATGAGTGGTTCGATTAGGCATCAAAAAATCAGACTGATAAGCGTATTTCGCCCATCGCAAGAAAAATCGCGAAAGTCCGCTATTTTTCGACCCGTTACACGGTGACGAATCTTTAAGATTCCCTAGGGAGATGTTCACTCCAACCCCAATAGCGTATTTATTATGAATCTATAATGAAAAAGCAACTGCCGTGCAAGCAGGCAAGGCTCGAAAAATCGAACAGGACCGAACAAAAGTGTCGAGAAAAAGTTGATTTTTAAATCGCGAGAAGGAATTAAAGTCAGCAAGGAAGTTTGATCGCGAGTCTATCTCTCTCTTACTCGATGTCTCTCTCCAGCCTCGCGGCGTTCGTACGCTGTTGCCCCGTGATCGCAGTATGAGGAAGCTACGAGGAAGTGTTGGCCCAGTCGGGCTGACCCCTCTCCCACTCTTCCCCTCCCGCGCCGCGCCGTTGGCATTGCAGGCCGGTAGTTCGAGCGGCGCTTCCCCTTCCTCGTTCGTTGTCGCCACACGTGCCCCCCACTCCTGCTCGCGGCGGGCGCACGGGCCAACTTCGACTATTTCCGTCGGATCCAACGTTACCCCCACCACCCGGCGCAACGCCGCGTCCTCGTCACTCGTTTTCCCGACCAATGAACCGTTGGAGAATATCAGCGCGGCTTCCACGACGTGTCGAAACACGTCGTGTCGGGACTGAGGGAAGGAGCGAGCGAGAGATCCGTCGGAGCGAAATAAGGCAGGGGGGGCGGTGGAGCGGCGAAGCGGGGGTGGGGGAGCGTATCGAGTAAAGGGGGAAGCGTAGTAACGTCCACACTCCGGCAATAGCACTTCCTAAAGCCACCTCGCGAGTTGAGTGACGGCTAGCGGCTCAGTCGCTCGCCAGCCTCGAGACGTGACGGTGCTGCCGCAGCCGCTGCTGCCGTTTTGTTGATACTACTGTAAACGCGCGCGAGCGCCCACCCGCACGCTCGTCTCCTCAGTAGTTACATCGTAGTCGTCACCGGCGAGAAGACTTCTTCCGCTCGTTTTCTCCCATTTCCCGACGATTCGGTGCTTTTGTTTTCGCGCGAAACTGCCGAGAACGGTGGCTCGAATAACTCGAAGCGAAGAGTGATATCGAAGACTTCAAGTTTAAAGACTGATAACGTGGATCGTGCGAAATACACAAGTTGCAGACTACACTTGCATATACACGGATATGTACATCGTAACGTACAACAGTACTCGGAAATCGCTTTTTCGCGTTCCTGCAGTGTCGCATTTTTAGAGACGAAACGGAGCGAAATTCCGTTGTGTGTTTACGTTCGAGTGAGAGAAGAAAGAGGAGACTACGGAATATCGGAACGATACATTTGCTTTTCTCAGGCCTGTCACCAGCGTGTACTTCCGATTGGTGTACAACGTACACTGCACGAGCGAAAAATAAAGCAACAGTGCCCGCGCGTCGAAAAGTGATCCCGGAGCTTCGCGCTGTAGATATATATGTATATTTCGCACACACACGTGCTCGCCAGCGCTCCCCGCGGACGCGCGGAGAAAGAGGAGAAAGAGAAAGAAAAGCGTGTGTTTTGGGTGTCGTATCAGGCGCTGAGAAGGCGACGAGAGCTCGTTGATGTGCGCGTGTGCATGTGAGTGCGCGGTTCTCTTACTTCTCGTTCTTCTTCTCCTCCTGTCTCCTCCTACTCGTGTCACTTCCGGATAAAGAACTTTACCGCGAGACGAGTCGGTGAGAACGTCGTCAGACCTGCGACACACTCGATAACGAGGACAAAAGAAACGAAATAAATTTTGTTAGCTCGCGGTTTCTTCGCGATTTGTTTCGATCGCGAATGAAGTGCGCGAGAATAGCGACGATCGCGCCAAAGTTGCTTTTTCTTTCTGTTCGAAACGAACGTTTCGCGCTGCAACTTCCGGCCGTGTGACCAAGTGCGCTAATCGCTCGGTTCGCGCGTATACGTACGCGTGCTCCAGATACACTGTCGCGCGTCGTAACTTCCGGTATAGGCTTTTTTGTCACGCAGGATTGACCAATGAACTATCGTAAAGTGATAGTTGTACACGCCAAAGAGAAACAGCACTCGGAGTGACAATCGCTTGAGGATTTAATATACACGACCAAACAATCGAGGTAATTACACGGAATCGCATTTTCTCGCATGGACCCTCCCCGCCGCCTCGCACTAACCACCCACCAGCCCCCCACCGACGATGTCCCCCCGGCACTGCTCTCGCGGTCGGTTATGCTGGCGCGCTGACGTCATTGACACGAGCGGCTCCCGCGGGGCGGCGCTCCGCACTCGTATGCGGAGGAAAAAAAATCGCACGCTAATTTTTATTCCCTGTGGAACAAAAAATAATAGAAATTTCGGGAAAAATAGTGAAATAATCTTCAAAATTCAGTTTTTACTTTTACGCTTTTGACATGGGAGATACTTTTTTTTACCGGTTCGCGGCAAAAAGCATTTTTCTTTTCTACGTCTTCGAACGTTGACAAATGTTGGTTTCTATATTTTTGAAAAGTAAAGAAATAGGATTTTCGCGGCTACGTTTTCAAAAATTAGGATCAAAATTACTTAGTACGTTTTTGGGAGAAAAAAAATTCCAATCCTTCTGGATTTTCGAAAAAAGTTTATTACTTCGAACATGGACGAATTAATTTTTTACTTTTTTGAAAATGAAAGAAAAACGGTTTTTCTTCTCGTTTCCAAAAATTAGATTGAAAATTCCTTCGTAAGTTTTCGGGAGTGAAAAAAATTCCCTTTTTTCTCGGTTTTCGAAAAAGCATCTACGTTTTGAGAAAAAGGAAAAACCGAGAAAAGTCGTATCGAAATTCCGGGACGAAAATTTGCGCGAAAATGGCAGCTCTAAATTCGTTTTCTATTTGTTCTTTTTTTTTACCTTTTCCACTATTTTTTGCCTTTTTAGTCGAGATAGCGGCTCGGAAGATCAGAAAAGCAAATTTTACGAGCTTCGATATTTTTTTCTTCCAATCCCGGTTTTTTTTCCACGCCCGGTATTTAGAAATTTGAGAAGAAGAAAGTATTTATTAAGCACAGAGAGGCGACTAAGGCAGCAAGAAAAAAAAATATTTTCACACAGGGCCTTCATCACCTTCCATCAATTTAATTTATGCAAAAAAGAGAACGGAATTTTCGAATCAATTGATTTTCTTCGAATTAACCTTTTTTTTCGAATTATTTGGTTTTTTCCTCGAATTAATCAATTTTTTACGAATTAATTGATTTTTTTCGAATTAATTGATTTTTTTCGAATTTATTGTTTCTTTCGAATTATTTGATTTTTTCCCCGAATTAATCGATTTTTCGCGAATTAATTGCTTTTTTTTCGGATTAACTGATTAGTTTTCGAATAAATTTATCTTTTTCGAATTAATCCAGCTTTTTTCGAATTAGTCGATTTTTTTCTCGAATTAATTGTTTTTGTCGATCCTAAACTGAACCTCTTCAAACGCGACACCCGGTACATAGAGTTCCGAGTTCGGTTCGTAACGCCAGGTTCATACTATAGACACACACATGTACATACCTACACCTGTGCATACACGTGTGCATGCGGCAGATACGTCGAGAGGCGTCCAAACTGAAAAATAGAGATAAAACCCTCGATTGGATATTCGGGACGTTGAAATTTCAGTTCTCTTTCCCGTCGCTATTCAAACAACGCGCGTCGACAAAAACGACGAATTCTCCGCACAATTACAGCGAATTTTATCACGGATATACGTGGCGCTCGCCCAAAAAATACTGTTCAAACGCGGAAACGTAAAAAGAAAAAAAATAACCGACGAGATGGAAAAATTCTACGCGAGGAAGAAGAGAGGAGGGAAAAAAAAACGTTTCGAAATTTTCTCGAAACTTCGTCAGCCGAGAAACGCGATCTTTTACAAACGAACGTGCCGTGTTATTCCTAAGCTCGAAGGAAAGTCGCGCGAAGCAGAGCGATCGCGAGATATATGGCGCACAGCGAAGTCTCGTACGCACGTGCGAACGAACTCGCATGTAAACACAATATGGACACGTGAAGAATTGCGCCAACGGATTGTGAATTTTTCATTCTTTCTGCTTTTTTTTCTTACGGAAGAAAAAAAAGGAACGGAACTATGGAGGCTTTGACAGATCGCTATCGTCACATTGGATGATCTTGACGTTTGCATCGTTGAAACGCAACGAAAATTCTTTTGCTCTATTCCCAAAGCATTTTTTGGGCCAATTCGGGCTACTAAAATCACTCAAACGTTTTCGAGACTCATAAAAAATGTACAACGTAAATTGGCAAGAAAATATTTTCGGTGTTAACCCTTCGTTGTCACACTGGGTCATTTTGACCCGGACGAATTCGAAATAAAATGCCGACTCCCAAAATCGAAAGGTTTCAATCTTTTTTTACAATTCAATTTTATACTTTCCGATTTTTTATTATGCAGACATGTTGAGAAATGTTTGAAGTGTGTCCATGATTTTTTTGAAAATAAAATGAAGTGCCATCTGGGTCAAATTGACCCAGTGTGTCAAAGTCGTGGCCAAATATAAATGTGTCAAAGAAGGGCTGATGAAACTAAAAGAAAAACGAATTTTCGTTGCAACGATGCAAACTTCAACATAATAAAGCTGGATGGTCTCGAAGTGCGTGAACTGAGCCGCTATACGGACGAATAACATAGGTTTATTCGTCCGATAACCAGACGGGAGACACTCCGTATTAATTATCTTTAATTCCCTTTAATTTCCTTTAATTTATTTAATTTTATTTTATTTCCTTATTTTTATTGTTATAAAGTTTTTTTCCCCGTAAATTTGTATAGTAGATTGCAAAATAAGTATTTCGAAAAATTATTGCGGGCCTTTTGTAGTCTGTTGGGAATACGAGAGAAACGTGCGCGCGGAATGTCCGAGAAACGTGCCAAATCTTTGAGTTCGTCTGACATGAGTAGAATATACGCGAGAGCGCTTTGAATCTTGGCCCCGACCATAATTACCTCAGCAGTGGCGTATGGGATGAAAAAAAAAACAAATTGAAAAAGGCTACAACAATAACAAAAATGAATACCTCACGTTTGTATTCGTTGGACGAGTGATAATTGTTCTCATTGTTTTCCGATAGTCGGAAGGACACGGGAAAATTCCAACTGTGCTTCGCACGTGCGGTGCGCCGTGTTTCTTTTTTCTGTTATCCTTTTTTTTCTCTCCCCTTCGACGATTTATGGAATTTTGAGCTGTATGGCGATTGCGCGAAAAAAAACTTGCGCTTGTATTATTTCGTAGGTGACGTGAAGTATCGACCGTAAATCTGGGGATACGTGCCGGGGAATATGTGTCAAATTTTGCACACACGCCACCAGCGTTTTGCTACTTTGAGAGCGTGAGCGGGAATTCCATTGCAACAAGGCATGCGCGTTTGCGCAAATGGGTTTTTCTTGTTTCCCATTTGTATGATTTTTCAAAGATTTTTTTCCATTATTTTTTGTTTGTTTCAATTAATTTTTCATCACTCGATTTTTTTCACCTGCATTTATCTGTTTTATGGGTCGTTCTTACAATTGAATTTATCTTCTATTACTCTGTTTGATTTTCATTCATTTTTTTCCTTCAAATTCCATCAAATTTGATCGATTCAAGTGAATTTTCATCAATTTTCATCGACTTTCCAATTTCTTCATTTTACTGCAAAAAGACATTCATTTATTCAGCGTTTCAAATTCAAAAACAAATCTTTTTCCCTAATCTTTCCCTAATTCTCCACATTTTGTTTTCCTTCGTTGATTATTCAATCACTTTTTTTTTATTCCGCTAAATTTTGTCGATAGGATCGAATTTTCATTTATTTTCATCAAACTTATTAATCGTCGATTTGATTTCTTCACTTCGCTCCAAAGTCACGATCATTCATTCAGCGTTTCAAATTCGAATACTTTCTTCCAAATTCCATTTATCTTAATTTCCATCATTGATTTTTCATTCATCAAAATTATTCCTCTTTACCTCAAGTCCGAACATTGATTATTTTGTTTCTCCCTCGCAAATTTCCTGTTCGTCATACTCTTCTTTCTCTCATACGTATCCTATCGATACCGATTGTCGTTTTATTTCCATATCGCCGTAATCGATCCTCCGCGTCCTCTACCCCCCCCCCCTCGCCCTTTTACGCGAGTCACATAACATATAAGAGACCACAAGAAGAGCGAACATGCGCGCAAGTAGCTTACTCGTTACGACCGGATAATGTACAGTCCGACCCCCCAATAAGAACGCAAAAGCCC
Organism: Ophion costatus; assembly: GCA_951751655.1. Taxonomy (NCBI): domain Eukaryota; kingdom Metazoa; phylum Arthropoda; class Insecta; order Hymenoptera; family Ichneumonidae; genus Ophion; species Ophion costatus. The sequence goes on along the minus strand of OX632366.1, from coordinate 10,107,162 downwards.
CCAAGGGCTTTTAGAGCCCCTGAATAAGAAAATTCTTTATTTAGAGCCCAAGAATAAGAAAATTCTGAAAATTTGGTATGTTTTTGTATGAAGTATTTAAAAGATCGTGTTAAAATTTCACGACGATTAGGAAGCTCGTTATTAAAAAAATTAACATTTCGTTAAGCACGATTTTGAAAGGAAATAAAAAAAAATTTATCAATAAACTTCGTTTTGTGTCCGTTGCTTTCAGTATATTGTAGATATTACAAAATTGAGAGGTCAAAAAAAAAACTTATTGCAAAGTTACATCAATTTCCATAAGACAACATTTAATTTGTGAATGTTAATTGTTCAATAACGAGCTTCCTAATTGTGAAATTTGTACACGACCTCTGAAATACTTCATACAAAAACGTACCAAATTGTCAGGATTTCATTGTCATTTGCGATTTGGGACTCAACATCCTTAAAACGGAAATGTGCGTTACAATATTTATCTCATTTTGCTCTTCTGAGCTCTCCGAGGCTGGGCGTTCTTATTCAGAAACCCGCACGCGAAATGACTCGAGCTCGGGGTTCGAGTCGGAGTGGGGGAAGGGCTCGAGCGAAAAAAAGGGAAAGCGTTCTTATTGGGGGGTCCGACTGTACCGCGCCTCGTCTTCGCCGCTCGGACACGAAGGGTGGGCGATATCAGGAGGGCAGAGACGACGAAGAAAACGCGCGTAGTAGACAGGCCGGGTTCGGGCTTGGAAATCCTTCGAGTGGAAATTCCATCGCCACCGGAAGGAGACGGGAACCCGGAAGCGAGGCCACGATGAGGAAACGGATAAGGGCAAGTCAGAGGGAGAGAGAGATACGGGGGCGGAAGGGACGAGGGGGGACAATGGAGAGTTGTATTTCTCCCGGGTCTCTCGGAGAGGAAGATGCTTTGAGCAAGTGAGACGAGAACATTCACGGGCGGAAAGGAGAGAGAGATCGATCGTTAAGATCGAGATAAACCGTCGAGTGGAAAAACCCTGTACCACTTCGCTCTTTGCACACTCTATTCTTCTTTTTTTTTCTACGCATCAATACTTCTTTCTTTGTATATACATTTCCGCCGACGTTTAGACGAAAAGGAGGCTCCTGGGTCGGATGTACTGGGCAAAATTCAATCGAACCTCGATATAAGGAATCTCTAGGGAAGTTTGTTGTATCGAGGTTTCTTATATTGAGGTTTCGTTGTATCGAGGTCGTTACATAAAATTTTCTCAAAAAATATGTTTTTCTAAAACTTCTAAAATTATAAATTTCTAAAATTTCTAAAAATTTCTAAAATTCTAAATTTCTAAAAATTTCTAAAAATTCTAAAAATTCTAAAAATTTCTAAAATGCCTAAAATATGATTTTCTAAAAAAAATTTCTAAAAAAAATATATATATATATATTAGTATGATGTTGAAGTTTGCATCGTTGGAATGCAACGAAATATTTTTTCACTGAATTTCCCGAATTTTATTGGACATATTTAAGCTATAAAAATCCCTCCATCATCTTTTGGCCTCTTTATTTACCGATCTAGAACTCTAATCTACAAAATATGATTTTCGATACCAATTAAAAATAAGAAAGTAAAAAAGAAATCGTTGTATTCCAACGACGCAAACTTCAAACCCATCTATCAGTACTATAATTATATAGGAATATTTTTATTTCTATATAATTAGGGATATTTTTATCCCTATATAATTAGGGATTTTTCATATAGGGATATTTTTATCCCTGTATAATTAGGGATGTTTTATATAGGGATATTTTTATCCCTATATCAGTAGGGATGTTTTATATAGGGATATTTTTATTCCTATATAATTAGGGATGTTTTATATAGGGATATTTTTATCCCTATACAATTAGGGATATTTGTATCCCTATATAAATGGGAAGTTGAAAAGATTAAATTTGATCGAATTTGATGTGATGAATTTAATTGAAATGATTTTAATTGAATGAATCAAAGAAAACTAATTTAAATGAAATAAATTAAATAAATTAAATTAAATTGAACTAAATTGTTTTGGCTAAAATTAATTAAATTCAATTAAACGGACAAAAAGTATTGTAACGTAAAAAGGAAAGAACGAATGCAAGGTGTAAAAACCCGCAAGGGTGTACAGGTGCAATAAAAATACTATTCAATTAAATGGAAGCTAATAAAATCACTTTAATTTAATCAAATGTAATAGAGAAATTCATAACATAAAAATTCAACAAAATTCAGTGTAATAGAAAAATACATTATATAAAAATTCGATATAATTCAGTGTACTAGAAGAATACATTATATAAAAATTAAATAAAAATCAATGCAATAGAATAATAAATTTTACAAATAATGAATAGAATTGAGAATTGATGAGAAAAATTGTCTCGGACAGACGTTTTTAAATTATCTCTCATGACCCACATAGCGAAACGACCCGAGTGCAATTTCAAAAACAAAAAAAAAGCGATCAACAAACATTCAATCCATCACTCGAAAAAAAAAAAAAAAAAAAAGTCAGCATGCATTGACCCGCTATTCAATTGTTTGTTGTCGCGGCGGAGCGACCTGCGAGGAATTCGTAATAAAGCAAATGTATATTTGCACGAACACGAAGAGAGATATGGAGGAAGAAGTTGCATCCGCGTTGGAACGAATCCGCGTCAAGGTGGCGCGGGACCTCCGTTCGGCCTTCCGCATGGCGAAAGTGGAGGCTGGAATTTTTTTTTTCCTAACCCTTTCGTCGGAACAACAATCGTAAATGTGTAAATAAGAATCATAAGTGTAAAAGCTTCCAATTTTTATTGCAAAAGTGCCTACTCTTCTTCCCCCCCCCCTCTCCCTCCCTCCGCAAACAAAACAATAGTATCCACCCACCGCCCGCAGACCGTAAAATCCTTGTTGATCACGAGCGTCCTAAAAGCCCAAAATCGCACGCTACGTCACGATGCGAAATAATTTATCGTCGTTTTTTTCCGGACTACGCCAAGTTCCCAAGCGATCGACCGGGGACACCCCCATTCTTGTCTAAACCCCCCACTCCCCCCCCCCGCCGTCCCTGCGCCGATCGAAGCAATATTTCTTCCGCAATCGATATTAACGGTATCGCGATTCTGCACGAATGGCAATGGGTGCGACGAGGTCGTATTATAAAACCACGTCAGGGAAGTAATAATAAAGCGCCAGTCGAGTTGGAACTCTTGTATGTACACTTGCTAACGCGTGTGAGTGCATATTTGTATATCTCTATACATAGATACTTATATGTGTGTGTGTATATATATATAGGGTGATTCCAAAAAAAAAAAATTCATTTTTTTTTTCGTGGTACACAACGGAAAATGTTACTACGTTATGAAAAAGTAATTCGTGCAAAATTCGAGATATCTAAACATTTTTTTGCGTAGTGCTCAAACGACTTTCAATTATTTTTTTTTTCGATTTTTCGTCAATTTTTTTTCTTCATTTGCTTTCTTACTTCAAAAAAAAAACACGCATGCTTGTTAGACGTTCAGTGATGTAAACACCGTGTTTTTCTCATCAAGTGGATGATACAATATTCACAACCGAATTGCATATGTTGATTCTTAATCTGCAAATACGAATAGTATTGATTCTTAATTGATTTAATTGATTATTGATTTAATTGATTCTTAATTGACTTAATTGACTTAATTGATGCTTAATCTGCAAATACAAATACAAATTACATATATTGATTCTTAATCTGCAAATAGAAATTGTATATGGTAAAAAAAACATATTTAAATAAAAATTGTGTATTGTTACAGAGATAATTAAATCAAGACTTGCATTGGATCACGCACTAACGTTTTCTTCATCACGATAAAAATGAATACTTCGATAATCATGAAAAAGTCGTTCGAGGAATGACTAAAAAATTGCATAGATACGAATCGACAATAACCGAGCAACTTTTTGACGTAATTGGAATTGGTTTGTATGAAAATTCTGCATAAGATCGTATTTTCATGGTTTCCTCAGCATTTGAGGTTAAAGCGAAGATTTTTCTAGATAAAACATATAACCAGGAGTATTTTTTTTTTTAACCGGGTCAAACAAAAGTTATCGTTTGTAGAAATGACATGCGAAAAACCGAAAGCAGTTGTTCTTTATCTCGAAAACCGTGGGACTTTTACTCAACTGAAATTCCAGCATATAGTAGGACATGATTTGGCCTATCGACGATTGCGGAATTATCGATTCGCAATGGGACACCCTGTATATATAGAACGGAAGAATATACATGCGAGAGAGGATAAAAGTTTGTAAAGTTGAGAGAAGTTACACACACACACACACACACACACACACACACACACACACACACACACACACACACACAATTTCTCTCAATTTTTTATTCTTCTCCTTTCTCGTCGTTAATCTTCTTCTTTTGGTACTTTTTGCGCTCGTGCACGCACACACACACAAAAATGCGTGCAATTTCCGTTCTCGCCAGGATTGGAGACTCCGGATATATATATATATATATATATATATGAGCGCATATCAATTTACTGTATACAATCTCGCCATTGCCGAGAGATGCGAAAGGAAAGAAAGAGAGAGAGAGAGCAAAGACGAAAGAGAGTGAGAGAAAACCGGTCCCGTATCCGGACCGGAAGTGCGGACCTCTTGGACCTTTTCCCCACGTAACTGAGAGACTCAACGCCGCGCGCCGACGGAAATAATGTTCGCGGTCGAGCTTCTTCTCGTAATGTGTATATATACACTTCGCCATATTTATATATATATATATAGGACCTCAATTTGCAAAAAGAAGGCTTGGCACAAGAATAAAAATGAAAAATGAAGAAAGAATTCATTTAAGGCGTTACCCCCACTTGTAGCGCAAAAAGAAGGCCTTTTTCATGAATTTTTTTAAAGAAAACTACAAAACTTTTTCAATCGATCAATATACCATTTTAAAGAACACATCTTGAAGAACTTTCAGTAATTTTTTTATTGAAAAATATTACATTGTTTAGTGGCAAATGGCCGTCAATGAAATAATGTTTTTATATACACGGTTTGCGGTGACCAACATTGCGGCGAAGTGGATCATCCGAAAAAAAATGCGGATGGATTTAGTCAAATATAAGTATAAACTAGTCTTTAATCTAAGGATTTTAAAAAATATTCATTTTTCACAAAATGGCGGACAGTCAAAGTTAATGGTTCGATTTTAACGAAAAAAACGGCCGTTTTTTGGCTATAAAACGACCATTTTTTTTTTTCGAAAAAAAAAAATCGAACGATTAAAGACTACATTTTTATGTATTAAATAAGCCTGCAAAATTTCAAGAAGATCGGTTCGTTAGTGTTCGAGTAATCTTGGTCACCGACTTAAGAAATGCCATTTTGAGAAAAACGCGTTTAAAGTTTCAATTTCAGTTTACACGAAGAACAGATTCTTCTCTTTCAACGCTCATATCTCAGTCAATTTTGTTCGGATCGACTTGAAATTTTCAGGACATATTCTCAGATACTTATACTTCAAAAAAATGCAATAAAAAAAAACGATTTTTTCAAAATCGCAAGGGGGGTAACCCCTTAAGGATGTTGAGTCCCTATGAAACATGTTAATGTTAATTGTTCAATGAATAGCTTCTTAATCGTCATGAAATTTTTACACGACCTCCTGAACACTTCATGTAAAAACATACCAAATTTTCCGAATTCTATCATCATTACTTCAACCTCCTTAAGGGTTGAAATAAAAAATGATAAGAAAATTCGGAGAATTCGGTATGTTTTTGTACGAAGTATTTAAGAGGTCGTGTTAAAATTTCACGACGATTAGGAAGCTCGTTATTAAAAAATTGACATTTTGTTAAGAACACTTTTTAAAGGGAATAAAAAAAAATGTATCAATAAACTTCGTTTTGTTTCCGCTGCTTTCATTATATTGTAGATATTACAAAATTGAGAGGTCAAAAAAAGAACTTATTGCAAAGTTACGTCAGTTTCCATAAGACAACATTTAATTTGTGAATGTTAATTGTTCAATAACGAGCTTCCTAATTGGCGTGAAATTTTTACACGACCTCTGAAATACTTCATACAAAAACATACCAAATTTTCCGAATTTTATCATCATTTGCGATTTGGGACTCAACGTCCTTAATTGGAACGATGCAAACTTCAACGTCATTTGTATTAAACATTCACTGACGCAGTTTTTTTTTCGTAACAATCATCGATAATGCTATACTTTTTCAAGTTGGTAGTGAGAGAAAAGTTTTTCTTTTTTGCGTAATAAAAATACAAAAATGCATAGATTTGCCCTTTAGTTATATATTTCACGAAAAATTAGCATGTATAGAATGAACGTATACCCAGTGTGAATTTTTTAAAAGTTTATTGAAAAAAAAAGTTCGTGAATATTCGTTCGATTGTACTGGACCATTTCAACCTCCTTAAACGGATCCTCCTCTCTCTCTCTCTCTCTCTCTGACTCTGCTCCTGCAGAGTCCTGCAGAAAAAAGAAGGACCTGCAGCTCCTTCCTTTCTTCCCTTCACTTCTTCCTCTTCGTTCCCTTCGCAATGTTATTATTATTACTCTTTCATCCCGATCGTTCCATTATACCTGTCTGCCTCTCTCAGCGGGGCTGTACTGGCTGTGCGCGCGAGATCCGCATCTCATCCTCTTTTCCCTCACGTTTCTTTGTGGCGCTCTCCTGGTTCCTCTTCAATTTGTTTTTTTTTTTCTTTTTTTTTTTCTTCGTTTCGTTTTTGCTTCTTTCGAGAGGTCGACGCGACGACGAAAACGAAAAAGGGAGCAAAAGAAAGCCGCGCCTCCGCCACCCCGGAGATGGCGAGCGCTACACGCGGCGCTCCGTTGGGCGCGCGGACACGATGGATGGCATCCGGTGTGTGTCCACATACACGCGTTTGCGGGCTCCGCCTGGAGAATGCACTTTGAGGAACGAAGCCACAAAGTGCATACAATCCTGTGCATATCTCTCTCTCTCTCTCTCTCTCTCTCTCTCTCTCTCTCTTTTGCTCTCTCCCCTCCCCCTCCCCCTTTCGTTTATCGCTCATCTCTTCCTACATACGTTTACCCCGAGGAAGTTTTATTTCTGCTCGGTAATTCTCGCTGTCCGGACGTTTAAACATTTCTCACTTTTTGTTTCCTCAGCCTTCCTGTTTCCCCTTGTCGATCGCCCCTCCCCCCAATAAACACGATCTTGCCACTTTACTTTGAGCATTGCGTGCTTTTGATGGTATTGAAGTTTGCATCGTTGTAACGCAACGAAAGTTTCGTAGCCAAATTTTTTCCGACACATTAGCCTTTCAAAGTCACTCAACGTTTATTAGGATCCTCATTAGAGATCTTCGGCCTGAACGTGCAAGAAAAGATTTTGGGTGATCATGAAAATGAGGAAATGAAGAAAAAAAAAAAGAAAAGAATTTCCGTTGCATTCCAACGATGCAAACTTCAACGTCATTGCTTTCGTGTATTATTCTTTACTTCCCATTCGTTCGAAAGTTTCTTCCACCTTGACCCCAGGCGACTTGTGATTTTCGTACTTTCGTGATCAGATGATCATGTTCTCGAACTCGATAATTTGTCGATTATAATTATTTATCTTTGTTTAATATGATTTATCATTATTTATCATCTTTTATCATCGTTCAATATAATTTATCATTATTTATTATAATTTCTTTGTTTAATATGATTTATCTGGTATTATATTTATATGGTTTATTCATATGGATTTATATGGTTTAATATTATTTCTTATAACATCTTTGTTTAATATGATTTATCATCGTTTAATATAATTTATCATTATTTCTTATAATTTATGGTAGTGTGTGTTTTTTTTTGTATCCTTTGTCGTTGTTGGTTGTTATTTATCATTGTTTGTTACAATTGATTATCGGTTCATTTTGTTTGGCGGCCGATGGCCGCGACGCGCTCCGGTCGCCCGAAATATTTTTCCGCAATATTTTGACGCCGCGCACGGGCGAAAGCCCTCGCGGTGCACGCGGGCCCGTTCAACGCCGTGCGCGGATACACGACGAGAGGGGCTCGCGGCTCGCTGAAACTCCGCGTGTACTCGATTTAGCCACCTCGCGGGACCTCCTCGAGCCAATAAAGCCGATAAATCCGTCCCGTCCGGGTTATATATCGTTCTATTAAAAGTACGCCTCTCTCCCTCTCTCTCTCTCTCTCTCTCTCTCTCTCTCTCTCTCTCTCTCTCTCTCTCTCTCTCTCTCTCTCTCTCTCTCTCTCTCTCTCTCTCTCTCTCTCTCTCTCTCTCTCTCTCTCTCTCTCTCTCTCTCTCTCTCTCTCTCTCTCTCTCTCTCTCTCTCTCTCTCTCTCTCTCTCTCTCTCTCTCTCTCTCTCTCTCACTCTCTCTCTCTTCCTCTCTCTATTTGTTTCGTATACTACGGCAGAGCACACACACACACATGTATGTACGTATCTATGTAATACTGAAATACAAATTGCCGCTCGAATATCTCGCGATCTACCGTGTAATATCGTTGTTCCTTTCCGTGCACATCTCTCGACATTTCTATTATCGTGTTTCCGCAGCGCAGCCACTTCCTACCTCGTCATACACACACACACACACACCCACACACACGCGCGCGCGCGTACGCGGGTATAAATATATATGTATATATGTATATATTACAGCCGTATAAATATCCACGTGCGACACCACAGCCAGACACTTTTTGGCACTCTTTTTTTTCTCTTTCACTCTCATTCTCGCCACTTCTCTCTTTCTATCTCTATCTCCCTTTCTCACCGCGAAAAGAATCGATATATATATATATATATATATATATTCTTGTATGAATTTTATATGAATTACTTTTTCATAACGTAGTACCATTTTTCGTTCAGTAGCACGAAAAAAAAATTGATTAATTTAAATTAATTTAAATTAATTTAAATTTAATAAAAATTAATAAAAATTAATTTTAATTAATTTTAATTAATTTTAATTAATTTTAATTAATTTTAATTAATTTTAATTAATTTTAATTAATTTTAATTAATTTAAATTAATTCAAATTTAATAAAAATGAATTTAAATTAATTAATTAAAAAGTCACTCAACGGAAAATGTTATTACGTTATGAAAAAGTAATTCATACGAAATTTGAGAGGTCTGAACATTGTTTTAGGTAGTGCCCGAACGACTTTTAATTCTTTTTTCTCGATCTTTCGTCAATTTTTTTTCTTCATTTGTTTTCTCACTCCAAAACAACGCATTGCACCGAAAAAAAAACGCACACTTGTTAGACGCTCAGTGATGCAAACATCGTGTTCTCGTTCGTCAAGTGGTTCGTACAATTTTCACAACCGAATTACATATATTGATTCTTAATCGACAAATAAAAATTGTGTATTGTTACGGAAAAAATTGAATCGAGCCTTACATTGGATCACGCACTAACATTTTCTGCATCGAGATAAAAAAAAATTAATACTCCGATAATCGTGAAAAAAACAAACATGAAAAAGGCGTTTGAGCGCTAACTAAAAAATTGTTTAGAATCCTCAAATTTTGCAAAGGTTTCTTTTTCTTCACGTACTTCAATTTACGTTGGGAAAAAAAACGATTTTTTTAACAACTCTAATTTATATATGTACGTATGTGCGAGCCAATATACATATATATAAAATGAATATATATTATCCAATATACTAGCCAATATATATATATTATATATATATAATGAACGAGAAAAGAGCATTCGTCACGATTTCGAACGATTAGGGTGGACTGCTTGAGAGGCCTTGCCTTGTATTCTTACACGACACGATATCCACAAATACGCGTCGCTTTGTGCGTACATCGTCGACAATAAGGGTCGCTCGTTCTTCCTCTGCACACATTATGGATCCGGCCGAAGAACGACCGCAAGAGAGAGACAGAGAAAGAGGAGGAGAAAGTAGAGCAGTAAACGATAGGATTAATTTTTCCGCTATTCTTACGCTTTGCAAGTAGAGTAGTCTGCCGGAAAAATTCTTCCGCACATTCGTTCGAAACAACCAGCGGTGTGCATTCCCCTCCCACAACAGTAGCCGTAGCTACTTATTGTATCAACTCTCTTCTTTTTCGAGCTTTATGCATTCCCGAAATTTCGAGCACCACAAAGGTAGAGAGAGCCAGAGAGAGGGGGGGGGAGAGAGAGGGGGGGAGAGAGAGAGGGGGGGAGAGAGAGAGAGAGAGAGAGAGAGAGAGAGAGAGAGAGAGAGAGAGAGAGAAAGAGAGAGAGAAGGGAGGTGAAGGGAGAATAGCTTTTGCGCCATACAAGGAAACTCTAACCTGTTGAAGAAGGGAGGCAGAACATTTCTCGCGTTGAACTTGATAGTATAGGTATTAGTGTGTTGAAACGTCGATCGCAGAGGGCTGAATCGCTCTACGTGCTTTTGACACGCCTATATGTATGTATATATGTATATATATGTGTGCACGCACATTCGCTTATTCTCGCTGAAAGGAGAAGGTAACAGGGTGCTGGTGCCTTGAGAAATATGACCTGGTCTAGGAGCAGGGGAGGGTACCATATACAACAAGAAGAACGATACAGGTACCAATGAGCAGGTAGACACCGCACCACACTAGATCTCTGTCTGCATTCCTTTCCCTCTCTCTCTCCCTCTCTCTCTCTCTCTCTCTCTCTCTCTCTCTCTCTCTCTCCCTCTCTCTCCCCCTCTCGCCCCTATATATATATATATATATATATCCTTTTCCGTGACCCCCGCCAATTGGATTAATTTTTTCAATCTCATTCCACAGACTCTAAAAGACAACCTGAATTTTTTTTTTTTTCATTTTTCGAAACAACCCTTAGTCAAAAAAGATTGTTCTTTTTTTATTCGAAAAAAACGCCCTGATTTAAGAATCTAAAAAAATTCCCAAAAATGCGTGATTATATGTAAAAATTTTCAGGCTATCATCAGTGGAAGTATGATTTGATCGTTAGCAGTCAAAAAGTTCTGGTATTAATTTCGATTGAAGTCGTCTTCAGCATGGAAAAAATCATCCTTCCACTGCGGGTGATAGTTTGCAAATTTTTACATATCATCACGCATTTTTGGGATTTTTTTCAGACTTTTCAATCGGGACGTTTTTTTCGGAATTTTTTTTTTTTTCTTGACTGAGGGTTGTCTCGAAAAAGTAAAAAAAAATTCAGGGTGTCTTTTAGGGTTAATGGAATCAGATTTTAAAAAATGAATCTAATTGGCTAATGTAAAAGGTCAGGGAAAAAGTCCACCGGATTCACGTGGAATACCTCATATATATATATATATATAAGAATAATACCAAAATAATATAAAATCATAATATATATATAAATAAATAAATAATAGATAATATATTTATGTTTTTTTTAATATTTATATTTATATTATTTATGAAATATTTATTTTAAACGTTAAATGACTGTCAATATAATAGAGTTTTACATTGAGCCGCTGGAAATAATTAATATTCGTTGCCTGCCAACGTTGCAAGCATCAGCGTCACGAAAAATATCGTAGAACATGCACGGGGATTATTCGGATTGGCATCGATACACGAGGCATTTTCATGTACCTTGCGGACGTCACTTTTCGGGCCACCCTGTATAAACGAGTTTGTAAGCTTCTGCCCCTGTGTATGTATGAAGCCAAGTCACAGTGTAATACACAATTGTCGGTGCGTTTCAAAGACGGAAGTGGCCGAGGGAGGGAGAGGAAGAGAACGAGAGAGAAAGAGAGAGAGAGACAGCGCGAGGGCGATCCGGCAGCAAAGACCGACTCACCGTGGGTTTCCAACGGATCCGTGAAGAAGTGGATTAGAGTTTCCGGGAAGTGACTTCACGGTCTTCTTCGACACGCGGGTCTTTGTACAATCTTCTGTGTTTCCTGTGTTTCTTCTTGTGCTTTATATACACATATACATATACATACATAAGTACACAGGGTGTCCTATTACGAATGGATAATCTTGAAACTGTCGATAGGTCTGGTGATGTCCTACTATATGCTGCAATTTCAGTTTAGTGAAAGTCCCATGGTTTTCGTGATAAAGATCATCTGCTTTTGGTTTTTCGCATGTAATTTCTACAAACTTTTTTTCCCAGTTTTAAAAAAGAATACTCCTGCTTATTTGTTTTATCTAGAAAAGTCTTCTTTCTAACCTTGAATGTTGAGTGTAATAAAACTTTTAGGGTTTTATTGTACTCTAAACCATTCAGATTTAAAACGAGAAAAAAAGTAATTACCGTTTACAGATTTCTAAATTGTAGACACATTATAAATCCAGAGCACCACGTCTATAGGTATCGCTGACATCCGTTTTTTTTATACCAACGACATTGTTCGCCAAATCCTAATTTTAATTTCATATTTCATACAGTCCGCCCTCTCAATAAGCACGGAAGAGCCCCCAAGGAGAAGAGTATTTCCGAGAATTCGGTTACCCCCACAAGGCGCGCGCTCTACGCTCACTGGCTCTCTTTGTCTCTCTCGCTCTTTATAGCATGCGCACCTCCCAATAAGCACGCTCGAACGAATGTGAACTTTTTCACGTTAAGTAACTATGTATTCATCCCATTTTACTCATCTGAGCTCTCCTCGGTTGGGCGTGCTTATTGAGAGGTCCGCGCGCAAATTCACTCGAGCGTGACTCGAGCTCGGAGTTCGAGTCGTAGTAGAGGAAAGTGCTCGAGCGAGAAACTGGGGAAGCGTGCTTATTGCGGGCTTGCTTATTGAGAGGTCGGACAGTAATTATGAATTATTGGTATAAACGAAATATCGATACAGAAGTGATATGCTGGGGTATAACTGAGAGGTTTGGGTCGTGATAAGACGTTAAACGATCATTAGAACTCCCTCACACAAAATCCAAAAGAGTTCTGGTCTTTCAAACATCTTCAATAATTATAAATTGTTGGTATAACCAAAATATCGATACTGAAGTGATATGCTGGGGTATAACTGAGAGGTTTGGGTCGTGATAAGACGTTAAACGATCATTAGAACTCCCTCACACAAAATCCAAAAGAGTTCTGGTCTTTCAAACATCTTCAATAATCGTAAATTGTTGGTGTAAACAAAATATCGATACAGAAGTGATATGCTGGGGTATAACTGAGAGGTTTGGGTCGTGATAAGACGTTAAACGATCATTAGAACTCCCTCACACAAAATCCAAAAGAGTTCTGGTCTTTCAAACATCTTCAATAATCGTAAATTGTTGGTGTAAACAAAATATCGATACAGAAGTGATATGCTGGGGTATAACTGAGAGGTTTGGGTCGTGAGAAAACGTTAAACGATCATTAGAACTCCCTCACAAAAAATCCAAAAGAGTTCTGGTCTTTCAAACATCTTCAATAATCGTAAATTGTTGGTATAAACAAAATATCGATACAGAAGTGATATGCTGGGGTATAACTGAGAGATTTGGGTCGTGATATGACGTTAAACTAAATAATGACTAGGACGTTAAAAAAAAAATCTTCGATGCTCGAAAATTCAAAATGGCGACGTTGAGATGGCTGACGTGTTTTTTAAGGGGATCGTGACTATTTTTCACCGAAACATTTGTCGGGTCAAGATTGACAACGTTTGTAGGAAAATCGTATTGATGACGTTCATAATTTTTTGGTTAGAATGCCATTCTTTACTATTTCAGCGCTATGCAGAATGCACCACGAGGAGGCAAAGTCTTCAACGTATCTACGGTAAATTTGTGGGCGTGAGTTTGTTTGGGTTTGTTCGATAACCCAAACGAACCCAAACGAAGATGTGTCTGCGACTCGTGACTTCGGCTAGAAATGGCATTCTAACCTAAAAATGATGAACGTTGTCAAAGTACTCTTCCCACATAAGTTAGTTTTGGCCTGACAAATGTTTTGGTGACAAAAAAAAGGTAAATATTCGGAAGTGGGGCTCCTGCTGAAATCAAGCTAGTTTTCTTCGCGGGTTCGAACAAACCCAAACAAACGGGAGTAACCCAAAACAACTCCAGACAACCCTGGATACCCCCAAACAACCCCAAATAACCCTAAACAATCCCAAACAACCAAAACACCTCCAAACAACCCCAAACACCCCTAAACAACCGAAACGACCCCAAATAACCCTAAACAACCCCAAACACTCCCAAACAACCCTAAACACCTCCAAACGCCTTTAAAAAAACCAAACAAAAATTAACACCTCCAAACAACCCCAAACGCCCCTAAACAACCCCGAGCGACCCCAAATAACCCTAAACAAACCCAAACAAAAATTAGCCTGATTCCACCAGGAGCCCCACTTCCGAAAATTTACCAAAAACAAATCGTGTTTCCATTTTGAAAAAATATGCCGGCCATTTTAACGTTGCCAATATTCAAAATAAATGTTGTATATTGTTATACTATAATTATTAAAAATAAACCCAAACAAACAACCCCAAACAACCCTAAACCCCCTTAAACAATCGCAAACAACAATAAATACCCCCGAACAACCCTAAACAACCCTAAGCACCTCCAAACAACCCAAAACAACCTTAAACCACCTCAAACAATCCCAAACAAACCCGAAAAAAAAAAAAATTAGCCTGATTCCAACAGGAGCCCCACTTTCGAATATTTACCAAAAAAAATTCATCTTTCCATTTTGAAAAAAACACGCGGCTCATCTTAACGTCGCCAATATTCAAAATAAATTTTGTATATTTTGATACTATAAATATAATTATTCAAAATAAATGTTGAATGTCGTACCGAAAAAGATTTTTCCTTTGAACGTCCCCTTCCTTTGAGCCCTAGGACTCTTATTGCACTCAGTTCTTGATGGGAGCAGTATTTTTCGAGATAAATCCGGTGTAAGATTAAAATGGGACACCCGGTATATATGCATGTCGCAAAACGTGTGTGCCACCCCACACTCTCGGTCACTTTTCCGTTTATTCTTTCCCGTCCTCTCATTGTTCTCGTACCGGACACACGTTTTACGGAGGGGGCCGGGGGTTTTTGGAATCTTTAGTCGCACTGTGGGAGATCGCGAGAGAAAATGGACGAGGCAGAACGACGTGGGTGCAGAGAGAAAATAAAATCACTTGGATCGAGATAATTGTAAAAATTTTTTATTGTTCCGAGTATTCGTTGGTTCGATGGAACAAATAATCTTTGAATAATCGAACTTTGCAGTTTTTCCGATAAATAATTCGTCAATAAATGATTTAATGCATCTTATTTTAATTTAGTTTTTTTTTTACATTAAAAATTCAAATACAAATGATTTATTTTAACGAAGTGCAGTTTTTTATTTTTTGGGAATCCAATTTTTTTAGTATTCTTTAGCATGTAATTTTTTTTTATCAGTCTACCAAATAAATGGTTTATTGAATTTTTTAAAGAGTAATCTATTTACATTTAAAATTCAAATACAAATGATTTATTTTGACGAGATGCAGTTTTTTTTATTTTTTAAGAATGCAAATTTTTTTCGTATTCTTTGACATGTTATTTTTTTCATTTTACCAAAGAGTTCGATGGAACAAATAAATTTTAAAATAACTGAACTTTGCATGTTTTCCAATAAATAATTCGTCAATAAATGATCTAATGCATCTTTCCTCAACTTAATGTAAACTACATTAATGTACTACATTAAAAATTCATATACAAATGATTTATTTTAACGAAATGTAGTTTTTTTATTTTTATAAAATGCAATTATTTTTTCTAGTATTCTTTAGCATATTATTTTTTTTATCAATCTACCAAATAAATTATTTGTTGCATTTTTTTAAATGCATGTTTTCCGATCAATAATTCGTCAGCAAATGACTTAATGCATCTTTTTTGAATTTCATTTACTCACATTAAAAATTCAAATACAAATGATTTGTTTTAACGAAATGTAGTTTTTTTATTTTTACAAAACGCAATTTTTTAAGTATTCTTTAGCATGTTATTTTTTTTTATCAATCGACCAAATTAATGATTTATTGCATTTTTTTAACTTTAATTTATTTACATGAAAAATTGACATACAAATTATTTATTTTAACGAAATGCAGTTTTTTATTTTTGAAGAATGCAATTTTTTTCGTATTCTTCAAGATGTTATTTTTTTTTTCAATTTACCAAAGATGAAATCATGATTATCGTTTTCCTCGTGCCTCATAGCCTTGTTCCAATTGATTTAGTATCGTAAAAAAAAAAAAAAAGAAAAAAGTTTTCCAACGCTACTCCGAATCGATCTCGAAGCGAACGCGACGATCAAAAGTGGAACGGCGATGTTCCGAACCGGTTTTCGGTCTACGGCTTAAGCGACTTTGACGCAATCGTTTTTTGTTCTCTCTCCTTCTCTCTCTCTCGTCTTTCTAATGTCGAATTTGTATAGCGAAGGTACTTGATCGAAGGCGCGTATGGTATTGGGCCCGCGAGTTCGGCGTCCCCTTCGTCCCTTCACGTTCGGGTAAGATCTTCTCGGGCTGCTCGCCTCGCATTCGCGATTGCGCAAGCGGATAGAGAGCCACCGCGATGGCGTAAAAACCGTCAATTACAACATCGCGTAATTGTGACGCCCCTCGCGGTGCACGTGGAAAGCTGTTTCGTTTTGGGTCTTTTTTTTTGTCTCGGATTTTTTTTCGACAGTTATACTTTTTTGGGACCAGCCTTCGACTGGTCGTTGATACTCCTTATTCTTCTCGGGATCTTCACAGTGTCCAAAAAATGGTACACCAAGAAAACGTCTTACGTTTTAGGTTATGGATTAGTTTAGTTTTAGGTTATGGATCCCTAGTAACGATTTTTTAATATATTCGCGTGATATTTGTAACCTAAAATTGCACGAGAAAAACGAGAAAAAAACCCACAGATTCATAACCATAAAACGTGTCCCAACGATGCAAACTTCGCTGCCATAAAAAGTAAAAAAAATTGAAGACCAGCGTCTTATTGGATTGCAAAAGGAATATATATAAATAAAATGAGAAGAAAAAAAAACCCAAAAACCACAAAACGTGTCCCAACGATGCGAACTTCGCTGCCATAAAAAGTAAAAAAAATATAAGACCAGTAAGAGACCTAAAATTGAAAAAAAATATATATATATATAAAAAAATCGAATACGAAGAAAAAAAAACACAAATTCATAACCATAAAACGTGTCCCAACGATGCAAACTTCGCTGCCAAATGGAAGACCAGTAAGACACTGGTCTTCCATTTTTTTTTACCTTTTATGGCAGCGAAGTTTGCTTCGTTGAGACACGTTTTATGGTTATGAATTTATGGGTTTTTTTCTTCGTATTCTATTTTTTAAAATATATATATATATATAATTTTTTTTGCAATTTTAGGCTACAAATATCACGCGAATGTATTTGAAGATCGTTATTAGGGATTCATAACCTAAAACTGCAAAGGAAGAGTATGGATAGTAATAAAAATAGAGAAATTAAATAATAAAGAAGGATTTTCGTTTCGATTTTTGATCTTCAACACTCCACTGGTATATCTTGTTCTTTCTACGACGTTGAAGTTTGCATCGTTGGAATCCAACGAACTTTTTGTTCTTCACTTTTCATTTCTTTATTTTCATCATTATCGAAAACGTTTTTTGTCGCGCAGCTGGGTCATAAATCTCTAATGGAAACGTGTGAAATTGTTTGAGAGATTTTTACAGCCAAAATTGGGCAATTCGACAGAATTGACGAGGTCTGAACAATTTTTTTTTTTTTGCAAGTTTAAGGTATAAAACCGAAATAAGAAACTTCAAAAACGTTTCCCGGATTTTTGTAGCCCATATGGGCCAAAAACTCAGGCAAAACTCAACGCACGTGAGGCAATACGAAAAAACAAAAATGTTTTTGCATCCCAACGATGGAAGCTTCAATGTCATACCTTTTTTGACACATTGAACCTGCAAAACTCACTGCGACATTTTTAAAGATCCTTACGCAAAGCTGCAAAAGTAACATTTTTAAATAATGACGATGAAGTTCAAAGAAAATCATTTTCGTTGGAATGCAACGAAAATGATTTTTTTTTCAATTTCCCGAATTTCCTTGCGCAGTTTTGGCATACGAAAATCACGCAAACATTTTTTTGGGATTCTCATTTGGCGATCTACGAAAAATGTGCAAAATACGATTTTGGATAATAACGGAAAGGAAAATGAAACGAACTTTATTCGTTGCATTCTTTGATCTTCGTCTGCTTCTTCATCTTCGCCAGTTTGCATGGTTGGAATGCGACGAAAATTCTTCGCTGCATCCTTCTTCATCTTCTTGATCTTTGATACTTCTCCGTATCGAAGATCAAGGAGATGAAGAAGAATGCAACGAAAAAATTTCATTGCATTCCAACCATGCTAACTTCAGCACCGTTTTAAAGACCCACAGCCTAAAGCTGCCAAGGAAAAGTTTAAAAAGTAATAAAAATTAAGTAGTGGAAAAATGAAAAAGACTGCTGCATTCAACGATGCCAACTTCAACTTCATCGTCTTTATCTTTGATACTTCCCCGATGTCTTCATCTCTTAGTCTTCAATTATTCTTTCTCCGCCTTTTCTTCTTCACCCCCCCCCCCCCCCCGCCTTGTTATCATCACTTTCCGCTTTTTGTTCTTCCGGTTCGTCTCTTGCAACATCGCACACTTCGAGGCTCCTTTTCACCCTCGCGCAGATCGAAGGATCGTTGCACAATGCGTTAAACTCGTTGCACGAAAATAGCAGGAAGTTGCGAAGTGAGCGCGCGTGAGAATTATATATATATATATATATATATATATATATATATATATATATATATATATATATATATGAGGTATTCCACGTGAATCCGGTGGACTCATTCCCTGACCCCGCCAATTCGATTTATTTTTTTTTATCTGATTCCATTGACTCTAAAAGACGCCCTGAATTTTTTTTCACATCTTTCGAAACAATCCTGTCAAAAAAAAATTCGAAAACAAACACCCCGATTTAAAAATCTGAAAAAAATCCCAAAAATGCGTGATTATATGTAAAAAATTTCAAGCTATCACCCGCAGTGGAAGTATAATTTTTTCGTTAGTAGTAAAAAAGTTGTGGTATTAATTTCAATTGAAGTTGTCTTCAACATAGAAAAAATCATACTCCCACTGCGGGCGATAGCTTGAAAATTTTCACATATGATCACGCATTTTTGGGATTTTTTTCAGATTTTTAAATCGTGGAGTTTTTTCGGAAAACATTTTTTTTTACTAAGGGTTGTTACGAAAAATGTAAGAAAAATTCAGGGTGTCTTTTAGAGTTAATGGAATCAGATTTTTAAAAAACGGGATTCACGTGGAATACCTCATATATATATATATATTGAAGACATCGAACCGTTTGAGCTACGAGTTCTTACAACCAGCGTGCAACAGACGCGAAAGTTGAACGAAAAAAAAAGAGAGAAAAAAAACGGAAAAGGTGATAAACTGGAAATATGAAAGTGGGTTGGCGCCGGAACGATTTCATTCGCGTTGCGTAATATCGATTCTCTCGTGCTACCAACGTGTTTTATAATTGTTTTTCGTTTGCTCTTCCCCCCTCCCACCCCCGCCGCGATCTTTCAATCCCTTTTTTTGCTCTCTGCTTCTTTTTGTCCACATTGCCGGCGCGCTGGATTACACGTTCGTACAAAAAACTATATTTACAGGGTGGCCCGAATAGCGAGGTTCAAAAAAAATCTAGATACGTCGTATCGATACCTATCCGGAACTATGGTGTTGAAGTTTACATAGTTGGAACGCACCTCTTTACATTTTATTCTCTTAATTTTTTCATTAACGATCTTTTTTTTATTCATTCATATCGTAGATCGCTAAATAAATATCGTAAAAAATGGTTGGAGGATTTTGGTTGGCAAAAACAGCGAATTGAAATTAAAGGTATGCAGAGATATCAATTTTCACTTCATTCCAATGAAGCAAGCTTTAAGCTAATCTAAATTCCTTTTTCTTCTTCAGGTTTTGGTTATAGATTTTTTGTAAGGATCCTTGAAAGTGTTTCGGTATTTATTGTAGTCCGAATGTGACGAAAAAAAGTCGGACTATACGAGGAAAATATATTTTGGTTGCAGTTCAACGATCGAAAATTCAATAGCGTATAAAGCCATTGTGAAATGATTGATGTAAATGAGAAGAGGCATTTATGGAAATACACTTAAGGTCGTCCTATCGACAGGCTTCAATTCATAAGATTTTCATAATTTTTTTTTCGAGCTTCACGAAATATATCAATAATCGTCTCTGTAAAATTTCAGGATCGGTTATCGTCCTTATTGCAGAGAAAAAAAAGATATAAAAATTGCGTACTTTTGTGAAGGAATCCCGAGACGACGTACAAAAATGCAATTTCCGGCAGCTACAAAAGTGCATACAATAGCGAGAATCCGTCAGATTCTTAAAAATAATCAGATTTACATACTTGACACTTGTAGTGATCCAATGCTCTCGGAAAGAAATACGCTTATTGAACTAATTTTCATGTAGTATCAAGTTTAATTTGAACTTCCGGTATTGGATTGATGACCACTTGCTACGATAAAGAGACGTGACAGCAAGGCAACAGCTGACTGTAGTCGTAACCTCATCTCACTCATTCGAATTTCCATACATATTTCATTTTTAACCGACATATTTCGCCGACACAGATTTTCCACGCTTTTTTACCACTCGTGGGCCCGAATAAAATGCTTTACATTTCCCGCACCTGACATTGTTTTGACAGATCGACGTTGAAAAGCATGGAGGTTAAACTCGCCTGAATGTGTAAACAGAGACGGAGATAGAACCAATGTTGCCAAATATCAAACCTAGAAATACTACGCGAATCGTCGGAATAGCTATTTTTTCATCTTTCTAATTAAATGTGAACATTCATTAAACAGTTTACGAATGGAAAATTTCAGTTATTACAAAATTATTTTTTTGCATATGTTGAAAATTCTAATTGTACAGGTCTCAAGTATGATCATTGGTACGACTAGTGTGAATCGATAGGACTACTTTTAAAAGGGTGCATGAGAAATAGAAATAAAACTACTGCTATATTCAAATCTGTACGCCCGGAAATAATCGTAGGACCTCTCCAAGAGTTAAAAAACGAAAGCAGAAAAAATGAAAGGGATGATAAGTCTTATCGTAAATCTTCAAGCGATAAGAGAGAGAGAGAGAGAGAGAGAGAGAGAGAGAGAGAGAGAGAGAGAGAGAGAGAGAGAGAGAGAGCGATGCTCTATCGTTTATCTTATCTGACAACCACGACTATATATCTTGCTCATCACTCGCACTTTTCGATGGCCGAATTACGGCAGGAGGGGGGCGGAATAGGAGGAAAACATGAACGCGTGAATTCCTCAATTAAGGGGTTACCCCGACTTGCGATTTTGAAAAAATCATTTTTTTATTGCATTTTTTTGAAGTATAAGTATCTGAGAATATGTCCTGAAAATTTCAAGTCGATCCGAACAAAATTCACTGAGATATGAGCGTTGAAAGAGAAGAATCCGTGAATTGAAGAACTGAAATTGAAACTTTAAACGCGTTTTTCTCAAAATGGCATTTCTGAAGTCGGTGACCAAGATTACTCGAACACTAATGAACCGATCTTCTTGAAATTTTGCAGGCTTATTTAATACATAAAAATGTAGTCTTTGATCGTTCAATTTTTTTTTTTCGAAAAAAAAGGCCGTTTTTCATTAAAATCGAACCATTAACTTTGACTGTCCGCCATTTTGTGAAAAATGAATATTTTTTTAAAAACCTTCGATTAAAGACTAGTTTATACTTATATTTGACTAAATCCATCCGCATTTTTTTTCTCAGATGATCCACTTCGCCGCAATGTTGGTCACCGTGCATATAAAAACATTATTTCATTGACGGCCATTTGCCACTAAACAATGTAATATTTTTCAATAAAAAAATTACTGAAAGTTCTTCAAGATGTGTTCTTTGAGATGGTATATTGATCGATTAAAAAAGTTTTGTAGTTTTCTTTAAAAAAATTCATGAAAAAGGCCTTTTTTTGCGCTACAAGTGGGGGTAACGCGTTGAGGATGTTGAATCCCTATGAAACATCTTACATGAAATTTTATATATATAGGAAATTTTATCTTACATGAAATTTTGAAATTTTATATATATAGGATATATATATAAAATAGTATATATATATATACATGAACAATATAGAGAAGGCGTAGAGTGGACCAGCTCGAGACCTTTAAACGTTACGTGCACGGTCTTTCCTGTTGCTCTTTCTCCAAACGGGTCACCCCGCTTTTTTCCTCCTCGAGGGTGGCAAAAGCACGCGCGCGCATATACATATGGACGAAGTAAACGGGAACAAGGTTGCACTCTCCAAGACGAGAACACCGTGCGGATGCTGCGGTGAAAAGGAGCATACATCGTGTACTGTGTCATGCATATATGCAGTAAATATATATACCTGATGTCATACATACTCCACTAGTATCGTACGTTGCCCAAACGACTTTTAGTTAATTTTTTTTCGATTTTCCGTCAATTTTTTTTCATC
Organism: Ophion costatus; assembly: GCA_951751655.1. NCBI lineage: Eukaryota > Metazoa > Arthropoda > Insecta > Hymenoptera > Ichneumonidae > Ophion > Ophion costatus. Next base: position 10,084,599 of record OX632366.1, on the reverse strand, counting down.
GTTCGTTTTCTCACTCCAGAACAACATATTACTCGAAAAAAAAACACGCTTACTTGTTAGACGTTCAGTGATGTAAACACCGTGTTCTCGTTCATCAAGTGGTTGTTATAATTTTCACAACCGAATTACATATATTGATTCTTAATCTGCAAATACAAATTGTTTATGGCCAAAGAAAGATTTAAATAAAAAATTGTGTATTGTTACAGAAAAAAATTAAATCAAGACTTACATCGGAGCACGCACTAACATTTTCTGCATCGAGATAAAAAAATTAATTTTAATTTTCTTAACGATTAAAAAAAATGAGTACTCCGATAATCATGAAAAAAAGAAGGAAAAAAGCGTTTGAGCACTAACTAAAAAATTGTTTAGAACCATCAAATTTTGCAAAACTTTCTTTTTCTTAACATACTTCAATTTTCCGTTGAGAATGAAAATCGATTTTGTTAACGACTTAAAAATATATATGTATATATATACCTAACCTAACTAAATAAGAACCTAACTAAAAAAATAACACCTAACCTAAATAAAGCCCCAATTTTCACGAATTCCCGATTTTCGTGTACAACGTACTTTTACCCCCCAACATATTTGGTTGCCTAGAGCCTTCGAGGGTTCAGCTCCGATGGTCCTTCGAGTTCGGCAGAGTTGTGGAGGGCCGATACTCGGAGCGGTGACCGCTTGGCCGTGCACCGGCTGGCGCGTCAACCAGTCAACGACTAGAATTTTTCTTTGTCATAGCAATTGCTATTGCTACAATGACTATAATAATGATTGGCGTTGTTTTCAAACAATCGTTTGGGAATTTTATTTATTTTCGCATCGTTGACGTTTACCTCGAGTGCATGGGCACTGAAATTTTCGTCATTGTCGAAAAGAACGTTCGACTGGGCAAGAACGAACAATAAAAGCAAACCCAAACGAAAATCTCGAACGAAGTGATTTTTCCTCGCGACTGTATAATTGACGATGGAATTCGAGTGTCAAATATGCAGAGAGAGAGAGAGAGAGAGAGAGAGAGAGACAGAGAGAGAGAGAGAGAGAGAGAGAGAGAGAGAGAGAGAGAGAGAGAGAGAGTGGAACAGAGGACTCCCTCTTCTTCATTTCCTCGTATCGAATGCCTAACGAAAGCGCGTTTCTCTCGTTCTTTTTTCTTTCTCTTTCTTCGTAAAGGAATGCCCCATATGTAGGTACCCGGAGGAAGGTTGTGAGAGCCAAGGAACGCGAGTGAACGCGTGGTTTGGGGAGGGAGAGAGAGATAGAGAGAGAGAGAGAGAGAGAGAGAGAGAGAGAGAGAGAGAGAGAGAGAGAGAGAGAGGAGGTATACGGGCGAATGAAGCACAAAGAGGAGATGCCTTTTCCTTCTCTCGATCTTCGAGAGGCAGGTTTTAAGGTTCTCTGGGCCGCATTGTATGGAGTGGCACTCTACTCTGCTCAGACTCGCTCTCCTCTCTCTCTTTCTTCTCCTCTCTCTTTCCTGGTCCATGTATCTTTCCTGCTCGTTGGAGAGGCCCCGCGACGTTCCCATGACGAGAGTACGCACAGAGAGAGAGAGAGAGAGAGAGAGAGAGAGAGAAAGAAGCTCGGTGTATGCCGAGTGACGAGGGTGAACCACAGGGCTTTTTATCGACTTCCGGTCGGCACTTGTACTCTCTCTCTCCTTCTCGCGCATGCACACGTGCAACAAGCACCAGCCGACGAACGGTTCTCTGTCTCTCTCTCTCTCTCTCTTGCGATCTCGTATTTTCCCTCCTCTCTCGTTGCTCGCTTTGTGGTAGGCCCGCAGGGATTTTGAACCCCCCACCCCTCTGTGTGTGTGTGTGTGTGTGTGTGTGTGTGTGTGTGTGTGTGTGTGTGTGTCCGCGCGCGAAAAGGTCATCATTTTGAAGACATTCAACTTCGAGTCTCGTCCTCGTAATGGCTAGTCCTCATAGTCCTCATAGCCAATGTTTATACGAGAATAGACATATCTAGATCGTTCAGCTGCACGGCCGTACGTTGCATCCGTGCCCCTTGAAATCCGAGTGTAACAGGTTGCCAAAAGAACTTGCCACTATCGTATCAATTCTCCTCTCTTGATGCATGAAAAGTGACGTCTAAAACGTCACTTTTCGGGCTATATGTATACACACACGCGTATATCGTACGCGGTGAAACGAATTTACGAATCGATTAAAAGTGACGTCTAAAACGTCACTTTACGGGATATATATATATATATATATATATATATGTCTGGAGGCAGTTTTGGGGACCGTGCAATTTAAGAGCTCTATTGCGTAGAAAATTGCATGGACAGTTGAATGGGACTTAAATTTTTCTGTACAAAAGCATAGTTTCGGAGATATAACCAAATTCGTATGATTGGGCAGTTACCGGGACTTCGCCAGAATGGCACTATCCAGGACATTGCGGGTTCCAGGACAGTTATAAACTGGTCGCTTCGGGGACTTTAACAGGTTCCAGGACAAGTTCTAAGTGACAGTTTCCAGGACATCTAATTTCTGTAGTATGGTTGCTTCCAGGACATTGGCAAATGCTTCAATTTTAACTATTCGGTGGGTCCCAGGACATCCAACGAGTGGCATGTTCCGGGACCCGACCAATATTCCAGGACATGTATAAAACTCTGTATTCCAGGACATACAAACCGATAGCAGTCCAGGACATTTATAGATTGGTCGCTACCGGGACCTCAGCATGTTCCAGGACATGTACTAATTGGCAGATTCCAGGACGCGGAACTTCTGTAATACGGTGGCTTCCGAGACATTACTAAATGACTGACAGGACTTATTTTTTATGATTGAGTGGATTTCAGGACCACGACTGCGTCGCATGTTTCGAAATGCGAGCATATTTCACGACACACATAGAACGATATATTGGAGGACAACTACGAGAAGATATATTTCAGGATATACAAAACGATATATTCCAGGTCTTGACCATATTTCGAAATATACGGAATGTCATTGTACGTTAGAATAACTGAAAGTAGAGTTTTATAATATTGTCCATATGAATGTATATTGACCGGATGTTGTCCATGATGCAAAGTTCGGTGAAACGTTTTATGATATTACTACACGAATGTTTAATTCTGCGATACAATATAAGGGAAGCGATTATTTACAGAAAATCACGACGATGCATGCAATATCACTTGCATGTGCCCAGATATGTGCTTGAGCCTTGGTGTGTAGGGTCTCGAGGTATCTCTTCAGGCGGGGAATGCATCTTCCCTGAACGTACTATGCTTGTCCCACAACCTGCCGAATAGTACTTTTTGGCAGTTTTCGGGACATGCGGTTTCTTTTAAACGTTGTCATCCAGGACATTGCTGCATGACTTTATTAAAACCATGGGGTGGGTTCCAGCACATTCGTCACATCGAATGTCCCAAGAATCTAGCATTTTCCAGAATATTTATGAAATAGTATATTTCGAGGTTGGATCTTAATTTGGACCATACTATCTCCCTATGGCAAGGATCCAACTTCTACCCTACGATTAAAGTATAACTACAGTTTCATTAATGTAGAATAATTATTTCATAGTTTAAAAAATTGCTTAATTTTGTCCCGTCCAAATGTATATCCCGCCTTAAAGAATGAACATCGTCAAGTACAGATGCTCTGAACGAGGCTGCTTTGCATGTGTGGGAATATGCCTGGGCTTTGGTGTTTAAAAAACTAGATGCCAAACAAGCACTAGACGGCAGCTTCCGGGACAAGCATTATGCTATATTTAGGACGGATGTCACAGATACATTCCCGGACCGAAAAGGTACGTAGAGGTATAAATCAAGAGCCAGACATATTTTCCGACAGGCAAAGCAGCCACGCTCGGACCATCTGTGCTTGGTGATATTTCGTCTTTGGCGACTTCATTGTAACATTCACAAATAATTGTCTTTGTCACATAATAACATTATGAAATACTATTTAGATATTCCGGTTAAAAAAAGATCGTTCTGTACAGATTCAAGAAGTTCAAATTGGCTGGAACCAATCCGATGGGTCTGATAAAGTCATTTGGCAATGTCCTGGCCGATAACGCACTATAGAACCCGCGTGTCAAAAATACTGCCAAAAACTACTATAGGGCAGTTTCCGGGACACACGGTTTCTATAATCTATTGTCGTCCAGCACATTGTCAACTGACTTTGGACGAACCACGGGGTAGATTCCAGGCAAACAGTGCATCTCGGAAGTGGAGCATATTTCGGACCAAACAGAGTGATGATTTTCGGGGCGAAATATTACTTCATATAGTTACTATTAGATAAGAACATTTATTTGCAGACGTTACGATAAAGTCGAGAGGACTCAACACCGTCAAGTACAGATGCTCTGAGCAAGGCTGCTTTACATGTTGGGGAATATTCCTGGACCTTGGTGTACACCTCTACGGATTTCTTCAGTTCAGGAATGTTCCTGTGATATCTCGCCTACATATACCATATGTGTCCCGGAACCTGCGAAGTAGTACTTTTTGGCAGTTTTCGGGACACGCGGTTTCTGTAATACGTTGTCGACCAGGACATTACCGAGTGACATTATTAGAAACATTGGGTTGATTCCAGTCCATTTCTCATGTAATATGACCCGAGTCCCGAGCACAAATAAACGAAACAATACATTTCGGCAATGGAGCACATCTCGGACCAAGCAGAATGTATGTGTGATGTCTTTCCAAAATAAACCATCATGTCGTCCCGGAAACTGCCAAATAAGACCTTTTCGCTAGTTTCTGGGACACGCGATTTCTATCACACGATGTCGATCAGGATATTTCCCAATGACTAACAGAACCAATAGGTTGATTCGAGCCCACTTAACACGTTGTGTGTCCCGAACTCCAAGCATATTCCAGAATATAACCGAAACAATGCATTTCGGAAGTAGAGCATATTTCGGACCAAACAGAGTGATGATTTTCGGGGCGAAATATTACTTCATAAAGTTACTATTAGATAATAACATTTATTTGCAGACGTTACGATAAAATCGAGAGGACTCAACACCGCCAAGTACAGATGCTCTGAGCAAGGCTGCTTTACATGTTGGGGAATATGCTTAGGCCTTGGTGTACACCTCTACGGATTTATTCAGTTCAGGAATGTCTCTGTGATATCTCTCGTAAATATACCATGTGTGTCCCGGAAACTGTGAAGTAGTACTTTTTTGGCAGTTTCCGGGACACGCGGTTTCGGTAATACGTTGTAGACCAGGACATTACCGAGTGACATCAGTAGAACCATTGGGTTGATTCCAGTCCATTTCTCACGTAATGTGACCCGAGTCTCGAGCACAAATAAACGAAACACTACATTTCGGCAATGGAGCATATTTCGGACCAAACAAAATGAGTCTGTGATATCTTTTCTAAATAAACCATAATACCTGTCCTGGAAACTGCCAAATAGGAGCTTTGCGCTAGTTTTCGGGAACCACGGTTTCTATAATTTGTTGTCGTCCAGCACATTGACAAATGACTTTGGACGAACCACGGGGTAGATTTCAGGCGAACAGTGCATCTCGGAAGTGGAGCATATTTCGGACCAAACAGAGTGATAATTTTCGGGGCTAAATATTACTTCATAAAGCTACCATTAAACAAGAACAAGTATTTGCAGACGTTACGATAAAGTCGAGAGGACTGAACACCTTCAAGTGCAGATGCTCCGAGCAAGGCTGCTTTGTATGTTGGGGAATATTCCTGGACCTTGGTGTACACCGCTACGGATTTCTTCAGTTCAGGAATGTCCCTGTGATATCTCGCCTACATATACCATGTCTGTCCCGGAAACTGTGAAGTAGTACTTTTTGGCAGTTTTCGGGACACGCGGTTTCTGTAATACGTTGTCGACCAGGACATTACCGAGTGACATTATTAGAAACATTGGGTTGATTCCAGTCCATTTCTCACGTGGTGTGACCCGAGTCCCGAGCACAAATAAACGAAACAATACATTTAGGCAATGGAGCATATCTCGGACCAAGCAGAATGTATGTGTGATGTCTTTCCAAAATAAACCATCATGTCGTCCTGGAAACTGCCAAATAGGACCTTTTCGCTAGTTTCCGGGACACGCGATTTCTATCACACGTTGTCGATCAGGATATTTCCCAATGACTAACAGAACCAATAGGTTGATTCCAGCCCACTTAACACGTTGTGTGTCCCGAACTCCAAGCATATTCCAGAATATAACCGAAACAATGCATTTCGGAAGTAGAGCATATTTCGGACCAAACAGAGTGATGATTTTCGGGGCGAAATATTACTTCATAAAGTTACTATTAGATAATAACATTTAATTGCAGACGTTACGATAAAGTCGAGAGGACTCAACACCGTCAAGTACAGATGCTCTGAGCAAGGCTGCTTTACATGTTGGGGAATATGTTTAGGCCATGGTGTACACCTCTACGGATTTATTCGGTTCAGGAATGTCCCTTCTATATCTCTCTTAAATATACCATGTGTGTCCCAGAAACTGTGAAGTAGTACTTTTTTGGCAGTTTCCGGGACACGCGGTTTCGGTAATACGTTGTAGACCAGGACATTACCGAGTGACATCAGTAGAACCATTGGGTTGATTCCAGTCCATTTCTCACGTAATGTGACCCGAGTCTCGAGCACAAATAAACGAAACACTACATTTCGTCAATGGAGCATATTTCGGACCAAACAAAATGAGTCTGTGATATCTTTTCTAAAGAAACCGTAATGCGTGTCCTGGAAACTGCCAAATAGGAGCTTTGCGCTAGTTTTCGGGAACCACGGTTTCTATAATTTGTTGTCGTCCAGCACATTGTCAAATGACTTTGGACGAACCACGGGGTAGATTTCAGGCAAACAGTGCATCTCGGAAGTGGAGCATATTTCGGACCAAACAGAGTGATAATTTTCGGGGCTAAATATTACTTCATAAAGCTACCATTAAACAAGAACAAGTATTTGCAGACGTTACGATAAAGTCGAGAGGACTGAACACCTTCAAGTGCAGATGCTCCGAGCAAGGCTGCTTTGTATGTTGGGGAATATTCCTGGACCTTGGTGTACACCGCTACGGATTTCTTCAGTTCAGGAACGTCCCTGTGATATCTCGCCTACATATACCATGTGCGTCCCGGAAACTGTGAAGTAGTACTTTTTGGCAGTTTTCGGGACACGCGGTTTCTGTAATACGTTGTCGACCAGGACATTACCGAGTGACATTATTAGAAACATTGGGTTGATTCCAGTCCATTTCTCACGTAATGTGACCCGAGTCCCGAGCACAAATAAACGAAACAATACATTTCGGCAATGGAGCATATCTCGGACCAAGCAGAATGTATGTGTGATGTCTTTCCACAATGAACCATAATGTCGTCCTGGAAACTGCCAAATAGGACCTTTTCGCTAGTTTCCGGGACACGCGATTTCTATCACACGTTGTCGATCAGGATATCTCCCAATGACTAACAGAACCAATAGGTTGATTCCAGCCCACTTAACACGTTGTGTGTCCCGAACTCCAAGCATATTCCAGAATATAACAGATGCTCTGAGCAAGGCTGCTTTACATGTTGGGGAATATGTTTAGGCCTTCGTGTACACCTCTACGGATTTATTCAGTTCAGGAATGTCCTTGTGATATCTCTTCTAAATATACCATGTGTGTCCCGGAGACTATGAAGTAGTACTTTTTTGGCAGTTTCCGGGACACGCGGTTTCGGTAATACGTTGTAGACCAGGACATTACCGAGTGACATCAGTAGAACCATTGGGTTGATTCCAGTCCATTTCTCACGTAATGTGACCCGAGTCTCGAGCACAAATAAACGAAACACTACATTTCGTCAATGGAGCATATTTCGGACCAAACAAAATGAGTCTGTGATATCTTTTCTAAATAAACCGTAATGCGTGTCCTGGAAACTGCCAAATAGGAGCTTTGCGCTAGTTTTCGGGAACCACGGTTTCTATAATTTGTTGTCGTCCAGCACATTGTCAAATGACTTTGGACGAACCACGGGGTAGATTTCAGGCAAACAGTGCATCTCGGAAGTGGAGCATATTTCGGACCAAACAGAGTGATAATTTTCGGGGCTAAATATTACTTCATAAAGCTACCATTAAACAAGAACAAGTATTTGCAGACGTTACGATAAAGTCGAGAGGACTGAACACCTTCAAGTGCAGATGCTCCGAGCAAGGCTGCTTTGTATGTTGGGGAATATTCCTGGACCTTGGTGTACACCGCTACGGATTTCTTCAGTTCAGGAACGTCCCTGTGATATCTCGCCTCCATATACCATGTGCGTCCCGGAAACTGTGAAGTAGTACTTTTTGGCAGTTTTCGGGACACGCGGTTTCTGTAATACGTTGTCGACCAGGACATTACCGAGTGACATTATTAGAAACATTGGGTTGATTCCAGTCCATTTCTCACGTAATGTGACCCGAGTCCCGAGCACAAATAAACGAAACAATACATTTCGGCAATGGAGCATATCTCGGACCAAGCAGAATGTATGTGTGATGTCTTTCCACAATGAACCATAATGTCGTCCTGGAAACTGCCAAATAGGACCTTTTCGCTAGTTTCCGGGACACGCGATTTCTATCACACGTTGTCGATCAGGATATCTCCCAATGACTAACAGAACCAATAGGTTGATTCCAGCCCACTTAACACGTTGTGTGTCCCGAACTCCAAGCATATTCCAGAATATAACAGATGCTCTGAGCAAGGCTGCTTTACATGTTGGGGAATATGTTTAGGCCTTGGTGTACACCTCTACGGATTTATTCAGTTCAGGAATGTCCTTGTGATATCTCTTCTAAATATACCATGTGTGTCCCGGAGACTATGAAGTAGTACTTTTTTGGCAGTTTCCGGGACACGCGGTTTCGGTAATACGTTGTAGACCAGGACATTACCGAGTGACATCAGTAGAACCATTGGGTTGATTCCAGTCCATTTCTCACGTAATGTGACCCGAGTCTCGAGCACATTTCGGCAATGGAGCATATTTCGGACCAAACAAAATGAGTCTGTGATGTCTTTTCTAAATAAACCATAATGCCTGTCCTGGAAACTGCCAAATAGGACCTGCGCGCTAGTTTTCGGGACTCACGGTCTCTATAATACATTGTCGACGAGAACATTGCCGAAGGCCTGTAACAGAACGAATAGGTTGATTCCAGCCCGCTTATCATGTCCTGTATCCCGAACTCCAAGTATATTCCAAAATATAAACGGAACAGTACATTTCGGAACTGGAGCATATATCGGACCAAATAGACAGATAATTTTCGGGACGAAATATTACTTCATAAAGTTACTATTTAACAAGAACAATTATTTGCAGATATTACAATAAAGTTAAGAGAACTGAATATCTTTAAGTACAGATGCTCTGAACGAGGCTGCTTTGCATGTCGGACAGTATGCCTGGGCCTTGGTGTAAATCTCTATGTACGTCTACAGCCGGGGAACATATATTTGACATCTCTCCTGAATATACCATGCGTGTCCCGGAAACTGCCAAGTAGAACTCTTTTCAATTTTCGGGACAGGTGGTTTCTGTAATAGATTGTCATCCAGGACATTGCCGAATAACGTTATGGGAACCATGGGGTAGATGCCAGCCCATTCGTCACATTGAACGTCCCGAAATCCGAGCATGTTTCAGAATATATAGGAAACTGTATATTTCGGGATTAAAGCATACTTTGGACCAGATCGAATGATCATTTTCAAGACGCAACTTCGAAATATTATTTCATAAATTTACTATTCAACGAGAACAATTATTTGCGACCGTTACACTAAAATTGGTGAGGAGTAAGTAGCGTCAAATTCAGATTCTCCGAGCAAGGTTGCTTTCTGGATGTCTGGGTTTGGTGTACACCTCTATGGATTTATTTAGTTTAGGAATGTACTTTTTGGCAGTTTTCGGGACACGCGGTTTCTATAATACGTTGCCGACAAGGACATTACCGAGTGACTTGATTAGAACCATTGGGTTGATTCCAGTCCATTTCTCACACAATCGCCCGAGTCCCGAGCACCGATAGACGAAATAATACATTTCGGCAATGGCGCATATTTCGAACCAAACGGAATGTACCTGTGATATCTTCCCTAAGTAAACCATAATGACTATCCTGGAAACTGCCAAATAGGACTTTTCTTGGTAATTTTTGGAACACGCGGTTTCTATAGTACGGTTTCGTCCAGCGTTGATGAATGACTTTTCCAGAATCACGGGGCGCATTCCAGCTCTATCGTCATGCCCAATGTCTTGAAGTCCAAGCATATTTGGGTATGTATACGAAACAGTGAATTTTGCCACCGGAGCATATTTCGGACCATACAGAATGATTATTTTCGGGACGAGATTTCGAAATATTATTTTACAAAGTTATTAATAACAAGAATAATCATTTTCAGTAATTATGAAGAAGTCGCTAAGAACTAAACATCTTTAACGACATCAGTGTAGGGTGGTCGAAGCGACCTCTGCCCCCCTCCCCACCGCCTAAACCTGCCGAAGATAAGCCATGGCAGAGAAAAAGATGCTAAACGCAATTGTTTAAACAAATAGCATTGTAAAATTTTACCACTCTTTTGTAGAGTGAGTTTTGAGCAATCTCGTTCGCTCGAGGTTTTTGCAGCAATCGAATTCAACCATAAAGGAATTTCCACCGATGACCGCTGTCGACAAAGAAAATCGATTTGATGGCATTTGTTTAAACAATGCGCGATCGCAAAATTTCACCGCTCTTCCGTAGAGCGAGACTAGCGAACTTGATTGTTCGAGAAGTTGACCAGCAAAAATGCCGCCAAATATGAACCCTGGCAGAGATAAAAATGCTGAACGTATTTGTTTAAATAGTGAGCATTGTAAAATCTTACCACTGTTTTGTAGAGTGAATCTCGAGTATTTTTGTTCGCTAGAAATTTTGGCAGGGATCTTAATCGTTGACGATCAGCGACATCGAGGCTACAAATAGTGCTGGAGCTTATTTGCTCAAATGAATTAAAAACGCATGGAAAAATGCCGGTACCCTTCCGCAAGACGAGTCTTTTGGTGGCGGCCGTCGTCGAAAGAAAAAATCGATTCGATCGAATTTCTGTATACTACGTAAAATGCAACAAAGTTGCACCGCTCTCCAGACAATACAAGCGTACCATGGTCGCTACGCATAGTCGTGTGCATTGTGTGATACACACATAGATGTCGGGTGTTGCGTACGACCGAACGGCGCGCGAGATTGTTTTCGTTTTTTCTCCACGCGGCCGGCGCGGCGTAGCAACACACAAACACACACGCGCGCGCTTAGCGATCGCCGTCTGTTTGGCTTCGCATCTTTGTCCCAGGGCGAAGCATCGAGATCGAATCGCGAGCGCTGCGCTGTTCGTCGGTAGCGATTCGTAGCTAAAAGCTACGAGATCTGCGCTACCGACGTAACGAGAGGCCGCGTCGAAATTTTCTGGCGTGTGGCACATGGCCTTAAATTCGGATGCTCATGACGCAATGAGTATTATTTCCTGAAATGGTTTACAAATCTGAAAAAAAACAAAAATGTTTTTTTGAAGTTTTTCGAACTATTTTCTCGTCAATTTAACAACTTACTAGTGCAAAGTTGTAAAAAAAAAACGTCGGAACAAATTGATCTTTTAATTTTGATGACGATTACAAGATATTTAGGAACAATACTTGTTCCATTAATTGTTTTGTTAAACTTTGATCAATGGGTCCGAAAAAACGGTTCGATGGTTAAATTTGAAAGTTTACAGGGCTATTAGGGATACATTAAACTGAAACAAACCTGGCAACCTTAGTATTTCCATCAATATTTGTAGAGTAGTGGTAGATTTACCGGAAAACCATTAAAAGTCATTTTTTGTACATTTTTCAAATTAATGTTAAGGGTGGAAAAAATTCTGAAAAATTAACGGAAGGATCCTGTAGGAAATTTATTCAACTTTTCAAATCTGCCTTTTAATGCCCTGTGCGATTCTTGATTGATCAGATATCGATGAATAAAGACAAAACGATCCTTTTTCATTCAAAGTCGGATATCTTAACAAAAAATAGATGTACGAAAACAATCAAAGTGAAGCTAAATACACAAGCTAACTGACCTTTCCATTGATTTAACTTTTAAAACAAATCCTGAGCCCGTGGAGTCTTGAAAAAAAAAACAAGAAAATTTGTTCTTGTGATCCCACGATAACCTTACCCCACAAAAATATTTGCCAGAAGATCTCAAAACTAGACACTTGACGCTTCAAAATGCTTTTTTTAATTTCGATACAACCATTTGTCACACAGGTAGAGCGCTTCAAAAATCACTAAATAAGATCGAAGAAATTTTCTGTTCTTCTAATTTTTTGGAGTAGTCTATTTCAGGAATTGAGTATTTTTTGAGCCCTGCGGAATGCTTGTTTAATTGTAACTATAGTCTGAAATCGCACCGCACAATGATAGTACGTATCAAATTTATTCATCAGCGAGAATTACGATGAAATAGCGACGGAATAAACTTTTTCAAATACAGTCGCTTTGGTCAAGATTATTTTATATGTGTGCTAGAATTTGTTAGCTCTTTGGTGGATACCACAGATACCTCTTCCGGACATATATCTTCGATAATTTTCCTAAATAAACTATAACGCTTATTCGAGTAACTTCGAACTGATATTTCTTTCGAAAGTTTTCGGGACACACAGCTTCTATTATATGTTTTCGTCAAAGACAAACGAATCCTTTTATTCTAGCCATTTGGTGGATTGAAGGACAGCCACCACGTGGCATGTACCAGGACCCATCCCAAATTATCCAACGGTATATTCCAAAGGCTTGAGCATATTTCGACCTAAACAAAGTCGTATTTTAATGCAATATGCCTGAAAATAGGATGGCCCAAAACTTTTGCACGCAACTGTATTACCATTGCAGTTACTACAAACGCAGCTTAGAGATGTTTTCTAGTCCAGATCTAATGGCGTGCATATTGCTTATGTCTATATATTCTGAGACTCAAAAGAAGCGGTCGCCTCGGACATTTGGTTTCCAGGTGTTTCATCAGAGGTTGTTGCCGTTGTTTATGAGTACGTTGTTTATGATCATATAAAATCCTACTTTATCCGGAATATTCCTACAAATATACATTAGAAATAAATATTTCAGTTAATTTGAGATCATTCTGCAACCAAAATAATTTATGACCGCAAAATTAAAATCCGTGTTTTAGATTCGAAGGAATTTTTAAAATCTAATGCCGAATTCGTGATCAGTGACCCCGAAAACCTGTGAGTACAAAGTTTTAGAATAATTAATAAGCATTTGGAATTTTACATCCGCCATATTGGGTCCGCCATTTTGAATTTTGAAAATCTAATGCCAGATTCGTAATCAGCGATCCCGAAAACCCCTGGGTACAAAGTTTTAGAAGAATTAATAAGTATTTTGAATTTCACGTCCGCCATATTAGAACCGCCATTTTGAATTTTGAAAATCTAATGCCGGATTCGTGATCAGCGACCCCGAAAACCCCTGAGTACGAAGTTTTAGAAGAATTAATAAGTATTTAGAATTTCAAGTCCGCCATATTGGATCCGCCATTTTGAATTTTGAAAATCTAATGCCGGATTCGTAATTAGCGACCCCGAAAACCCTCGAGCACCAATCTTCATCAAAATCGGTGCAGATGAAAAATGCATGACTGAAAGGGTTAAACTTTTCCAAAACTTCCGAATCGACATTTTTTAAAATTCTACTGTGGTCTTACCCCTTAATCCTTTTCAAATCAAGCGTCTGTGAACATTCTTTAATGGTGGATGTCACGGCTGACTTTGTTTTTTTCGTTATTAATTCGTGCACGATTCAAAATAAGTTGCGATAATTAGTAGCAACCAAATATATGGTACAATGGCATATATCAGGACATGTGAAGGAAAAAATAGACAAATACATTCTGTTAGATCCGACAAAATCAGCTGCTGCATATATTACTGCGGAAAATATACATGTCGGAATGTACGTGCCTATTTTTAAATATTCCTGGAACATAATGTCATGTAATAATAGTAGAGGGCTTTTGCCCACATTTTATAACTCATCGAATACCCGAAAATGTATGAAATATCGTTAATTAAAGTTTAACAGGCCGCCATTTTGTAACAACATTTTTTTAAGTACTAATTCTGCTACCGGTGCTCAGAATACTCATACAGATTGAGAATATATATATTGTTTTTTTCAGATGCATATATCACCCAGAGTGGGCGCCGATTGAGGCCATTTTTGTCGGACCATGTTGTGAAAAAAGAAAAAACTACATGACACTATTTAAAACAATTTTTTTTTAAATGTAGATACATTCTCAAAGGAACAATAAACACATATGTAAAATTTCATCAAGGCAACTTTAACGGTTTAAAAGTTAATACAACCCAAAAATTATGTCAAAAATCTCGCTCTAGACCAGACTACTGCCTTAAAATAATTTATGCACAAACGCGTCTGTCACCTACATGTACGTGCATCTATTTTGCACAGTCCTGGAAGCGACCTACATATAGATGTACAATCATGTCCTATCATATCTATTTATATCGATTTTGCACAGTCCTGGAATACGGCTGAGTCCTGGAACCTATCTATGTATAGATGTACAATCGCGTTCTCCCATATGTACGTACATCGATTTTGTACAGTCCTGGAACCTATCTATGTATGGATGTATAGTTGCGTTTTTCCATATGTATGTACATCCGTTGTGTACAGTCCCAGAACCTGCCTATCTATAGATATATACTTCCATATGTACGTACATCTGTTTGATACAGTCCTGGAAAGTACCTGTCTATCAGGATACATACTTTTGTACGTACATTTCGATGTACAGTCCTGGAAGTCGACGAAGTCCTGGAATGTGCCGATACATCAGTATACATATATTTGTACGTACATTTCGATGTACAGTCCTGGAAGTCAACAAAGTCCTGGAATGTGCCTATACATCAGTATACATACATTTGTACGTACATTTCGATATACAGTCCTGGAAGCTGTCAAGCTGTATACATTGGCATATTCCAGGCTGTCCCGGAAAATGCCCCTGGACATAATTGGGTTCCAGGACTGGTCTGGAATACGACACAAGTCCTGGGAAACACCATGTTATATAAGAAAGTGTCCCGGCATCTGCCGCCAGACATATATATATATATATATATATATATGCTCGCAACAGGGTGTAAGTTTGAGTTCGCGAGTCTGTTCTTCTTTCTGTGATAGTCGAAGAAAAATGATGCGGTTGACATATGTCAAGAGTCGTTCGGCAATATATGGACACCGCTGGTAGATGCCAGTACGTCAACGCGGTGGAATTAATTGTCGCCGTATATCACGCGACCTTGCTTATTGACGTACGTTCGATGTTACTCGTGTGTATACCTAATGCCTTGGATTTTCGTACCTTAGGCACGGTTCTTTCTATTTTTAAATATTATTTTTCCATCAATTTTCTCATTGATGTATTTATTTGCGTATTTATTTATTTTCCTACGGTATACCTTGACACGAAGTGAATTTCCGTGTGGTTCAATGGACCCAATTCAATCTGAGACGGATTTGATTTCGTAGAGTTTTAGTCATTTTATCCTCACCGACCAACCAGCTTCGATCTCTTTCTCCTCGTGCCCCCCCCCCCCCCGTAAATGCTAATGTGCCCGTTGGCACGTGAATTCGTCGGTATACACTCTCGAGGCTCTCGTCTCGCGAAGAATTTCGTATTTATTTTTCCATTTTTTCCCCCCGCTGCCCAATTATTCGACAACGGATAGAGAGGAAAAAATTAAGAAGGAAGAAAAACTGCGTCTCTGTGAGAAGGTTTAACGAATCAAGATATCAAAAAGGCCCCACGGTGAATTAGAGTCACGGACCTTTTCAAGATGGACTGCCTCGCGTACACTCGAGAAAAAAATAAAAAATAAAAATAAGAACTCAGAAATATAAAGATGAAGGGGAAAAAACGCTATATCGATTTGCATGTGAACGGCTGAGGCGGCGACGGGCTATGTAATCGAGCGGGTATAATAAACTTGACGAATTTTTGATCATCCGTTTCCTGGACGCGCGAATTATGCGTATGGATAGAGGCGCGCGTTCATCTGTGTTTACAGCAGCGATATATATATATATATATGACCCGCACGGGAAAACAAGGTACGGAAAATATATGAGCTCACTATATGCTGACAACCTAAGTTTTTCCGTGTATTAATTTGCTGAGAATTCATTAACTTCCATAAAAGACGGATATTAAGATATATATATATATATATATATATATATATATATATATATATATATATATATATATATATATATATATATATAAATATATATATCCGACGAGAAACCCGACCCTTTTAGCTGCGGCGAAAAAATAATTCAATTTTAAAAAATGTTTGTAAATAGAAAATTGTTTGTATTCAATTTATATATATATATATATATATATATATATATATATATATATATATATATATATATATATATTTACGTGTATGTGTATTAATTGGATTTAAAAAAATTCTGTCAAAATGTTTCAGAAAATTTAATAAATTTCAGACCTAAGGGTTTATTCATTACATTTTGACATTATTAAAAATAATTCAATATTAAGTTTATCCAGATGTAAAAATACCATTGTAAGGGGAAGGGAAGGGCACTCATTTAAACACCCTCCAAAGGGCATACTCGAAATAAATACTACTACTAGTACTGCTGTTTAGTTTATCCCTATTTTGATGATTAAATTCACATTAAAATGTTTGAACCAACTTATCATTTTAGTTAATACAAATAGACCTACAGGTTCAAAACTCATCCAATTTATCAAAGTGTTTCGAAATAAACAATTGTTTGAGTTACTTTGAATATATATATTTATATATATATTGATTTAGTAAAAAGGCAACCGGCAAAGGAACTATGTGATTATATACGACAATTTGAAAAACTAGGAACTTAGAATAGACATAAGAAAATTGATGTAAGAATACTATTGTAAAGGGGAAGGGAAGGGCACTCATGTAAACACCCTAAAAAGTGCATACTCGGAATAAACTACTACTACTATATTGATTTAGTCAAAAAAAAATTCTCTCGAAATGTTTCAAAAAATGTAATTAATTTCAGACCGTGTCTCTATTAGGATCTATTAAATTTTTCGGTATTTCCAATAATTTAATATTAACGTTTCCATAAGGATATTTAAATTCGAATTAAAAATTTTATTTCAGTAACTTAAGGAAGCTTTCCAGTGTGACAGCCCGAAAAATCGCTGTTTTTCGCGATTTTTTTTTTTAAAGAAAAAATAATCTAATCGGTCTGGTTTTTTTTTGTATATTAATTGGGTATTGAAGAATACAAAACAATTTTTTAAAGATCGATTTATTTATTAATTAATATCTATAAAAATGATGAAACAATTGTTGCAGAAAATGCACTTGGATGTGGTGTCCACGTTGGGGGTCACAATTTTGATCTGAAACAAAAAACACAAAAAGATTATTGATCGGTATATAATTGGCTTTCGTGCTATGGAGGCTTTTTTTTTTTTTGCAAAAATGGCGCCGGTTTGAACAAAAAGTATCGATTTTAGCATTTTTTTTGGCAGTTCTTTTTACAAAAAAATAGGAAGATGTCAAAAAAAAAAAAAAGCTTCCATAGCACGATAAACAATGACGTTGAGAATATTGTGTAAAAAATTCAACTCGATAGCTTTAAAACTCTGCCCTCCAAGTTGGACACCGTTTTGAAAAACGCTGTTTCGAGAAAAACGCGTTCAAAGTTTCGCTGTAGCTGTAGCGCTCCGTTGCCTTCTTCCAAGAAATGCTGTACAGTAACGGAAATAATCTGAATTTCGGCATGAAAATTTCAGGGAATATTCGGAAGAGTGTATACTATTCGATAAAGCAAAAAAAAAATCGATTTTTTGAAAATTTCACACTGGAAAGCTCCCTTAATATTTTAGTCATTTAAAATAAACCTACAGGTTCAAAATTTATCCAATTTTTCAAAATGTTTCGAGAAAAACTTGTTTTTTTTTTTTAAATTAAATTAATATATTTATAAATTTAATTTGCGAAGAGTTATTTTACTTTATTAAAATAATTTAAAATCTCTAAAAATATCATTTCCAAACACACACACACACACAATACATAGCAGGAAAACAAGGAAAATATGTGCGCAGATGGCACTTGTAAACCATCTTTGACACAATTCCCGTTCGTTTCTTGCGCGATCTTAACTCATTCTCGCGCACACAACGTGTGTACACGTGCTACGTGTGCGAGTGTGCGTATGCACGAGTATGCGCGTGCAACCTTGATCTGGTCGGTGACCCGCCGGTTGCCGATTCTTCGTCCGAGCACTCATATATGCAGATTCTCTCATCGTCTCCTGCTATATTATGCTCTCCTCGACTCAATCTCGAAAGCCTCCTCTCACCGATCGCGCAGCGTCGCGAGAACGAAATCGCTTCGCATTGCGCTTCGAGCACAAATATGTATAATACTCTATCGCAATTACAGCTGTTGCGAAAATAAAATCACTTGAAAGAAGGCTGAATACCTGAGTGTCACGTATACCCAATCGGACGCTAATTCAGTACAATTAGGCATGCATATATGTATGTATATATATATATGTAATACGCGCATATATATATATATATATATATATATATATATATATATATATATATATATGCGTGTGTGAATATATATCGATATGAGAATGCACAATCTCGTCAGCTGAACCGGGTAACAGGCTGCGCCTCTACGCAACACTATACGGATTACTTTTTGAACGGCTATAGTCTTTTTTTTGCGCGTATGGCTCGACTAGACGCGCGCCCGAGCAGGTTTGCGCGTTTACGCTTACGAACCCGCGTAACGAGCTATTATGCTCGAGCGGGCGTAACTCCAAAGCAATGCGTAACAACTGCGCAAGTAAGGTGGGTGTGTGTGTGTGTGTGTGTGTGTGTGTGTGTGTGTGTGTGTGTGTGTGTGTGTGTGTGTGTGTGTGTGTGTGTGTGTGTGTGTGTGTGTGTGTGTGTGTGTGTGTGTGTGTGTGTGTGTGTGTGTGTGTGTGTGTGTGTGTGTGTGTGTGTGTGTGTGTGTGTGTGTGTGTGTGTGTGTGTGTGTGTGTGTGTGTGTGTGTGTGTGTGTGTGTGTGTGTGTGTGTGTGTGTGTGTGTGTGTGTGTGTGTGTGTGTGTGCGTGTGCGTGTGCGTGTGCGTGTGCGTGTGCGTGTTTATGTACGTATGTTTGAGTCCCGATTGCAAATGTTTGCAATCGAGTCGTTTCATATCTAAAGCTCCCACGACCGACGCACGAGCTCGCGTGCAAAAGAAATCTCATTCGAACTGTGGAGTATGTGCACGTGGAGTATGCTCGCGCTCACGGAAGCGGTGATAAAGGAGCCGAAAAAAAAATCGTTTTATTTATCACGTCTCATGTGAGATACGGTAAACGAAAGATGTTACGTCTATGTTATGCAGATAAGGAACTGTATATATGTATGCATATGTGTGTAATATATATATATGTATTGATGGGCAACATATTATTACCATCATTGTAACCACAATCTTTCGTTTCACTTGTTATTTCACAATTGCTCGAATTTTCGTTGGGAAAATGCCTCAATGATTTTTTAAGTCGCTTATTTGGAGATGGAAAATTAAAATGTTTAATCTGCAAAAAACGATTTTGTCAAATTTATCGATAGACAATGATTTTGAAAAAATAAAAACACTATTGAACATAATTTTCGTTGCGCAATAACGATGCAAATTTCATGACCATTATTTACTTTACCATTAATGACCACTTGTATGTGGAATATATTTAATGAGATATTTATAACTTCGGTAGAATTGTTAATCGACCAAACTTGATTTATTCCACGTCACTTGATGTGTGTGTGTGTATATATATATAGGTCAGATCATGTCCTACTATATGCTGCAATTTCATTTTAGTACAAGTCCCACGGTTTTCGAGATAAAAATCATCTGCTTTTGGTTTTTCGCATGCCATTTCTACAAATAATAACTCTTTTTTACCCGTTAAAAAAAATACTCTTGGTTATTTGTTTTATCTAGAAAAGTCGTCTTTTTAACCTCAAACGTTAAGGAAACTTTATGAAAAAAAGATGTTATGCAGAATTTCCACACAAACCAATTCGAACATCTGACTTTGATAGCCTGCGGTGTAAAAAAAATCTACTCCGCACGTCGTGCCAATTACTTCAAAAAGTCGCTTAGTTATTGTCGATTCGTATCATTTCTAAGAACGGCACGCGAAAAACCAAAACCAGATGATTTTTTTTCTCCAAAAACACCATGAAGCCGAAAATCTCGAAAAACGTGAAATTTTTACTAACCTAAAATTCCAGCATATAGTAGGGCATGATCTGACACCCGGCATATACGTAGCTGGCGTTTTTTTTTCTAACGCAACACATCTCCGAATTCCGGAAGCCTTTCTGAGTTATACTTTTGTCAATTTCTTCGTTGACTATAAATCATAGTCAATGAAGTATTGACATTTCATAATATATAGATATCGCATTGACCACTACGTATGCCTACGTCAACCGTCCACAAAGTA
>OX632366.1:10058886-10061386 GCA_951751655.1 Ophion costatus | reverse complement strand
TGACGAAGCCGTTCGTCAATTAAGAATTGACGATTTTATTTTTTTTAAATATAAAAAAAATGCATTCGACTTTTTTCAGGTGTTTAAAATACACACATATATATATAATTCAATGTTAATATGTGTATCAAATTTTAATATATACGTATGTACTGTTTTTATGTAAAAAGATGTCGTTTATGATCTCGTCCCAAAAAACTCAAGTTTCGATTATCCGAACTAGTCTCGGTCCCAATTGGTTCGGATAATCGAGGTTCCACTGTAATCCAATCTTGACAAAACGAGCTTGCACTTTCGTCGGACTTTTTACGCGTCGGACTTTGAGGTTGAGTCACGAAATTATGCGCCTGCATACTTCCGATACTATACACTCGCACACCCACACACACACACACACACACACACACACACGCGCGCGCGCAATGCTGAATTTTAGGCAAACAGGCGCTTTGCGATCTCGTGTTATACGACTGTGTACATTATCTCGTGTATTATTATACGTCTCTCGATGACTCGGTCTCTCTGCCGTGTCTCGTTTGTACCACGATCGAACTCACTGACCTCGCCAGTCGAGACTCTTTCCTCGTCACAAAAGTACGCATATTCAGCCTTTACCCGCCTCCCCCCGGGCCCCTTTTCCCATGTACATTCCCGGAAGTATAATTCCGTCTCGGTTTCCACGGTCTCTTCGACCACTCGACGCTGACATAGATTGACTCGGATCGTTTCCATATATATATATATATACCGACTCGTACGTATCGATATATACACACAGGGTGTCCTGTTACGAATGGATTAGCCCGCAACTGTCGATAGATCCTATGCTGGAATTTCAGTTTAGCAAAAATCCCACGGTTTTCGAGATTCTCGGCCTTGTTTTATTCTTCGAAAATAATCATCTGCTTTTGGTTTTTCCGCGTGCCATTTCTACGAATGGTACGAATCGACAATAACCAAGCAACTTTTTCAAGTAATCGGCACGATATGCGTAGTACATTTGTTTTTACAACGCAGGCTGTCAAAGTCAGATGTTCGAATTGGCTTGTATGAGAATTCTGCATAAGATCGTTCTTTTTTTTTTCATTATGTTTCCTTAACATTTGAGGTTAGAAAGAAGGCTTTTCTAGACACAACGAATAACCGAGAGTATTTTTTTGAAAACCGGGTCGAAAAAAGTTATCATTTGTAGAAATGGCATGCGATATATATATATACACTTTATATATTTTTTTTTATTTTTAAGTATATATATATATATATATATATATATGTATATAAAGAGTACATATTATCACGACTCGACACGTAAGGCATGCGGAATATATGCACGCCACTGATAAAATTCAAGCTAATGTAATATGGAACGTTTCAGGTCAATATAACAGGTCCCTGACTCACAAAAGGAAATTCGCAACTTCGTTTTAAATTTTTTTTCTATATGTATATAGGACATTTTCTTTCATGATAAATATATGCATATAGCATGTATCTATGTTTCATGAAAAATCTTAATTTCATGTAATTTGTTCCTTATATATTTTCCTTGTTTTTTCTATATATATATATATATATATATATATCAATTTCGAAATTGTTTAGACAATGTCACACGTTCTCCATTATTTACAGTCAGCTATGACGTAGAACGTATAACATTGTCTAGACAAATTACAAAATTGACGTAAAATCACTTCTTAGTAAAAAAAAATTCCGAAATATTAACGTTCGTTGCGTTCCAACGATGCAAACTTCATCTCATCCAGGCCCACGGATTGAGGGACACCCTTCTGTAGAATGCAAAACACATTTTCGCATACGAAAAAAAAAAATGTTCTTTTTTCGCCTCGGGGTGTCTCGAAGCCCACAGTGACAGATAGGACGATGTTGAAGTTTGCACCGTTGGGATGCAACGAAATAGTTTTTTTTTTTTTTCAATTGAAATGTTTCTTTTACCATATCAAACTTACGAAAACTTTTTTTTAAGATCCTCGTTAGTGACCTACAGCCGAACATCACCAAAAAAATCTTTTAGATAACAAAAATAGAAAAAAGGAAAATAAAAAACAACTTCCGTTGCATTCCAACGGTGCAAACTTCAACAGCATCAGATAGGCGTCAATAGCTGTCGCTATCAGACATACGCCGGTGTCGAAATGATCTTGGGAGGGGGGGGGGGGGGAAACGTGCTTTTCAGACGGAGCCACTCGGACGCGTGAGTCGGAGATCTCATCTCGGGGATTGTCGTAATCGTCGCGTCATTGGCTCTCTCTCTCTCTCTCTCTCTATCTATCTTCCTGCCTCAGTAGCGTCACCTGTATACGTACATGTTTATTGCCTATATGTGCATATATTTACAGACTCAGGCACATACTCCCGCGCACTGACGTCACATTCTTACGCACACATATATACACATAAACTCGCGTATTCTATACATAGGTGCTGTATACTACTCACTTTTATATCCGTTATAATACCGTTTTAGTTGTTTTAGTTG